>JARHVA010002431.1:2202500-2577530 GCA_037957365.1 Torreya grandis | reverse complement strand
GCCTTCAATGTTCTTAAATTTTTTTCTAAACCCTGTTTATTCCTTCTCATATCATATTAATATAAGGCATGTCCTTCACTAGCTCATTTTTTTTATACAGGCATACAACCATGGAATGCTTCATATGGGGTATATAAGTTTATAGTTTGGGATTTTACAGATTCTTGAAACCTCCTGATGGATTTTTAGAACATTTAATGAGGGTGGAAAACATCTTGTAGTTACCCTAATGGTCTTATTCTGAGTTATTTCCATATAAAACACATAATTATGCTTGATTGCCTGCTTGGTGTTTTCAACACCCTATCCCTTCATTGGTGGTTTGAGAAATTGGTCTTCAAGCTTATGGAGAATTTTTAATAGAAGTGAGAGAAAAAAAATATTATTTCAATGGCCCATTCATACCCTCATATACTTTTAGGTGAAAAGTGTTGACCTACAAGTCTGTAGACCTATAGGTTAACAAAATCTTAACTTGGCTTAGCTTGAAAGCATGCCTTAAGGATTTCTATATGGCCATATGCTAGGGGAGGGTATGGAAAATTTATTGAGGCTTTTTGAATTCATTTCAAGGATATTCTTGAAGTATGATATTCATCTCAAATATCAAACACTTCTTCTTCAAGTTACATTCTAAAACCCACGAAAAATCCTAATTGTTACAAAACAAGAACCTCAAACTCTTCAAATAACCTTGCCAATGATGTTTTGAGTTTTTTCAAGGTTTTTTTTGGATTTTATAACCCTTTACTAACTCTGAAAATGTATATGAAACTATCTCAACTAACCAAGAGTCCTCCAAAGCTTTTTATCCCTACAAAAAGGCTTAAATATATCAATTTTAGGCCAATTCCCATACTATATGCCATTCACACGTGCCAAGTGAGGTTTAAAAATATTATGGAAGGGTTTTATAGACCACATAAATCCTCTCCCATTTCATTCATGCTTCCAACCAACTTCAAAATGCCATTTCAATGTGAAAGCTAAGCTAGTAGGGGTTTTAGACAACCCTACATTCTTAGCAATCGTTCATAAAGCCTATCACTTTGAAATCATGAATAATGCATGGAAAATTAAGGTCATTAGGGTCCCCATATTTGGCCAAGATATTGGGTGTAGAATCTCTCTCTCCTGTATGGACTGAATCTAAAAATGGCCATTGTGAGCTTGCCAAGAGCTCGATGGAAGAATGAAAGTGTTTTTTGCTTTCTTTGGACCTATACAAGCTTATTGAGCATGGATTTTAATTAAGTAAGATGAAGATAATTTTTTTAAAGATTTTACACATGAATATGAGCCTTACAAATCCATACAAGTGACTGAACTGACCTATTAAGAGTGATTATGCTCCTTTGGATGGTGAACCTGCAACATCTGACAAGTTTCTAATTTTTAACTACATATTACATTGAAATAACCTTCTCGATATAATTTTAAACATGAACTTATATGAAATATGCTTTTTTGGCCTTTAGACTAACCCACCACCTTGTATCAGGTTGAACTAGTCATGAGGGTGACTTAAAGAGTTATTTCTTTGTAATTTAACTTGAAGCCTATATCACCTTTGATGACCTCATTGACATGATTTATTATTTATATCAAGGCCTATTGTGTTGAATTAAACACTTTAAAGATTGATTGTAAGTGTTAACATGAGAAATTTACTTTATCAAGCCAAATAACATAGGATCCTTAACATTTCCAAGATACCTTAAAATATGCTAAATTACCTTAACATTTGTTAAACATGTATAAGGACTAAGCTATAACTAACCATTAGACAATCACTCTAGGACCATGACCTCATGTTTTGACTATGTCACCCTAGGATACCTTTAACGCTACTAGGACAACAAGATAACTCACCATGACAAGACAAGATATGAGCTGGACAAATACTTTCAAGGCTATCAACAAAGTTAAAATTTAGCTAAAAGCAAGTTTTTTATTAGACTCACCTACGATAGCTAAATTTGGCTAACAGGTTCTTCAATAATCAATGAACTTATGTGAATAAGGGATCAAGAACACTTTGTATGCTTAATCTTTGTCTTTCATGTAATGTTCAATTTACCAAATTCCTCCCGATGATTACATTTCACCCCTATGCCATCCACTTCACTTATCTATGACAAGTATGTCCCAGAGGAACCCTTTGAGAGAGAACACTGTTTATTCATCCCTCTGCATATCCTTCTACAACCAAGCCATGAATTTTTTAGAGAAACTTGTAGCCTAGCTGATTATTTCCTCATAAACTTGTGGCATGGCTACAACTTAGTAGGTTTTTCCTGTTGGATACTATGAAAGTTTTCAATGATCATAAACAACTCTTTTGGGAAATTATTTCCCATATTTAGACCTATATACCTGTGGATACCCAAATTTGGTACAAGCCTTATTTGTACAATAATTTCATGTGAATTTACATCTATAGGCTCTTAGTTGTGAATAGGGGAATGTACTAGCACATTCATCTTGGTCTCTTGGATTCTTCTTAGCTTTTACTTGATTATGTAGAATTATGTTTTACTTTTTCTAGCTTTATTTTCTTTGTCATAGGGATCCCTAGTCTTGTGTTAATTATCTTAAGTGTTCTTTATATTTTGAATGAATTTGTAATTCATGGATGACTTCATCTTGCATAGTCATCCATAAACTATGAAAAAGTCCTAAAGACATTTTTAAATGTGTTTTGGGCACATTTCCTTTTGTACTATTTATTCTACATGTTTGGTCATTCTTGGGTTGGTTTTTTGTGTACCACTAGTTCCCCAATTCAAAATTGGGAACTATATATATAAAAACCCCCTTGGTGGAATCTAGGGACAAGCATTGAATACTATCTTTAGCTCATTACTCTTTGCAAAATATGATGTTTATAAAGGTCAATATCTATTATGCATGTTTGTATCAAAGGAGGACCTAAGTGAAATAACATCTAGACTTGCATTTACATGATTTGCCATACACTCACAATAAAGGGATAACTATATGCACTTTGAACCCTTTTTAGAGTATTACAATGTAGGCAATGTTCATCTAGTCATTAGGGATTCGTTGAGGCCAGTCCATCTCAACCCACTAACCAGTTTTCATGTCTCAAAACCAAAAGTGTAAAGCTAGGTTTTGAGAAAATGTTAGTAGTGGTCCTTGGAATATCTCAGCAGGGCATGCTATGTGCAGTAGTCTATGAATGTTGTGACGAGACTCTGAATTATTATAGGAAATTATAGACATAATTAAATCTAGCTGAGTGCAATGTCACACACAATTTTTTTCTTACTCATCACCAATGTATATGCATTTACTATCATTATTAGTATTTTACTAATTTAAACTTAAACATTATGCGAGAATAATTTCATTTGCAAGGACTATATACTCAAGTCAAGACGGATTTATAAAATTCCAGAGACATTTATATAAAATACAGATTCAATTTGTTTACCACAATTCTCTACATCTCTAACTCTCTTTACTTTTACAAAAGTAAGATATATGTGTTGTAAAGCGTAACATCCCCATTGGGATCTACCTAGAAAAACACTATTTTTTAAAATTTAAACAACATATACTTTAAATAGATTATATCACAATAATCTAATTGGTGATCATATAAAACACTCTAAGTATAATAACTATAAATGATCATGCTACATCATACAACTCTGATGAATATCATAGCATCATAATACAAATATAGAAAGTAATTACAATTATCTAGCCACGACTGATACATGTGTACAACCATTGCTATCAATGTATAATAAATAAGTAATTACAATTGATCATGATAATGTTTTAATAATAAATATAATACAATATAATGTACACATATAAGATACATGGCTCCTCGGAGCATAGTTCTCTAGACACTAGTATTTATGGTAATCTCAAGTGTCATCTCAAAAATAGTACTTGTGTGGGAAAGGAGATTATCATCCGAACACTTTTTCACACCAACCATGAACCAATGATCCCCCACACTAATCCCATATAGGAATGACCATCCCTTCACAGATGAGTAGATATTGATGGCATGAGAATCCAAAGAAATAAGATAGTACCTGTGAGTTGTATGATTTTTAAAACTAAACATGTAGTGTATCATAGAATCCCATTCTACACAAGATGTCGCATACACATGTAAATAATACTCATGAAATGACAATGTCTCACTTAACATTACTTTGGCCAAAATTTTCAAATAATAATGATCTAAGGATCAATCAAAATTCATATACACCACTTGATCGGATTACCTTCATTTGAGATTGTGATGTTAGTAAGCTAGTGAAATCTGTCTCATTACTTACTTAGTATCAACAATGTGAGATGTGGTTAACATAGTATAACCAACATATTCACACAGATTATATCCTACTAGTAATCACTTAACATGCTAAGCATAAGAATAATAAAATAACATATATTTATTCCATTAAATGTATGAATGAATTTCACAATAATATCTATCTCATAAATAACAAAAATAATAACAATAATTTATACCATCTAGATAAAATATACATTTAACTGTAATTTCTAATTAGTCTAAGTAATTTTAAAATATACTACACCCTATGATAACCCATATTACCATAGTCTAGTGTTCTTAATCAAAACTACTAAATACCGCAATCAACTAGAATAAAGTAGTTATAAATCAATGGAAACATAATCTTCTATTCAACAAAAATTAAAGACATACAACCCATTACATCCATATACATTATACTCTTATAATAATCTCTTAAATCTTCAGATATATATATTTCTTTTATATATAAATATTCTTAAAAATACATATGAATATGGTTAAAGATGTCAATAGTCTTTTACAGTTTTCAATCAAACAATTAGTCAATATAACCTTTTTGACAACTTTTGATGAGTTCACACTATGACTCATTATAACCATAATATATCATCTTTCACAACTATTAATATGCCATTTAGGTTGAGCATTGCATGTAGTCTTAGGGCTTATAACTAGTCTAAGGTAGAGATGGAAGCTTTTGTATCTTTAAGCTTATGTGAATTTGAGTTAGCATTCTTTACATAATGTTCTAACTGTTTGCATGTTTAGTCCTCCATTTTTTATATGTACAAGGGTTATAACATCTAAATAAGAGTCTTGATATGATCCCATGAAGACAAGGAAGGGCCTTAGTCACTAACCTATCATTCTAGCAAAGCTCTAGACTTTATCAGTCATTCTACAAACCTCAAAAGATAGCTATAGACTTTCATAGTCAAGCTACAAATTTTGATAGTCAAGATATGGATTTTGATAGTTGAGCTATAAATTTCGATAGTCGATCTATGGACTCATCTAAAACATGTTCCAAGGCATTCCAAAGGTTCCTTCAACCATTCCATGATGATCCAGACTCCTCTAGCTATCTTTTAGACACTTTCTATTTAATATGTTGATAGATTCCACTCATATATTGACTTAACTAAATATACAACATCGTTTTATTAAAACATATAGCTATAAATTAATTCAACATATAATTAATTCTATAGAATTGATTTTTTTTACTATCTATATATGTTTTTTAAAATAAATTCATCCCCTGCTAAACATTAATTGTGCCTTTTGTCTGTTTGACTCTACTTATTTATGAAGTCATTATACATACTACTGCAGATTGTCACAAAATCGCTATTGCATATATTATCATTTGCATTTAATAAATAATAATAGAGATCAATATTCATGTTCTATCAAAAGACATTTTCATAGTTACAACTATATAAATGCATAGATCTGATCATTACATTCTCCTAAGTCTAAGTTCAATCCTTGTTTTGGATTCATCATGGATATTTATATTTAATCGGGTTGATTTAGATAATTACTCATATAATTACAAGTACTTTTTTTTGTCAAAAATCAAAATAGTTTTATAGACATATATAAATCGTTGCACAGTAAAGGACTAAGACTAAATCATTTTTTACTAACTTGACTCAATAGATATGCCTTATATGTAAAGGTAGTCAATACTAAGACAAGTGTATGAGTTTAATTAAAATAGTTTACTCACGCTGCATAGTTCTAACAATGCCATATAAATCACAACTTCACTATATCAATTCTTAGTTCGTGGTATAAGAAGATTTAGATATTATGACTTAACTACTACATATATATATATATATATATATATATATATATATATATAGTTTTAGGTTTCTAGTTTGTACTGGTCTTTACTCTATAATGCTTATTATACATATTTTTTACCAGTATAACTCTGTGAAAAATGGTTGACTATCACCATATAGGCAAGATATTTTTGTCACATTGTCTGTACCATATGAAAATAAACACACAAAAATTAAATACATTGCCTACCTCTCAAACTCTAACCTGGATTTGCTTAATACTGAAGAGATCTTCCCCCTTGCTCAACTCTCTCATTTTCTTCTCCTCCAATCTCTTTCACACTCTGTTGCCTTCTCCTCTGTAGAATCGAGCCCCTTTTTATTCTTTTTATTTCCTTTCATGAGAAGGGCGTAGCTTTTCTCTTTTATGATTTTTCCCACTTTTTTTTCTTTTTTCCTTTTTTTTTAAATTTTTATCAAAAAAATTATTTTTATTTTTCCTAAATTTAAACATTTCTATTTCTATTTATTTATTATTATTATTATTGTTATTTTCTTCCCTTTTACCTATTTTAAGAATTTATTCTCTTTTTCCTATTTTTTCCTCTTAAATGTCAATTAATATATTTTATACTAATTACAATAATCAATAATTTTATTAATTAAATTATCATCTCAAATGTCATGATGATTTAATGATAATTTCATAAATCAATAAACTCAAATTTACATAATTATATAAATCACACAAGATGAAATCTATATAACCATTTAAATTATGCTATAAATCATGAGCAAATAATTATCTAATGCAAATGACATCAAAACACACTATGATAACCATTCTACTATGCATCTAACATGTGATGGCTAATGTGGTGTTTGAGGGGTTTTAGTTGGTGTCTCTGTCGTCCCCCAACAACTTCATCTATGCCACCCTCTCCGATGATGCTCTCCCTCCATTACGTTCTGAAGGATGAGTTCTCCTGCATCAACCTCACAATAAGTAGGTAGTTATACCATAGCATCATGATATTCATACATCATAAAATATAATCGAAATAAGAAATCAACATGATTATAATGTAAACATATACACTACAAGTAACTCATAATAATGTAATAATGTAACAAAAATAATATCCAACTATGCCATAACATCATATATCTCAAAGCTTAGTTAATAAATACTAAATCAAATTGTCAACTATAAATATTCACAAATAATCACATAAGTTTGCTTAGCGAGGAATCGAAATGTAACATCCTTACCCTCCAAAGTTAGTCATCATCTTAGATGACTCTTATTCAAACATTAGTTCTGAATTAAAAACACTGTTCAACAGAAAAATAATATAGTATAATTGTATCAATATCAAGTAAATAAATGTGAAAATTGCTTTTAAAACTCATCATAGTCCTCCCAAATAGCATTATTCTTAGAGTATTGGTCCCACAAAACCTTGCACTGTGGCATCTTTCTATTATGCAAATGAAGTTTACGAGAGTCAATTACTTTTATTGATTCTACCATGACCACCCTAAGATCTAGAACCTACAAATCATTCCAATCCAACACATGTGTAGGATCAGCTATATACCTTTTAAGATAAGAAACATGAAAGACATTATAGAATAGAGCTAAGGTTGGTGGCAATGCAAGATTATGCACTTTAGGATAACCACTTCTAACACCTTGAAGGGTCACACATATCTCGATGATAATTTTGTTGACTTCTCAAATTTAATTGAGCTCTTATGCAACTTAATCTATAAAAATACTTTATCACCTATTAAAATCTACCTATCTATCATATTTAGATCAACATAAATCTTCTACTTATCATTGGCCTTGGCCAATAACTGTTTGATTAATCTAACTTATTATTCTATTTATGAAAGAATCTTAGGTCTAAATACTACCCTGTCCTCTAACCTGTCCTAACTGATTGGTGTCTTGTACCTTATTTTGTACAGTGCTTCAAATAGTGCCATCTTCAAAGCTGATTGGTATGAGTTTTAAGCAAAATCAATCAACATAATACAATCTTCCCACTCGTACTGCTAATCTATGCAATACATACAAAGAATATCTTTTAACACTTGATTAACTCTCTCAATTTAACCATTAGTCTCTAGGTGATATGTAGTGATAAAATTTAGTTGTGTACCCAAAGCTGAATTCAAAGTTACCCAAAATCTAGAAGTCATCTTCAGATCACGATCCAAAATGATCTTATTTAGAAATCCATGCAACTTATACACTTTTTTTATGAACTTATTCACAAGGGTAGGTGCATCAATTATCAAATTGCTTGGTATAAAATGAGCCACTTTGGTTAGTTTATCCACTACTACCAAGATCATATCATGCCTATTTCATGACATTGATAAACCTTGGACAAATTCCATACTGATCACCTACCACTTCTATTCCAGTATATCATGTAGATATGGCAACCCAATTAGATGCACATGCTTAGCTTTCACTTGCTGACATTCTAGATAATGTGACACATAGTCTGCTACATATTTTTTGATTCCCTTCCATAAATATAGTGGTTTAAGCTCTACCATGGGCTTGGGTACTCTTGGATGTCTTGAATATGGGGCATTGTACAGTTTCTTAGGATTGTGCTTTACAGATTCTCTCAATTTAGCACATACATCCTTCCATTATAATGCAAAATACCATAACTCTCCATTCTAAATCCTTTATATCAAGGATTTTGAGCATTCTCAGATAATGCTTTTTTGACTTGATCATATAATTCATTTCTTCATGAGAATTCAATCACTCGATCCCTAAAAGTACTCTTAGTAGTAGCTATGGTTTCTATGTATCTTCTACGACTTAGGGCATTGGCTAATATTTTCCTTACCTTTGATATAGTTGAATTGAAACAATAATCAAACAAGAACTCAAACCAACATCTCTGATGAGCATTCAAATTTAGTTGGTTGAATATGTATTTGAGTCCCAATTTATCCGTCTTGAGTTCAAATGGTTTCCCCAAAAATTAATGCCATCATACTTACAAAGGATGCATAATTGATGTAAGTTCTAGGTCATGAGGGGCATAGTTCACCTCATAAGGCCTTAGCTTCCTTGATTCATAAGCCACCATTGCACCATCTTGCATAAGAAGTTCTCCTAGTCCATCCCCTAATACATCTATGATCATGGAAAATTGACCATCAGGGTAAGGAACTCTTAACACTGATGCAAAAGTAAGCCTTCTTTTCAATTTCTAAAAAGTTTCTTTGCACTTCTCTGACCAGACAAAACTTTCTTTCGTATGTTGCAAAGAGATAATCGGATTAGCTATCTTGAAAAAACTTAAAATGAACTTCTTGTAATATCTTGTTAATTCCATGAAACTTCTTACCTAGTGCACATTTTTGGGCACCGGTCATTCCATAATGGCTCTTATGTTTGTTGGATCTACTGAGATACCATCTGCAAAGATAATATGTCCCATATATTGTACTCTATCTAGGAAAAATGTACACTTAGACAACTTGAATATAGCTTGTGCTTCCATAACTGTTGCAGAACCGGTTCTAAATGTTGAAGATGCTCCTCTTCATTCTTATAGTATATAAGAATGTCATCCAAAAAAACTAAAACAAAGTGATCTAGATAATCTTTGAACACACTGTTCATGAGATTCATGAATGCAACTAGAGTATTTACAAATCCAATGATAACATGGTGAACTCATAGTGCTTGTAACGAGTTTTGCATGCTATATTCAAAATATCCTCATCCCTTATCCTCAGTTGATGGTAACCGGCTCTAAGATCAATTTTAGAAAAGACCGTTGTTTCCTACATTTGATCAAAAAGATCATCTATACGAGGTAGTGGATACCTATTTTTGAAAGTTGCCTTATTCAACATTCTATAATCAATGCAAAGTTGAAGAGTACCATCCTCCTTGACAAACACAACTGGTGCACCCCATGATGACACACTTGGCCTAATCAACCCCTTTGCCAATAATTCCTCTAGTTGAGCCTTTAATTTAACCAACTTGATGGTTGTCATCCTATATGGTGTCTTAGACCATGGTTCTAAACCAAGTATGATATTGATAGAGAAATTAAACTCACATCTAAGAGGTCATCCCGATAGTTCTTTTGAAAATACATCATAAAAATCTCTAATAAATAGGTAATCTTTGAGAGATGGTTCCTTAGGTTCCTCCATTTCATTTAGCTTGATAATAAATATTTAACACCCTTTTCCTTGGACCCTCTTGAGTTGCATAGCAAAATTCTACTTGAGCTTCAACCTTCTTTTCTCACCCTAGATTTGTGTCTAATTTACAAAAGCATCCAAACACTCAACCTTCTTCAGATAGTAGTCAACCTTGGCCTTATGTTTCATAAGCCATTTGACTCCTAATATCACATCATATGACCCTAGTAGTGCTACATACAGATCCACTAATATTATGTATTTTGCCAACCTAATCTCTATTTCAACTAAACACTTGTCAACCATGACTTTTGAGTCATTCCTATACTATGTTGACCTTGCATTTTCCATTACTCTAGCTCTCCTAGTTAACTTACTAAGCATTCTAGAAGATATAAAACATTTTATAGCCCCTGTATCTATCAAAATGAAAGCTGGATGTTCAAACAAAGTACTTGGAAATTATATAGATAATGCTTAAAATTCAACTTGTTGATTATCAACTATTGTATGAATACACTGTTGAAAATTTTCCTACTGAGCAAAAGGACCTTTTTCTTTGACTTGTCTTGAGTACAGTCACGAGCATAATTGTCATCTTCATAAATGAAATAATATCTAGGTGGTCCTTTCTTGTCAATCTATTGGTTTCCCTTGAAACCACCTTTGGGACCCTTACCCAATTTCTTGTTGCCTGACCCATTGATGAATTTGGTATTCTGACTTTTGAATTGCTTCCTGGAGTCTCTACTCCTTTATTTTCAATACTTCTTTTTGAACATTGATTTAGAATTTTTGAACTTTTTAGTGAACTTATCCATGGCCTGTGAAAGAGAACTTAATTTTTGTTCTTATTTGACTGCCTTATCGAAGACATGGTCTATGGTAGAAGGTCTATGGACATCCACCTCTCCTCTGATCTGGGGTCTCAATCCATGATAAACTTTTTGATCCTGAACCTCTCATGTCCTTGGTACTGAGGTACATACTTTAGAAGTTTGGTTAATTGATCCTAGTACTTATTCACTAATAATTCTTCCTACTTTAGATTCTATAAATATGTGAGCTTATGACCAAAATAAAGTTATGGAAGCCACCATGACCTAAATAAAGTCACAAACTGATCTCAAGCAGTGGTGGTCTATTTAAGGTTCAATTTTAAACTCTTATTGACCCACCACATAGCTTCCTCACCAAGTAATTGGTATGCTCCCCATATTGATTTAGTGGCCTCAGAGTAGTTTTAAATTTTGAAATACTTCTCAATCTCAATCAACCATGCTTCAACTCTATCACCCAGAATAATCCCATCAAACTTAGGTGGGTTCACCTTCTTCATGTCTCTATCTAAATCTATAGCTACCTGATCTCTAACATCTTGAGAGTTTTCTTACTCAGTGGGATGCTCTTTAGGTACATCATAAAGTTCTTCCTTTTCATGGCCATGAACCACCTATTATAAGGCTATAATCTAATTCCGGATCTCATTCATGGATGTGAGAATCTGATCCATCTTTGTTGATACACAACGGTAAATCATCTAGGATCAAACATAGGGTTATTGTCATTGACATTCAACAAATTCTCTCTAGAAACTTTAGCTTTCACCATTATCATTTTATAGCCATAAAGGTATAAGAACGTTAGTGGAATCATTAGGTATTAGAGTTTGAGCCATAGTTCTAATACCACATGTAACATACCCATTGGGTCTACCTAGAAATACATAATTTTTTTTAATTTAAATAATATATACTTTAAATAGATTACACCATGAGAATATAATCAATGGTCATACAAAATAATCTAAGTATAATAACTATAAATGATCATGCTATATCATACAACTCTGATCACTATCATCATATCATAATATGAATATAGAAAGTAATTACAATTAACTCGCCACGGATGATACATGCCTACAACGACTACTACCAATTTATAATAGAAAAGTAACTACAAATAATCATGTTAATGTTTCAATAATAAATATAATACAATGCAATGCACATATATAAGAGACATGGATCCTTGAAGCATAGTTCCCCAAACTCTAGTATCTATAGCAATCGCAAATGTCGTCTCAAAAGTAGTACTACTATGGGGAGGGAGACCATCATCCGAGCACTTTTTCATACTAACCACAGATCAATGATACCTCACACTAATCCCATCAAAAATGACCCTCCTTTCATAGATGAGTAGATAGTGATGGTGTGGGAATCTAGAGAGATAAGCTAGTACTTGTGAGTTGTATGATTTCTAAAGCTAAACATGTGATGTATCATAAAATCACATTCTACTTAATATATCACACAAACATGTAAATCATAGTCATGAAATGACTATTTCTCTTAACATTGCTTTGGCCAAAGTTTTCAAATAATAATGATTGAAAGATGAGTCAAAATTCATACACACCACTTGATCGAGTTACCTTCATCTGATATTGTGATACTAGTAAGCTCATAAAATATGTCTCTCTAATTACTCAGTATCAACAATGTGAGATGTGGTTGACATAGTATAATCAATAAATTCACATAAATTACATCCTACCAACAATCACATAACACGCTAAGCATAGGAATAATAAAAAAACATATAATTATTCCATCAAACATATGAATGAATCTCACAATAATATCTATCCCATAAATAACAAAAATAATAATTATAATTTATACCATCCGGGTAAAATATGCATTTAACTACAATTTTTAATTACTATAAGTAGTTTCAAAATATAATACACCTTATGATAACCCATATTACCATAGTCTAGTGTTCTTAAGCACAAGTACTAAATACTACAATTAGTCATAATAAAGTAGTTATAAATCAATGAAAATATAATCTTATATTCAATAAAACTTAAAGACATACAACCCATTATGCCCATATACATTATACTCTTATAATAATCTCATAAATACTTAGATAGATATATTTATTTTATATATAAATATGCTCAACAATACATATGAATATGGCTTAAAGATGTCAATAGTCTTTTATGGCTTTCGATCAAACAATTAGTCAAGATAACCACTTTGACAACTTATGATTAGCCCACATTATGAATCATTATAACCATAATATATCATCCTTCACATCCATTAATATGCCATTTAAGTTGAGCATTGCATGTAGTCTTAGGGATTATAATTAATCTAAGGTAGAAGATGGAAGCTTTTATCTCTTTAAGCTTATATGAGTCTGAGTTAGCATTCTTTACATAATGTTTTAACTATTTTCATACTGAATCCTCTATTTTTTTATATGTACAGGTGTTATACCATCTAAAGAAGAGTCTTGATATGATCCCATGAAGATAAGGAAGGGCCTTAGTCACAAACCTATCATTCTAATGAAGCTCTAGATTTTTCTAGTCATTCTACGAACCTCAGAAGATAGCTATGGACTTTCATAGTCAAGCTATGGATTTTGACAGTTGAGCTATAGATTTTGACAGTTGACCTATAAATTTTAATAGTCGAGCTACGGACTCATCTAAAACATCTTTTCAAGGCATTCTAAAGGTTCATTCAACCATTCCATGATGATCCAGACTCCAACTATCTTTTATACACTTTTTATTTAATATGTTGACAGA
The DNA here is from genome assembly GCA_037957365.1 of Torreya grandis. Lineage (NCBI taxonomy): Eukaryota > Viridiplantae > Streptophyta > Pinopsida > Cupressales > Taxaceae > Torreya > Torreya grandis. The sequence goes on along the minus strand of JARHVA010002431.1, from coordinate 2,563,582 downwards.
TTCCATTCATATATCAACTTAACTAAATAGACATCATCGTTCTATAGCAACATATAACTACAAATAGATTTAACATATAATTAATTCTATAAAATTGATGTTTTTAAAACTATTTATTATCTTTTTTTAAAAATAAATTCAACCCTGCTAAACATTAATTGCACTTTTTATGGGTTCAACTCTAATTATTTATGAAGTCATTGTACATACTACTGCATATCACTACACAACCTCTATTACATATATTATCATTTGTATTTAATAAATAATAATATAAATCTATATTATTATTTTATCAGAGGATATTTTCATAGCTACAATTGTATAAATGCATGGATTTGATCATTGCATTCTCCTAAATCTAAGTTCAGTCCTTGTTTTGGATTCATCGTGAATATTTATATTCAACTGGGTCGATTCAGATAATTACTGTAAGTACTATTTTTGGTCAAAACTCAATACAATTTTCTAGACATATATAAATTGCTGCACAGTAAAGGATTAAGACTAAATATTATTTTCTAACTTGACTCAACAGATGCACCTTATCTGTAAAGACAGTCCATACTAAAACAAGTGTATGGGTTTAATTACAATATTTTACTCAAACACGTAGATCATTGCATAGTTCTAATAGTGCCACATATATCACAACTTTGCTATATCAATTCATAGTTTGTTGTATAAGAAGATTTAAATATTACAACTTAGCTACTACACACACACACACACACACACATATATATATATATATTCACAAATTAGTCATATAAATATATATATACAAATTAGTGGATCTATACATATGCATGGTTTGAGGTTTCTAGTTTGTACTAGTCTTTACTCTATAACACCTAGTATACATATTCTTTACTTGTATAACTCTGTAAAAAATAGTTGACTATCACCATACATGCAGATATTTTCATCACAGAGTCTGTACCATATGAAAATAAATACACATAAATTAAATACATTGCCTACCTCTCAAACTCTAACCCAAATTTGCTCAATACTGAAGAGATCTTCCCAATTGCTTGACTCTCTCCTTTTCTTCTCCTCCAATCTCTTCCACACTCTATTGCATTCTCCTTTGTATAAATTGTGCTCCTTTTTCTTCTTTTTATTTCCTTTCATGAGAAGGGCATAGTTTTTCTCTTTTAAGATTTTTCTCCTTTTTTTATTTTTCTTTATTTTTTTAATTGTTTTTATCAAAGTCTTTCTTTTTGTTTTTCCTGAATTTAAACAATTCTATTTCTCTTTATTTTTTTTTCCTGATTTTTTTCCTTTTACTTGTTTTCAGAATTTATTCTCTTTTTCTTGTTTTTTCCTCTTAGATATCAATTACCATATTTTATACTAATTACAATAATAAAAAATTTCACTAATTAAATTAGCATCTCAATGTCATTATGATTTAATGATAATTTCATAAATCAATAAACTTTAATTTAATCTAATTATGCAAATCACAAACATTAATGATCATACATGCAAATCATGCAAGATAAAATCTATATAACCATTTAAACTATGTTATCAACCATGAGCAAACAACTATATAATTCAAATAGAATCAAAACATACTATGTTAATTATTCACTATGTATCTAACATGTACTAACTAATGTTGTGTGTGCAGGGTTCTAACCAATTTCTCAATCATCCCCTGGTAACTCCATCTACATCATCCTCTCTGATGATGCTCTCCCTCCATCATGCTTTGAGGGATGAGTTCTCCTACATCAACCTCATAACAATTAGTAGTTAGACCACAACATCATGATATACATACATCATAAAATATAACTAAAATAACAAATCAACATAATCATAATGTAAACATATACACTACAACTAGTTCATAGCAATGTAATCATGTAACCTAAGTAATATCCAATTGTCTCTTAATAGCATGTATCTCAAAGCTTAGTTAATAAATACCAAGTCAAATTTTCAACTATAAATATCCATGGATAATCACGTAAGTTTACTTATCGAGGAGTTGGGATGTAACATAAGAGACTATGTCTCTTCATCTTCTTGACCTTTCATTCCCTGTGTTGAAGTATTCGAGGTACCCATTCAAAATTAATGTGTTTCAGCAACCTACATGAAATCGTATTTTATACATAATTTGTTACGATGTACACTTATCACATACTTAACTTACAAAAATGTTTGTGAATTATACTTTGCACCTTCCTACTAACACGTTTTCAAACTTAAATAGTTGTCTCACCTTGAGTCAAAGATATTAACAGAATACCAATGGTTAAAGATGGTTGGATTTACCTTAAGTTATGTTAACATAATGGCTAATAAGCATTGGTTGAAGTTTCACTTGAAGTGTTGTTTATTAATTTTCACTTATTGCACACTATTTAGCCACCATTTCAAGTTTTAAACTAAGCAGTGTACTAGTCTACCACCATATGGGGGTTTTCAATAGGTTGGATTAACTTGGAGGCCACCCTTTATAGGTTTTCAACCTTCCTATCTCCACTCTCAAAGCTTTATTTCCTATAAAATTTTCACAACCAAAATCTATCAAAACTATGAAGTGTGCAATGCCTTATTATGGTGGAGGAGGCATAGCCTATGAGGCTGTCGAAGGAACAACATGAAAAGACTTGGAAACTGATTATGAAGTTACAACTAATGATGTATACTTTATTGTTATGGTGGAGATCGTATTATCTAAGGAGCCTTCTTTGTCTAATTAAGCTTTATGAACTTGACGGGTGGGATGCATTGTGGTTCATCAAATATGTCTTGGACCAAAGTGTCAATATTGATCAAATATAGCTTGTAATATTTCCAATCGACCAAGACATACCTGACCATGTTGACCAATGTAAGAAGGAGAGCTTATCTTTTCATGATGTCTTGGACATCATTATCACATATAACTACAATGTTTGTTCGGTGTTGCATAATTTTTGGTTGTATGTCTTGCATGATATGTTTGATTCTATTAACATATCATTGCACTTGCACTCTAAAAAGTATTCAACTCCCAAGTTCACACAGGGATCATGAAATTATCTCTCAATGCTAGTGACTCTTGTAGAGCATTTTCCATTTTAACTGCTAATGATTGGCTCTCCATGATTGCATTTAACTTGTCTACTTGGGATAGATCCAACATGATATCCTTCCATGTATCTTGTAGCTAGTTTTTCCCGACAAGCATCTTCCTTGAAAGTTGCTTGGATTGAAGCACAACTATGTCTAGGATCTATTCATACTCCTCTAGTAATGTTAATGTTACATCAATTTTATTGTCAAGTTTGCACACTTGAGATTTAATTTATAGAACTCATTGTGCTATGGCCCAATATTGTGTTCTATAGTGATAAGAGTAGTGAATTGATTTTATTCTGACATGATTTTGTCACCAAAAAGTTGTACCAACATCGGGCATGTATCATCGATCATATTTTAGACTTATGCAAATACTCATTCAACTCAACATTTTCCTTGTGAAACTGGGCATTCTCTTGCTTGATCTCAATTGCCTTTTGTGTGATGGAGGTTTGAAATGTTACAACACCTTTTATTTTATTGGTGAAGGATAATTGGGAAGCATCCATAGTGACTTTTTTAGCTAAAGCAGGTATGGAAAGTTGGCTCAAATAAGATGGAGATATCGTTAGTGGTTATCTTATATGCCCAACGAAAAGAGTAAAGGTGGTCTAACACATGAATGGAGCTTCGAAATCCATTTAATAGGATCTACTGGACTCATATTTTACTTGTTAAGTTTCTTCTTATGATTCTCCTTGTGTTGACCCCAAACCTACAAAAATTATAGATAGTTGCACTTGTACTTCACCCATTACAACCTCCATTTCTCCAACTCCTTGTTTGTGCTTTTAGCCTAGATTTTTTTTGCATGTCATTATTTGGGCATGGCCCACAACTAGTTGGATGCATTTCTCAACATCATCCTAGAGGTTATTCTCTTTTTCTTCCTTGGCCTTCTTTTGCCAAAACTTATTTTGTTAATCTCTCTACCTCAGCCCTTTTTGATGTTTTATTTATTATGTAGATTTTTTACTTTATGTTTTTGCTATTGGAGTTAGGCATTCATCTCTTTCTAATCCTTCTCCTCAAATGATTTATCTTCCTCCATATTCAATTTGTTTGTGTCTTATGCTAGTTAATATTTTGATTAAACATGTGATTTTGGTTGATCTAGGTGCTCCTGCCTAAGAGGTTGATCATGAAGTGCCTAATTCTGTTGTGTACCTTAATCTAAGGACTCAATAGTTTTATAAATAGGACTTCATTGTGTAGGTGTGGGGGCTAGTGTGAAGACAGTGTTGCGAGTGGTGGATAAGGTGATGGAGTGGCCATGGTGGAAGGTACAACTTGATTCTTGGGAAAAAATATTTTTTTTATGTAGATGGGGGCATAACTATTTTATCTTGGTGTTTCATGGCATGGGTCTATACTCTTGTAACTTGTAGTTATGATTTATTGGTTGCAACCTCTAGAATTGTGAATGTTTCCATTCACTTTGTGAAGCTAGGGTGAGGTCTTACAACTCTAGGCATGCAAGGTTTTTACATCAATGGCCTAATGGTTTGGATTCTTCCTCACTACTTTCCAAAGTCAGAGGTTCCCATGAGATTTTTGTTTGCCTTGGGCCCCTTGTGCCATTTATTCCTCTACATTGGGCTCCTATATGGATGTGACTACTTGTGCCCTCACTCTTAACCCCAATGCCTCAACCTAAAATAGAGATTTCACTCTATGATTTTCTTCTTCCTCCTACACAAATGTATCCATGACAATGGATTTTAGAAGTGGAATAATTTCATGAAATAACACGAAAGGGATATCATTTTACACTTGACATGTGCACACTAAATTTTAGAAGAATAATTCTTTCTCTTCTTGATCATAGGTATCATCTTTGATATCCTCAAGGAACACCCTATACACCTCTTTGGGTGTAACTCTTAAGGGATGCCAATCATATTCCTCTATGATTATAGGCATCCTACAAGTCATTAATCCATGATGATGTTCTGTAAGGCCATTTTATAGGTTGTGATGGTTTTGGAGTTGGTGATTTGCACTTAGATGGATCTACTTGTGATGAGGAGGTTAATGGTTGAGTCTACAGTTTGTCCTAAGCTTATGCTTTTTTTTTGCTGCAATTACACTTATATTTTGGCATGTAGTTTAGCTTGTAATTGTTTGACTTCTTGAAACATGGATCACATTGGTTGGACATTGTTAGAAACCAATTTATTTTGTCGAATAACTTTGAACTATGCCATGTGAAAAATGGGAGAGAAAAAATGGTGATTTCTACAATTCATGGATCCTAATTTGTACTTCATTGTGCATCTTTGTGTTAGTGCCCTGATATACTTCAAAATGTCCTTAAGCACGCATGTATATGTTATGATCATGTTTTTAATATGAAACCACCATCCTGAAAACTTATTGACTTATGGATGGTGTTATCCATATCATATTAGGGAAGGTGTTGGCTAGCCAATAGTTGACATCTGATACAATTGATCCTTATAAATAAGTCCAATATGTGAAGGAAAGTAGAAGTATAATAAATTAGTACTAGAATGACTAAGTTATATGAGCTAACTTATCTACATTCTTTATTATCTCTAATGCAAGTATTTTGAGCCAATTGAACTCATATCCTATCCTTACCATTGGATGTTCAATATCAATTACACCCTTTATAAACTACTTTGTATATTTTTTTGTCTACTAGTATCGGTGCATGATGTGCTCTATAAGGATAAGAATTGGTGCATAAGTAACCTGATCAATGGTAACTCCTCTAGTTTTTCAAGAATATCACTCTTGTATTTTTGAATGGATTTGGCAGTTCTTCATTTTATAAGATCATAGTGACTTCCCCCGCACTGAGATTCATGTGGATTTCATAATGGTGTTAGCATTAATGTGGATTGTTATGTCTTTTAATAGATTAATGGATCCTTTATTACATTTATTGAGGAGGGTCATCATTAATTCCTCACGTTAGCTAAAGATTGGAAATTTCACCAAATGCTCGACATCTGACCCTTGTAATCTATCGATAAGTGCAATTACTCCATGTTTTAGTGTAGCTACTTCTAGTTAAGAAAATCATTACTTATTTTTTGCATCAATGAAATTGAAGGGCTCAACATTGCTCCATATGACTTGTCATAATTCTAATTTGTTGCATATCTCTTCCTTCTAAGCATTTTTTAAAGGCACAAGGATTTGTTGCATGGCCATTTTATCTTCGATGATATGCATTGTGAATAATTTTATCTAATTTTGTCACTAATATGCAAATTTATCATTAGATAGTAGTACTTTTTGAATCTCTTTAGTCTAAAAAATATGAATAACATTATTATCATGCCTTTTATATAAATCCAACAAAAATATTTGCCCTTGTTTGTGTCTATCTATCGATCTACCTTTCATGCCTCTACATACTTATCTTAAATTCAAATAATAGTTTTGATTTGACCTATGGTTGTTTTATGGTTTTATGAATTATTTATTTATTTAAATTTAATTTTGTGATGTGTCATCATTTCATTTACCAATACTTCCCATTTTGAACATTAAATATTTTTCAATAAGATCTACCCCTTTTGGGAATGTTGAAATATTCCTTTTGTTATAACATTGGCTACCTTGTACAATTGGAAGTTATCAATCCTTTGTCACTTTTCATTTATTTTATCACACCTCATTCCAAGACTTAGCTCATTTTCAAAATTGGCACAAACCTCTCTCATGAATGTGATCTTACATCATTTGAAAATTTCATTATACTATAACATGATATTTATTATGATTTGAATGATATTATGTTCTCCTAATTACATTTACTGATACCACACCTAAAAAAAATTGTCAAAATAAAATCCTAATCTAATTTTTTCCATGCAACACTTATTTTTGGAATACCTAGTGCTTAGAGATCATCAGTGATAGGGTCTGAGCCTATAACCATTTGTCCTTCCTAGAAGAATAATTCTTTGGGTATCCTAGAGTATTATAGTACCTTGTTCTAACACTTGATTAATGATATAAGGTCATTTACATATGATGAACAACTTCCTTGGCCGTGTCTTAAATTTTCTATTAACATGATCATCTATTTATGTTGGAATTATTTAGATCATAGATTTTGATCATTTCACATCTATTATTATTATGAACCTCTGGAGTCCAATTCACTAATCACCTTGTTTCTTACATGTGATTTAGTTTTAACAATTATTGTTGTAGATATTTTTAATTTCCTAATCGCATTGTCATTACAATTTATAGGCTTAGAACTATGTATCCCATTGGCATCATGATTTCCATTCCATACACCAATTGAAATGGTGCATATCTAGTCACACATTTATAGTTTTGTATATAGGCCTATGAGATTTCTAGTATGTGATCTTCCCACTCATATCTATGAACATTACAAATCTTAGTCAAAATATTATTTAGAACCTTGTTAGATGTTTCTACCTAACCATTTACCTGAGATGGTATGTTGTACTTTTATGATGTAAAATCATAAATTATTTTGTTAAGGTTTTGATAGTCTTATGCAAAAAGTGTATACCCTACCATGTATCAAATTTTGATTGCATCTAAATCTTTTTATTATTTTTTCATACAAAAATTTTGCTATGTCCTTTGCAATATAACTTGGAGCCGCAATTGCCTCAACCCATTTGGTGAATAATTTATCACAATTATAATATATATAGACTTAGATCACTTAGATGTAGGATTAATAGGTCCCACAAAGTCAATTCCCTATTTATCAAATATTTACACAACCAAAACTAGATTCAATAACATTTCATCCCTATGGTTAGGTTCTCCCATAAGTTGACAGACATCATAATGTTTTATAACCCCGTGCACATCTTGAAATACTATTGGTAACCAAAGCCCATTTTATGTAAATTTTCTTATAGTAAATTCACATGTGAAATGTCATCTTGCTACCCCTTAATGTGATTATTAGAAAACCTATGGTCTCTCATTTTCCAAGGTCACTTTGTGTAGAATATCATCCTTTTCGAGCTTATAGAGAAACCCATTGATAATGCTAAATGGTAAAGATCATGTAACTAGTTGTTTCTTGTCATGTTATGCATAATTCTAAGGAAATATACCATGCTGAAGAAAGGTTGAAATATCCTCAAACTATTCTAGGATCATAGTCACTTAGAATATATGTGCATCTAGAGATGCATTCTACAGTTCTTCAAGATCCTTAACTATTTAAATATGGCTAAGGTGTTCTAGTCCAACTTTTTCCTTACCTATTTTGACATTGATTTTGAACTAGAATTCTTGGAAAAATATTAACCACCTAGAAATTTTTCCTCATAGAATTAGTTTATTAACTAAGTATCATAATTCTGAGTGATCAGTGAAAAAATCAAACGGGTAAGCAACAAATAATGCCAAAAATTCTAAAGTGAAAAAACCATTTCTAGAGAGATTGTAATATAATTTTTCTCAGCCTCTAATAACATGCAACTTGCAAAGTGAATCAAATGATGTAACCCTCCATTTATTGGTTGCATTAACATGACTCCCATTATTGTTCTCAATGCATCAGAATGAACATGGAATGGTTTGTTTCAGTCTAGGAAAACCAAAATCAATGATGTGACTAACACTACTTCAAATTTGTAAAAGTTGTCTGGCATTTAGAAGTCTGCTTGAATTTAATTTCTTTATGAAATAATTATTCAAGAGGTGCTAAAGTGGATGCATAACCCTAAAATAAATTATGATAATAATCAGTGTGGCCTAGAAATGATCACACTTCTAAAAGGATTATGCATGGTTTGAGTCCCACTATGACTATAATTTTTTTTATCTACTAAAATCCCATCACTACAGACAACATATCCAAGCAGTATGCCAAATGGTGTGAAAAATAGACATTTCTCTAGGTCTATTGTAATACACAAAGCCTGATATAATTCCAACATTAATTGTAACTTAGATAGATCTTATTTAAATAAATAAAAAATCACCCAATCATCTACTAAAATTTGATAAAATCATGAAAGAAGTATCTAAACATTGTAAAAATGGCTCTAGAGAAAAAAATTAATGTGTTTTCAACCTAAATGATATTACCTTATAAGCAAACAATCCCAATTTTGTTGTAAAATACATTTTTGGTTGATCTTTAGCTATGATAGGGATCTAATGATATACACTAAAACCATATGTAAATGAGTAGACCTCATGTCTTGTGACAAATTCAAGTACCTCATCCATGAAAGGAATTGGAAAGGGATCGTTGACACAAGAATCATTTAATGCTCGATAATATCCACACTTATATATTCCTTATGTTTTTAGGTTGTACCACTATGGAACTAACCCAATCTAACTTCTCAAATGGATATATGATTCCAACTTCCTTAATATTATTTATTTCTAGTTTTACCTTCATTTTCATATTTGGATTCAACCAATAGGGTCATTTTTTGATTGGGAGTGTACACTCTTTTAGTTCAATATGCATTTATCCCAAAGAAGGGTATATGCCCTTAACTTATGATAGCTTGGTGGGGACCACATCTTCATAATATTATAATGATTGAAACACCTCTAAGATCTATTATTGTGTCTAATAATCACCATTGGTTCCCGGTTTTGGTATTGTCTATGTACCAAAGTTTTTAGCTCTTTTGAAGCATTAATTCATGGTAATTTTTTCTCAGTTCCCACTAAATGACATACATTACTTTTTTTTAACCTAATTTCTCTATGATATTGACATTTTACAACCAATCCTCTTTTGTCTTCTCTGCATTCTAACTCTTAGGTATCTATGTGTCCCTTTTGAGTTAAAAAACCCTTTCAAATCTAAGTCTTCCTCTCTTTCACTGTGATTAGAGTCCTCTACACTGATCTACATTTTATTACAATATTTTAGCATAAATTCTTATTTTTATTTCTTATTATGATACTCTGTTATAAATGTGTGAATACTTGTACTTTCTTCAACCTACGTTTTATATTTATGTGCAACAAGAATATCTTTTTCTTACCCATGTGACACAAGAAAATTTTCAATTTTCATAGAGCCTTGTGCAACATCCTATTTTCATCTCCCCATTAAATTTTTGACCATGTTTATGTCTCTTGTTTGTGTTCTTGATGTAAATACTAGGGTTTGGTTAGAAGAGCTAAAGTACAATGAAAAATATGCACCCAATACGCTGGATTGATTTGCTATGATGTCCATACTTTGATGCATTTATGAACATGCATATCTAGACATTGGCCCTACTTAAAGATTGGCCTCCTGAAATATTGCCCATAGCATTTTATACACTTCTTATCAATGAATTTTTTAGACCTATGAATAGCCCACCAACTCATTACAATCCATTTCAATGCATAATTTAGTGTATTGATTTGCATCCCTATATCTGGGATATGATTATCCATCTTGTGAAAGAACTCTACCAAATTTTTTGTAGTAAAATATTGAGGTTCTTTCTATTGTGAACACTATTTGCATGGGTTTTACAAAATTATATTTATGCACCTAATTTATCACATGAGAATATAAATAATCACTAGTTGAAGAAGTTGATTCCCATGGTATATTTCCTTCCTTATGGACTAGTTGTACCCATGATTATTATATTTTGTGCAACACTGGTGTCTCTTATACAGGTTATAAAAAGTAATCAAACTCCCTACTTCATAGAGCTTATGGTTTTGGTTTTGTAATGACTTTGAACTAGCTATCATATTTTTATGCATATGGAAAAGATGATATCAGAGTTTGATCCTAATTTGGATAAAGTGAATGTGAAGGTTGAATGGTCACATGAGACAAGAAGTAAGTGCACACCACCAAAGAGCTAAAGTAAATTAAAATCACAAAAGAGAGAATTACATGAGATAAATCAAATAGATAAAACCAAATTTTCATTAAGAGAATCAAGCTCAAGTAGAACATACACATAGGAGAGCAAGTAACTCCTCTTCAAATGGTGGTCATAGGTGCCCATAATAGAAAAGTAACTCCCATACCTAGAATAGTCAATCAAGGGAGTTATACCCTAGTCTTTTAGTCAGACTTATGACATATATGACACACTATCTCCACCTAAGCACGAATATCCCCCAAATGTAAGAAAACTCCATGTGATCAAATATAATATTCCCAAATAAATATAGGAAAATAAATACCTACACTATCACCCCTCAAAATCACAACTAATATAGGTAGTGTGAAATAAAAATGGGTCCTAAAAACTAGGCCTGATCAAGTACCCATGTACAAAGCAATCTCTCATAAATTATAAAAAAGGAGAAAACCTATAGGAAAAACTCCCCTGAAAAGAGAGAAATAGAAGAACAAAAGAGGTAGAATCCCCCCTCCCCCAAATATGATGTTATTGTTAATGTAGACTGCAACCCAAGAAGAGCTCATAGATGAATGAACTTGTTCTCAATGAAGGGATTGGTAAATATATCTATAATCTGCTCTAAATACTAGTAAAATCTCAGGTCAATGACTTGACTATGAATAAGCTCCTAGATATAATGCATGTGAATCTCAATGTGTTTGGTCTACTGGTTTTAAGATGGATTCATGCATATCTATATAATACTTTGGTTGTCACAATAGATGAAGGTGGGTTGCATGAAAGGAATTCCAAACTCAAATAGAATCCCCTAAGTCCAAATAGCCTCAGTAGTTGTGTTAACAACTCCCCTATACTCTACCTCAATTGATGATATAACAATAATATTGTGCTTCTTGATAGACTAACTGATAGTACCAAATCCCAAAGATAAACTATAACCTGAAGTGGTCTTATGATTCTAAGTATCGACAACCTAATTTGAATCTTAAAAACTAACCAAGTCAACTTTTATTCTAAATCTATATTGAATCTCAAATATATAAGAGCCCTAAATTGTGAGATAACATGTACTGCATATGAAATATAAACCCTAGTACGAGTTAAATAAATAAGACTGCTAAGAAGTTATCGATACCGAGTGGCATCAACCAAAGGTGTAAAATCGTCAACCTCAAGTTTAGCTCCTTATAAAAAGGGAGTTAGAGATGGATTACAATTAGCCGTGTGAAATCAAGCCAAAAGATCAAAATCTTACTTGGGTTATGCAAGTGAAACCCTAAATCATATTATAAAATCTCTTTGTCAAGGAAGTAATACAAAAAACCTAAGTCTATCATGTCAAATATGTCTTGTAGAGATATCTTCACCACTGTAATAGATGATGAAGAACTCCTAGTGATCAAAAGATCATCAACATAAAGGACTAGTATCAATAAAGAATCATCTTGCCATAACAAGTATACATTGGGGTCTGAATGAGAAATGGTAAAACCTAAAGTAAGGAGGAAGGAATCCATCTTGGCATACCAACCTTGAGGGGCCTATTTGAGACCATAAATAGATTTCATAAGTATACAAACTAAGGATGAATCTTGAACAAACTCAGGTGGTTTTTCTATGTAGATCTCCTCCTCAAGGTCTCCATAAAGAAAGGCACTCTTCACATCTACTTGGTACACATCCTAATTATGTGTTATGACTATAGCTAGTGTGAGTCATATCAAAGTCATATTTATAATAGGTGAAAATGTATTTGAGTAGTCAATGTTTGATACCTATGAAAAACCCTTGGTGACCAATCATGCATCATACTTATTAACCAACCCATCTGCTATAAACTTGGTCTGATATATCCACATACATCAAACCATATTCCTTCCCTTAGGAAGTGAAGTCAAATCCCAAATGTGTTTATTATTAAGGAATAATATTCTTCTTGCATAGAATTATCCCACTCAGGTATGTCTAAAACCTCTTGAAATATCTGTGGATCTAAAACTAAAGTAAAAAATCATGTAGACCACTCTGATAATTTGCTTGGGTACATTTTTTAGCTACTGGATCCCCTACCCAAGTGCGTACACTCTAAAGTGTCTACCTAGTCCAAAGGGGCCCAAATATGGGTGAGTCAAATGCTAACTCCTCATCCTCTAAAATATGACTAGAGGTGGATGTATAAGACTCCACATCACTACCCCAACTATCATAACTAGAATAAGAAGAAGAAGAACCTAGCTCAGGAACCTACTCTAGATGATCTATTTCAAAATAAGAATCATCAAGTCTAAGTGAATCTAAAGAAAGAGAAGTGTCAAGTGTTGAGTCTTTGAGACTCTCCTAAAAGTGAACACTTCTCTTTATGAACAACTCATGTGTGGTTGGATGTAGAAGGCAATACCCCTTAACACCATATGGATAATCTATACAAATGCAAGGCTTGGACTGAGGTTCCATAACTTTACATATCTTCTTTAGTATACATGTCGTAGCTGAAGATCTAAAAACCCTAAAGTGCTCAGCTTCAGGTTTACTTCCATGCCAAGATTTAAATGGTGTTATGCCTTTCAAAGATTTATGAGGAACCTTGTTCTAAATATAACAAGCACAATTAATAGCTTTGGCCTAATATTGAGGTGCCAAGGACTTAGAGTGAATCATATAATTAGCCATCTCTTTCAAGGATCTATTCTTACATTTTAAAACACTATTTTGTGAAGGACTATAAGTAACTATCCACTACAAATTAATAATCCATTATGTGATGTAAAAATACTCAAATATGTTGCTGACATATTCACCTCCATTGTCAATTTGAAGAACCTTGATGGATTTCTTATATTGTTTCTCAACAAGTGCCTTGAATTTTTGAAAAAATTCAAACACTTCATATTTTTGCCTAAGAAAGTAGACCCATGTATATATTTATAAATCATCAATGAAAGTGAGAATTTACTTAGCCCTTGTAAAAGACAAACTGGGAAAAGGCCTAGATACGTCACTATGTACTAACTCTAATGCTTGTGAAGCCCTCCAAGCTTTGCCTTTATCAAAAAAAAATTTGGGATGCTTTCCAACAGAGAAACATTCACAAAGTCCCTTATAGAATTGGACTTGAGGTAAGCCTATGACCATGTCATTTTTGCTAAGTTGTTCAAGGTAGCAGTAGTTAATCTAGCCAAACCACTCATGCCATAAATTACTAACTCCATCTAAATGAGTCAATAATGTAGTTAGATAAGAATCAGGTCAAAATGTGAGAAGGTGTATAACCTAGATTGGTGACCTATCCTATCCACTATCACTTTAGAATTCCTATGCAACTCCATGATAATAATTGAATCTGGTAAAAACTCAACCCTCATGCCTTTATTGATATGAGTGATTTGATACACTAATAGGAGATTAGTTGAAAAAGAAGGGACACTTAGAACATTATTGAATGTTCCTCCTATTTCAATATACCCTCTACCTATAACTAGTACAGAAGTGTCATCACCCAAACTGATGGAAGACATGCTACAAAGATCTAAGGAAGAAAACTCAACTAGTGAAGAGCTCATATGGTGAGAAGCACCCAAGTTAATAAGCCATGAAGATGTTGAAGTAACAAGTACTAAAAAATCCTTGCCCTTTTCTTTCTCTTTTCCCTTGCCCTTTATCTTAGTAGAATATTGGGTAGATGAATTTCTCTTGATGGACTTAGGAGCACCTATGTCATTCTTCTCTAGGATATGAGTTACATGATCTATTTGTTTCTTCATGCATTTATTTTCATCATGTCCATTTTTATTACAATAGGAACACTTAAATTTATATTTTTTAGGTTTGTCATTGGAAGAGGAGGCTTCAGTATTGGTTTTGGCAGAGGTTGATTCTTTCTTCTTCTTTTGATCCTTCTTCTTATTCTTCTCTATCTTTGAAGTCTTTGATTTCCCATTCCCAACAATTAGGGATTGAGGTTTTGTGGAATTTGATGTGCCCATCTAGATTAACTTGTCTTGCTCTTTGGTTAAGTTAGTAATGAAATCATATAAAGAGGGCATTTTCCATGCAACACCCAAAGCACTTTTAGTGACATAGAAAGTAGAGATAAATATTGAATAGTCATGACCTAGTTTAAAGAGTATAGAAATAATAATTTGTTCATCTTCTTTATTTATCCCACATTATTTTAATTGCAATCTCAAGGACTTGAACTTAGTGAAGAAATCCTGAAGGGTATCAAAGTTGTAAGTACTTAAGCTAATGAGTTCATTCTCAAGCTCATGACCTCTCATCACATCTTACTCCCCAAATAGTTTACCCAAAATGGTTCATACATCATGAGGTGATTTGGTAGGCTCTACGTAAAATAAGAGATTAGGTGCTATAGAAAGACATAATAGCCCATAAGCTTTATCACTACAATTATACCACTTAACTATCTATGCATCTATGCTAGGTGTAGTTTCATCACCCATGATTATCATAACTCTTATTCCTTTGAATGATTTGTCATCTTGATTTTCCATTTGTGATAGTTAAAGGGAGTTAGTGAGTTGATTGAACTTGAATCTATCAATTCAAAAATAAGTTGTAGTAGTAGTGAAATTTGTAGTTGTTTTATAAATGAAAGTGAAAAATAGAATAGAAATAAAGACACAAAAAAATAGTATACCACCTGAGCTATGAAATGGTGAACCCCCCCCCCCCACCACAAATGTTACAAATGCATACTCAAAAGATGTTGGACTTAGTCGACAGGCCATCTAGAGAAATTAGTGTGAAAAGACAATTTTTTTTTCAAACAAGGTGAGGACATCAGGCTATGCCAATAATGCATCCAAAGAAGACAAGTGTGAAAAGTGGGCAAAGTAGGGAACCCCTAAAATTTGGCACTTTATAATTTTAATGCATTTAAAAAACAAATTAGACCAATGGAAGGAGGATGAAAAAACATAAACTTTTAAATAATACAACACTCAATTTTGAGTTATCGATCAAAAGTTATAGTAAATTATATTTGTCGTTATTAATGGTCTATTTAATGAATTTGCACTAGAAGTTTAAATGCACAAGTGGAAAGGGACTGAACATAGCCTTTAACCTAGTCAACAGAACTAGAATTAAATGTCAGACCTCTTTAAGTAAATTATAATTCTTATCCAATTCTCCCACAATATATTTTTTTTATTTAAAAATAATGAAAAACTTTTAGCAATAATCTCCAAACTATAAGATTTGGTCTTTTTTCTTTTTCAGTATCAGTTACTAAAAATACACTAACTTTTGCATTGCTTAACTAAATTTAAAAATTCAAAATGATTTGGAAATCTAAAACGAAGGTGCACCAGACTCAGAAACATTTTGGTGTGATTCTCTATGGTTTGAGAGTAATATGCAAAAGAATGGGTAGATAGCAAACCGAGCTCGAGCAATGAAGAATTAAATCTAAACCACAAAGCCACATAAAAGACAATGTGATGTAAAATGTGTTTCCTCAAGAAAAAAATGCCTCTTCCAAGCCGTATCAAAGTTGATTAAACTACAAAACATTATATCTCTAAAGAGCTTCCATATACCAACATCAAAAAGCATACAAATGTATGATAAATGAAATGGCCAGATCTTAATGAAAAACAATATAGATCTACGATCCTGATTATGCAATACATCTCAAGATTTTAAAAAAATATTAATAGAAAATAACTAGACAAATGTTTACTATGGGTGGCTATGATACTATATATAATTTTGATCCCAATTCAAATAAAGTGAATGCAAAGGTCGAATGGTCACATGAGACAAGAAGTGAGTGCGCACCACCAAATAATTATAACAAATTGAAATCACAAAAGAGATAATTGCATGAGACAAATCAAATAGAGAAAACCAAATTTTCATTAAGAGAATCAGGCTCAAGTAGATCATACATATATGAGAGTAACTCCTCCTCAAATGGGGGTCATAGGTGCCCAGAATAGAAGAGTAACTCCCATAACCAAAATAGTCGATCAAGGGAGTTACATCCTAGTCTTCCATTCAAGCCTATGAGATATATGACCCACTATCTCCACCTAATCAATCATATCTCCCAAATTTATTAAAACTCCACGTGAGAAAATATAATATTCCTAAATAAATAAATTTGAGAAAATAAATACCTACACCAACAAATGATTTATTTGGTATCATGTATGGCTTTCCCTCAAATTTATTCAAAGGTATGATAATAATAACATCCTTTTAGTATTCTTCCAATTGGTTTTCCATTATGTTAATAGTCATGAAACCATCATTATCCCATGTTTTTCTAATTATATTAGGATAATGAGTCTCATATGTCTTCATATTAATCACTTCAAAGTCTGCACACAGACTTAAGTTGGTCACCTTTATCTCTACATATTTGAGTATTCCAATAAATTTGACTCAATTATAGTCTTTCAAAATCATAGTAATAGGACTGTAGTATAGAGCTGGACTTTCACTAGCTTCCCAAGTCAATCTAGAAATCATATTTACAACATTACAAAAATAAAAAATAACATTAGGCACTTCATATCCTATGAGCTCAATGTAGCATCCACATCCCATGTATTCTTACACATAATATACAAAACCACTTGTTTTATTCTCTATTATCCTCTTTTTGCACATTAAAACAAATTACATAATATATTTGTAATATTTTGGGATATATCCTCATTTTGTAAAGTATTTACCAATTTTAGAAAGTCTACCAAAGCTTTGACTACTCCCTCATGTCATAGGATTTAAATGATCTATCCATACATTTAGGCATTAGTTATTGTATGATCTCCTTCACTCTCATTTTGATTATATATTGAATCTAATTATTGGGCTACTTTGTTCATCAAAACATCATCTCACATAAGGTTTGGATACCTATTCTCTTACACTTTTTTTAATACATTTTCTTCAGGCATCTCTAGAGGTGGAAGACCTTGTTCTCTGTGTCGATTCCTAGTAACAAAGTGGACAAAATCTTGGTTCCTAGGGTGAGAATGTCCCATGCTCACATTTCACACTATTTGATTCTTCCTCTGCCTCTCTAAAATAGGTAATTCCTTAGTATTGTGTTATCCTATAATTGTAAAATATGCACCAAAAAAATCATGTTGTGGATTACAAGCATAATTTCATGCGATGTGTTTTATTTTTCCACACAAGTAATGAGTACTAGTTGTCACAATTGTCTATTCCATTTCCTTTAATTTTGATTACCTCCCTAATAAATTTTCTATCTTTGAGGTGATCCCCACCCTTATTGTTGACTAAAATATCCTTTGTATTGCTTTTGAAGAGACTGACATGCCAAATTGGGTGATTATTGTTGCGATACAGGGGTCCATCCCATTTGGTACTATTGAGAAGGTGGTGTCCACCTAGGTTTATATTGAGGAGAAGGAAGAGTCAACATTTATTGTTATTAAGGAGATTGATGGGTCCAACCTAGTGTTGATCGAGCTACTACAAGACCCTATCCACCTTATGTTATGACCTCAACATCTTAATTTGGCATATTTTATTTTGGAGGAAGAGAATATTGCTAACAATTGTGAATACATTTTGAGTGATGTATTATTTTAGCTATTGTAAATCCCTCCAATTATTTTCATCACGGTTGTGGAATTTATAAAAACTGTAGAATACAATACACTACTGTTGCACATACAATTGTACTAAATGACAATTATTAGTTATATGTCCTACATTATGACATACATAACATAACTCTATTTTAATATTTGGTAATTAATTATGGTGGTTCCTCTCCTTTCCAAACTCATTGAACCATAAAAATAATCTTAGTTTCTTCCCATCCTGAAGTTTGTCCATCCTGGGTAATATCACATCTAACTTGACATCAGTTTTTGTAAAGCTAGGAGGGTATTCTCCACAGTCCTCTATTTATTTGAATCTGGTCACAAAATATCTTGCCTCAAATTTTTTGGTAAATTTAGTATGGGCTATAACAAAATAGATCTTTCTTTAGGCCTTCTACAAACTAATCAAATTGTTATGGATCCTAAAACTAGACTTTCACCTTATTAATCTCATTAAAACCTGGCAATCATAATCCCATATGGATTCTCTAAGTTTTTATCCAATTTATTTCAACTATTGAATTTTTTGATAACAAACTTCTACATCTTGAATTCTCATATCAATTTATATTTGACATGTAAAAGATTCATAACTTCATGATTAATTTTAAAGATGAACTCTGAATCTTGACTAGTCAAAGATCCTATAAGTTTGCACTTCTTATTTGCATCATCCATCACACCGTTAACCTACCACTTCATTTTTCAAGTCAATAAGTAATAATATGGGTCAATTTATCTATCATATGACATCAAGGTAATAAAAAATCATACAAGTAATGACATGTTTCTTGTGCTTGGGCTAGTTATGACTAGTTTTATTGATGATTGCATGGATATCTACAAACTTGCTGAGATGGTTCTTAGAATACCAAGAGTATTGAAATCAATAGATGAACTATTTTAAACTCTTTTTCCTTCTTATTCCTATCTAATATTAATATGACTTCTTCCAACCACTTCATAGTGAATGTCAACTCTTTGAATATTTTTGGTCTACTATTCTCAATAATTAAAATAGGCATAAGGAATGCGTCCCCTCAGAGTGAATGAATTATACTTGAAGTATCTATCATGACCATCTTTTAACCTAGCATAAACCTATGTTTCAAAATTAATTCTTGAAAATATTTACCTTCTCATTCCAAATATAAACACTACTTTTTTAGTTGCTCACTAAATCTATTATTAAGTTGTTCTCCCTATCCTTCAATAGCCTCTTTGTTTTTTATCCATTATGTTCCCTTATCTCTTTATGGTTGGTTTTTAATTCATGATTGGTCTCGACATTATTTGTGGTTCCTTCATTCTCTTCTACTGATTTTTGACCTTTAGATTTGGTTTCTTCTTTTGGAGGTCTAGTTTCTCTTGATCTCTTCATAGATTCCTTTCTACTCCTTTTCTTAGATACAAGTGGCCCTTCATCTTCTATAGAGTTTTGATTGTTCCATATTTTTTGTTTTCATAGCTCCCTTTGAAGCTCAAAAATCATTTTATCATCTTTCTTCTCTTTATTATCCGTACTCCAAGTTTTGGTTCAGATTCATTGGTTTAATTATTTTTTATTTAGATCACTCTGGTTCACATCTCCATAGTTCTCTAGGTGACTACTCCATGTTGGATGGAATAGACACAATGGCCTTTTCAACATTTAACATTTTAAATATTATAAGGAGTCACTTCAAAAAATTACCTTTGATCTCTCTAAAAAATAACTTGTATGCAACTTTAAATGCAATGCACCCCTGGACATCAAATTATATAACATATCCATCAATTGTAGTCTTCACCCAATGGTCAATTACTTGAGTCCACTTAGTGTCTATGTTATGAAAATGTTATAACTTTTATTTGATCCACACAAATATTCTATTTTCCTAGGTCTAAAATGATAGTACTCAACTATAGATAGCCATGTTGTTAGCAACTCATGCAGCTTGCACCATAATATTTCTTAGATTTATCTACGGATATGACTAGAAATAACATCCTCTACATCCACTCATATTCTTATAACATCTTCCTCTATGAACTTATGTATCTTTGTGTCTAGGTAGTTTTCAAGGTCCCTTTGACCATGTAACCATTTCAACATATTCAGGTCATGACAATGGAACATTTTTAGTAGTAGTCTATGGAATCTCTCACCAAGGCATGCTTTGTGTTTTAGTATATGAATATTGTGATGGGAATCTTGATTTTTATAGGAAATTACAAATAGAATTAAAGCTAGACTTAGTGCAATGTCATGCGTAAAAATTTATTCTTACTTGTCACCAACGTATGTGCACTTATTATCATTCTTGATATTTTATTAATTCAAATTTAAACATTATACAAGAATAATTTAATTCATACATAATATATACTTATCTCAATGTGGATTTATATAGTTTAGGAGATGTTTACAGAAGAATAGAGATTCAAAAAAAATCCCACAATTTTCTATATATGTAACTCTTTTTTCCTTTACAAAAGCAGGATATATATAGGCTATGAAGAGATTATGGATATTCATCCTCTTGACCTTTAATTTCTTGTACTAAAGTATTTGAGATACTTTTTTAACTTCCATGTGTTTAATCAACCTACATGAAATCATATTTTATACAAAATGTGCTATTGTGTACACTTGTCACATGCTTAACTTATAAAAATGTGTCTAAATTATACTTCATACCTTCTTATTAATATAAAAGGATAAATGATACATGCTTATATGTGTAGGTTTAAAGGTGATAAAACACAAAAAATACATCTACAAACATATTCTCATAGGTTTTAGCAAAAATAGACTGACTTAGCCATCTTGGATGAGTCTGCCAAAAGTAGACGACTTCAAAATTTTGTAAGCACTTAAGAGATTCTAGAGGCATCCTATGTGTAATTTCATAGTCTATTTCTAGTGTGAGCTAACACTGAGGTATTGCAAGGCATATCTAATGTCTGTCATTGAATACATAAACCAGTTATGAATTATAATTAGATGTTTGATCATTTATATATTTTACATGTATAATAAATCATAGGTAGGATTGGTTTTATATAATTGTTAGTTACATTTTGAAATCTAAATATTCAATGTTTTATGCTTATTTAGATAGACTTAATAAAAAACAATGTAAAACAATACCCAACCACTTGGCCTCCATTACTACTTCTTGATCATTTTCTCTCTTACAGACCATCATACCATCTTTTGTTTACTCCTTTACTACACTCTTACATTGTGAATATTTCAATCATTATACCTGATTTTATGCAATAATTATTGTCGAACATCTGATTAAAAATCATCACTACTTGATTTTTTATCATTCTCTCACTGGTTTCTCCTATGTGTTAGATTGGAAAGGGATTTCATTAAGGAGTTACATATTAATTTACTTCCCAGCTGTAGACCCTTAGCCATATCCTGCCCAGTTAAACATGCTTGGATTATAGGTTGGTAGACTTATTGGTCACTATTATAAGTCTGATATGAGAACACCTTACTAGCAAGGTGACACTTTTACTCTTATGCTTTGATATACTACCAGGGTTATATTTTTTATGTTAGGTTAGTTTTCATTTATAAATCACAAAGTTTATTTGAAACAAAATGCACATTTCTAAATCCTTCATTTATTTGGAAACAACAAACATTTAATTCTGAATCATTTTTTCATTTTTAGAATTATAATTTTCTTTATGAATCATAATTCATTCCTTGAAAACAATGCACTTTTCATTAAAAAAACAATATTTCCTTTCAACAAGTTGCTTTCAATTATGTGGATAGAATATTAGATATATTTTCTTCATTTTCTTTCAATAGATTAGGCAATTTTTTAACGCCATAACCTGGTTCTTGCTTAGTCTATCCTCTAGTGCATGCAATCCAACAAAGTAGATTGATAATTTAGTCTCTTATCTCTTTCCCCAAATCATAATATTTTTGCTTTCCAACCCTTTTCAAACCCTTGTGGCATATTTGGATTGTTAAAACTACATCTTGGCACACCCAATGGGACCTAATGGGGTTCAATTTTTTTTAATAGTTTCTTATGATTTCAAACTCATTTAACCCAAATTCATAGTGTTCTTAACTTATTTTCTTCATGCCATGAATTTCCATGTGAACACGTAGTATCTAGTGTTACAGGCTACAAATTTCTCCTGATAAATTGTGCCATGGTTGCAAGACTCTATTTTAAACTTCTTTTTGGATATGTTTCAATATTTGTGATTTTAATTTGGCCCTTTTTACTTATGGTTGAAGTTTTCCCTATAATTTCTCTTCACTTTCCTTCTAATTTATTCATGCTTCATAGAACCAACATCTTATGTCCCAAATTTGGGATGATACTCTCATCACGTTCATGGTGAACCCCTTGAACTGAATTTAGAGCATGTGCCAACTACTATGGGATAATGAATGTTTGTTAAATAGAATTAAACACCTCTAAGAAGAACCAAAATCACCCTCTCAAATCTATTTTCAAACAATAATGGTAGTTGTACAACCAACAAGATTTTTCTCCTTTTAGACTTTAGAACATTCCCAGTTCAAGGTGGAGACCTCGTGACTTCATATCACTCCATTGTATTTTATCTATGATGTGGGAGACCTTATAATAGGACATAGCCTAGAGGAACTAACTATAATAATTTAAGGTTTCTATCTCTGAAAGATTAACATTCACATTAACCATTGGTCTTCACATACGAAACTCATGAGCTCAGTCTCTAATGATAGTGCCAGTACCTGCTCACATTTGAGTGTATTTATTGATTCTCATAGGATTTAAATTTCTCCACCTTCCACTCTAACATACTAACTTTACATCAAGATACTAATGTATACCATTAGCACTCAGATTAGGATAATCTATCATAACATGAGACATCATCTCATCCTCCTACTCCTTTCTTTGAGGTTTTAGATAGTCATGGTAATTTTGACTTCCACTTGATGTGTGAAAATATTTGGGTTGCTTACCACATCTATCAATAGTCATAATGTGATCAAATTCATCCTCAATTGTATTCACCTGGTCAATGCCAAAAATAGTTTCTTTGGTATGTTTGTATCTATGACAGTTCATTAACCCATGTTTAAATAAAATCTCACTATGATCGGCTTTCACCTAGGAACCCCACTCTGTGTTTCTATCAGTAGGCCTAGGGACATGGGGGACACTATTTTCATAATCAGTATATAAATCCCCGTGACCCATATACAGATGGTCATCATCTCCTAACCATTATCCATTATTGTGAAGGGACATACACATTACTCCCCTTCCTACTCCTTTGCCTGAACTTCTCAAGTTTATTAGAAACTAGGATGCAAGTCCTTAAGATCATATCATATAATTCATGATGCCATGTATGGATTTATAACGTGACAATGATATTATGCTTAATCTCTTCACTCATACCCTATAGGTTGAGGCCTAGTTTGGTTCCCAATTTTTTGTTATCAATTATGCTAAGATTGATAAAATGATGTTGAAAGTATGAAATGATGAATGCATAAATGAAACATTATTACCTCAATAGAAAACCACAAGAGAATATAAGAGACAAGATTTGTCAAATGAGGAAACTATTAAACAAAAGAAAACCCCACATCTATAAAGAAGGCTTGAAAACTAAAATTTTCCACATACAATTTCAATGGAAGAAAATATAATAGAGAAGAGAGATGGGCCTCAAGCCATAATAGAGAATCTCAAGATAAAAAACTAGTAGTCTAGTAGTATATAATGAAATATGAGAGCTCAATAAATAGAGATGGGATTAAAGAGGAGTTACTTACACAACCTTATTATGTGTGTCGAATGTCCCTAATTCCCATAAGTGAGGGGGGTCTTTAACAAGTGTGACGGGAATTACATATGACATGTAATTCCAAGATTCCCTACAAAGACAAAATATGTGTGACACCTCATAAATATGAGATAAAGTAAATTTATTATAATAAAAAATATACATCTAAAATAGAATTGGGATTAACCTAAAATTAACATAAATAAATATTCAATCTCCAACACTCCCCTTTAAGCTTTATTTGGGGTTAAAAAAGAAGAGAAAATCTTACAAACAAATAACGGAGTTGACATTACATAATATTCCCCCTTAATGAAAACCTCCTTCAAAATAAATTACAATGATATGAGAAAATAAATAAGAGAAGGTATTGCCAATAAGATTGTAAAGTTGAATGTGTGATCATCGATAATCTCCGATAATTGTCTTCAAACAAGATGGTCAATCTATGTTATAACAAAGACAAATAAATAAAGATAAATGGTCCACTAAAACCTACAAGGCACAAATGCTAACACCAATATTTCATGTTAATTAAATACATTACCATAAACATGATCTACATATAATTAAATTAATAAAAGTAGATCTAAAGCAAGGCAAATTTAGTAAAAGATAATTCCATAATAAAGTGCAGAATCCTACACACAAAAAAAAGTTTAGTCCAAAATAATTAGCTCTAAACAAAACATATTTCATTGAAAATTTACAAGAAGAAGTAAGCAATGAATGCACAAAATTTTGAGTTTTAAACTTATTAAAAGGGAGACAAAGAGGATGTGTTACTTTTTGCAAAAGATATCTTTCTTGAAGTAATTAAGGAATTATCAAAAGAAGAAACATCAAAGTCTCGAGAAGGTACCATAGTTTTAAGGATCTATATTGGTTTATCCTTTGAATGAGGTATTTTAGTGGTTTTACAACAATGCTAATTATCATGATTTATTTTATTTAAAAATTTACATGGATATAATTTTCAACATTTAGAGATATGATGCCCATGTTTACCATAATGCTCACATATTTTATGATTTTCAACCGAAATACAATCATAAAAAACATTAGAATCAAAAGAAGTCTTATGAGAGTAAAAAACATGATTGTTAAATATCCTTCGATGATGAGGAAAATATGACATCTCATTATCATTACAAGCACTAAAACCAAGCCCTTCAAAATTTGCATTAGATTTAAGCAAAATAGGCTCAAACATACCATTTTTACATTTTCCAAAACTAACTCCACTATAACACATTGAGTGCATGATTTTTAAGCCATGGTTAGAAAAATGAGTGTGCAAAGAAGTACAAGTTTAATTAGAATCACATATAATATTAGAGGCATTGTTAAGGTCAAAAGACACAATTTTTGTATTAAGCACGTCAATAACATTATACATAGTCTCTATGTTTTCATTAAAATATGTTTGCATATTTGCCAATTTGTCATTAAACAAGGATTATAAAGCATTAAAATTCATGTTTTGAAATGCAATTTGGCATTTAAGAGTATGGATCACATTAGTTTGAAAAATAATTTTTGCATAAAATTCTTAAATGTTAAAATTAAGGGCAATTTATAAACCATTTGCTAAAAAAAAAATGGATTTGAAAATATTTAAAACATAAATGAGTTTATCAAAGCATTAAAAACCAATTTTAATATTAAATTTTATACTAAGTAATACAAAATATCACATAATATCTAAATTATATGAGAAAATTTATTTTAAAAAAACTTTGAGAAAGGCTTTGATTATGGATTTGATTTTTTGAACAAAGCATTTAAAAATCTTACTTTAATTGCCTGATAAGAGGCTTGGTATGGTTAGTTCAGTGGAGAAAAATCATAATATGTGTTGGAGACCTCTTAAACTTAGGAAAAATAAACTTAAATTATGATGGGGCCTCAAAGGGCAACCCTGAATTGGCTAGTTGTGATGGTGTGTTTAGGGACCAAGAGGGTCAAAGTCTCCTCATTTATGCCTAGGATATAGGCCTTTATACAAATAGCATCATAAAGGCTTGGGTTATTTTTAAAGGCACTCAAATTGATATTTCTCAAGGTTGGTTGAACCTAATTGTGGAAGGCAATTCTCAAATCGTCATCAATACTTTGAATTCTAATCAAGTTAAGGCTTGGAAAAATCACATCATTTTGAATGAAGTCAACCACTTAAGAGATTATTTTGAGCATTTAGAAATTCATTATATAAAAAGAGAAGGCAATCCTATTATGGATTGGGAAACAAATGAAGGGTTTAACCTCATGAATAACCAAAGGGTGAGTTTCTATGTTTGGGATCCTCCTTTCCTTAATGAATTACAAAGACTAGTGACCAAAGATGCAATTTATGGGGGGCTTAAGGATTAATCTCAAATCATATGAAACAATCCTAGTTATTTTAATGATACATCAGTTTTCATTCCAGAATGATCCTTTAATTGAGTAGTACATCCATTCATGCCAAGTGATTTTGATAGTGTTGTATCCATTTGGGACCTATTGTTCTCATTTTTCACATATGTGTAAACTTTGGTTCTATAGTGGGCACAATTTGCTCTCTAGTTCTTGGTTTAATTTATTATTCTTTGCATTCTAGAGCCATAGATGAGGGAAAAAGTGCTAAGGAGGTCGTCACTCATCCCAATACTCATGTAGGAAAGAGGGTGGTTATATTAGACTAGTTGATTGGGGATTCATCCTCTATTCTATGTGTAGAGCACATTAGTAATGAAATTAAAAACCTTTAATGTGAGTATGGCTAAAAAATATGTGGTGAGTGGCAACGAAGATGGATGAATTTAAAAATAAATACATTTTAAAAGTGCCAAGGATGCTCATGGTTGACCCAAAGCATTTTAAGGAAGGAGAAATGTCTTCGATGCTTTGGGTCAACCATCCAAAATGTCAAACTTTTTAAAATTTTCTCATTTTGGATGACATGTTGAAACTTTAGAAAAGTCTAGCATTTCTTATGGCTCATCTTGGTACATAGTTACCTAAGGAATGTCTTCTCTCTCCTCCTTGTTGTGATGTTAAAGACGAGGAATTTCATGAGCAACGTGTTAGGGCTACATCTGGGGAAAGCATAGGTGGTGTTGTGAGTCCAAAGATTTTTGGAGAGGTAGTCAAACTAGAATAATCAGTAATCTATATACTCAGTTTGTGCCTTTTTATAAAACTCTATTATGTAATACATTTAAGCCTATGAATTTTGCTCTATTAACATATTTCTAGTAGTTTATTTTTGTTTTTTTGTAGATAAACACTCTTTTTGATAAATAAAATCAAGGAGATATATTTTTTGAATATCCTGATTTCGGATAAGTTTGTGTGTATGATCCTCTAATAAGAGAGGTTTTTTATTTGGGTCTTTCTTGACTCTTGTTGCACCTCCAATCCTTATCAATAAACATCTTGATAATCTTATTAACGAGTTTGAATCATCTTCTTGTTTTTCCCATTGTGAATGTTCCTTGGACAATTCTTCATCTATTTTTTTGCTCTAGGAAGTATTCTTAATTATCTTAACAAAAAATAATAATCTTACTTTGAGAATTAAAGTGCCAAATGTAAATATTTTTAAAACTTAAATAATTTAGAACTTCAATATTTTATCATGTAGAAGTATAAATAAATCCAAATTATTATTTTTGATTTTGCACAATAAAATAATATATATATATATATATTTTATTAAAAATGCAACAGTTATGTTTTATATGATATGTCTCAAAATAAGAACTAGGTTTGCACGAAATTTTTATAGATTATTATTAGACTAGAAAAGAAAAAACCCATTAAATTTTATAAAAAATAAGAGTGTAAATAAAAATATACAACTATTTTAACAATCAAGTTTTAAAATGCCATATTTAAAAGAGAGAGCACATAATTGAAAGAGCAAAACTTAGATTTAATATAGATTTATGGCTGATTTTAATGCAATAAAAGTATATCAAAATAAGTAAAGGGTTAGGAGAAATAATTGAAGACAACAAAAAAATCAACAGTATGAGCCCTTGCAAAAAAAAATGTAAAAAAATTGCTTCTTAACCCAAGCACCTGTGCATACTCAAAGATCAACATTAAAAAAACTCTTGCTCTAATACCATATTAAAAATTATGCCAAGATCAATAAAATTAATTTAAAATTATGAAATAATAATGCATAAATAAAATAATATTACCTCAATATCAAGCCACAAGAAAATTCAAGAAACAAGAATTGTCAAGTGGGGAAACTGTTAAATGAAAGAAAACATCACTTCTTTAAAGAAGGTTTACAAAAATAAAATTCTTTAAGTACAATCTTAATGAAAAAAAAGAGAAGAGAGAAGAGAGACAGACCTCAAGTCATAAGAGATAATCTCAAGATAAAAAATTAGAAGTCTAGTAGTGTAGAATGAGAGAGGAGAGTTCAATAAATAGAGCTACAAAAAATAGGAATTATTTACACAACCTTCTTGTGTGTGTTAAATGTCCATAATCCTCATAAGGTGAGGGTGTGTGTGTAAAAAGTGTGGATGAAGTTACATGTAACATGTAACTCCAATATTTTTTAAAAAGGGATAAAAGCACTGTGACACCTCATAAATTCAGGATAAGATGAATGAATAACTAAAACAAACTTAGGAATAACCTACATAAAGATTAATCTCCAAAAAAAATCATTTTATTATATCTACATATTTTAGCTTCTCTTGGATGATTCCATGCAATTGTTAAATATTTCCATACCTTTTAACCCTGACATCTAGTTGATAACCTCTATGACACAATCTAAGAGTGATCAAACTTTGAAATTATTTGTAGATGGCTTTGAATTGTCCATACTTACACAACAAGGTTCATAGATGATACATTTTTTGATATGTTCATCTGAGCATTGAGTGTGAAGCTCACCTTGAGGTACTCAAGTGTGAACCCACCTCTTATGAAGAGGTTGTTAATGAGTGTACACATATTTATTTTTTTGAGGTTCACATTCTCACATCTTTATTTCACCATATGATTTATAACCTCTAAATGTATGGATTATTATGGTTATTATATGATTATTATTATTTTTATTTGAGCTTTTTGACATATATTGTAATGGAACACTGATATTGTTGATTAGTATATATGATATGATAGATCTATCTTATTATTTTGTAGATTGAGAATGTATATTTGTTAATTTTACATCATTGGTTGATATATAATGACTCAGACTCACTACCTATTTGTTGTGAGGTGGATGCAAGATTGATCGTACCCTCAGAGCTTGATGAGAGAGAGCATCATTAGAGAGGATGGGCTAGATGGGATGATTGGATAATGACAGAGAAATTGCTAGCGACCCTACACACACGCATAATAAATTTTAAATATTATATGTGTAGCATGTTTTAAATGTTAGTACATGGTTCTGAAAATATTTTTTGTGATCATAATTATATGTAGATATAATTCTTAAAATGCATTAGATTCTTTTAATTTAATTATCTTGATTTTTGAAAATAAATAAAGAAAATATATATTTAATTACTATATAGATATAAATTATTGTAGATATGGTTATCTTACAATAAGAAGCAATTAATGATTTAATATCTATTAGTTAAATAAATAATTACTCTTGTAATGATTAATTTCATATAATTAGAACTATCTTAGAGTACTAATCATGAGTTATAG
Source organism: Torreya grandis (assembly GCA_037957365.1). Taxonomy (NCBI): domain Eukaryota; kingdom Viridiplantae; phylum Streptophyta; class Pinopsida; order Cupressales; family Taxaceae; genus Torreya; species Torreya grandis. The sequence continues at coordinate 2,533,554 of JARHVA010002431.1, read as the reverse complement.
CAATTTAAGTTCAGTCTTGAAATGCATGCATAAAATTACATGAAAGCTAGAAAAATAGATATCTTTATTTAATTAAGTCAACCGAGTCTTATGTTGAGATAACACAGGGCAATATGACATAAAGATCTTTATTGAGCAAATTATATTTTTTATATAAATTAAGAAGGATAATTTAAGTAGGGACTACAGATTTGTTAAGGAGAACTCCAGTTAATAGAAATAAAAAGAAGAGTAAAATAGCATTCATTGGGGAAATCAAAGGGAGATTTCATGCAAAGTGAGAACACAACAGATAGAGGGAACTAATTAGTTTTATAAATTAAGGAAAAAAGAGCTTGGTAGGGAGATACAGAGAAGAAGTAGGTAGGAGATTTGGAAGAATGAGATTGAAAAAAATAAGAGAAATGTGTGTTCTTCATTCAATAAATATCAAGAAGGTTGGTTCTGTATTTGGTTTCTTGTGTACCAAATGATTTGATTTGTGTGTATTATTTATATTTGGCTTGAATTTGATTGTTAGACCTACATTTTACATATATAAGCTTGTGTTTTAAACTTTATAAGCCTACATATACACTTTAAAGCCAACACTTTAATGTTATAAAGGTCTATGTATTACTTATATGATCTACATATTACCTACATCTCACTTTATTTTGATTATATTTTGCCTTATAGACCAGCGTCCCACTTATTTTAACCAATGTTCCATGTGTTTAAGCTTGTGTCCTAGTTATTTAAACTAGGCTTATATATACTATTTGGATTGCATTCCATTCGTCTTTGACTGCATTTCACCTTTTAGTGTTGCATCATACTTTTCAAGAGTTGCGTTCTAAATAGAAGTATTGGATTGAGTTTTGTTTGAAATGCCAATATATTATTGAAATGATATATATATATATATATATATATATATATATATATATATATATAAGCATTATAATTTAATATATTCAACGTTTAATTTATTATACTTAGTCATCAGTTTTAATATATTCAACATTTCATTTAATCAACTTGGCATATCATTTATACAACACAGCATTATCAATTATGACTTGGTGGTTCAAAGAAGTGACTCAGCATTATATATATATATATATATATATATATATATATAGATTAAATGAAATGTTGAATATATTAAAATTGATGACTACGTATAATAACTTAAATGTTAAATATATTAAATTATAATGCCCAACTAGTTATATGAAACACCAGTGCCTAGCTAATTTTATTGAAACACCAATTTATATAAATAAAAATCTTTGAGCATAAAATTGAAATGATGAGTATATAAATTCAATGCCGAGTCAAAGAGATAAAAGTAGAGTTTAGTGATGAGTCTATAATATTAAAGGTTGAGTTTAGCACGAAGTGTTTATATTGAAACACTGAGTCAAATAAATGCAGTGTATATAATCAAAAGTTGAGTATACATTGGAAAAGCTGAGTATGTAATAGAAATGTAGACCCATAATATTAAAACATTGAATAATTGATTATAATCTATTGTGTATGTATTTTTGAAATCATTGTGAACCTGAATGCATATTTAAATTGAGTGTGATTATCATGGGATCCTTATAAGGATCGCCTTGATCCGAAATCAATACCAAAAATCTCAGTATGCTCCGTTTGGAAGGAAATATAATTTATAATGCTATGTTAATGAAATGAAATGCTGAGTATAAAGTCAAACATTGAGTTTAATGGTAAGGCTGCGTAAACGTCGAGTTATATATATTAAAATATTGAGTTTTATATTAAATTATTGAGTCATTAATACAAATAACCCAGTCTCTATTTTAAAATGTTGAGCATATATATTACAAAATGTTAGGTATAAAATTAAAAGCTGAGTCTTTTAGATCAAACATTGAGTCATTTATAATTAGAAGAAAACATATTTTTCTTTAATGCAAGATCTAATGTTTGATGGGACTTTAATTTTGCCTCAAATTTTTGAGTTGCGTTCCCATATCGAGTTGTCTTTAAAATTATAAGCATGATTATCATACGATACTTATGAGGATAGTAAAAGAGAAAATATTAAGTGGTTTAACTCTTACCTTGATCGAAAGTCAATGTTAGAATGTTTGTATACTCAGGTAAGAAATAGTAATTGTACAAAGGAAACTGTGTTTATTCTTTAGCACAAGATAAAAATTATAGAGATGGATATCATTTATAATCCAACAAATATTTAATTGAATTGGATTATTTCAAACATAACTTTTAGTTTGCCAATTTAGTCTGGCCATGAGGGAGATACCTTGTAAATTAGGATAATTGCATCCTTAGATAAATTCTGAATGAGACTTATTGATAAGCCTTAGTCAATCAATGAATATAGATATGACTACTTATCTTTATAAGTCATTGTTATACAATGGTCATACTTGAAATGGATGTACATGACTTGTAGAAACATTATTTGAGTTTTATATAGTTTTTTTGGAATATCACTTTACATTGAGTAAACAATATCAAAGATAGATATTTTCATGAAATATTGATATACTCCTATTTGATTTATACTTTATCCCAGATTAATATAGTTATAAGATCTAAATCTCTTCTATGGTTGTGCTAAGAATGCTCGTAGAGGCCTAGTAGTATATTTATAAGCACAATAGTATTATACAAAGATGTCCACAAAGTCATATTTGTAGCATCATGTAAAGATAAAAACTTGTGTATGGTATATATTTTGTAAAAATATTAATAGGTGAAAATGATAAGACATTTCTAGAATAAATAGTACATCGTGTTATGTGTCTAGATATTATGTTTGCATCTGATTAGTATTGTAGTATAACTTAGGGTATAGTTGGGTGGTATAATCTTGTAATTGCTTGTTTAATAATTATAGTGTAAGATTGATTGTTCATGTTTGAGTAAGATGTTCATGAAAATGAGCTATGATAGTATGGGATATCATAGAATGTTTCATCTTAAATGTGTATGTCTGGATGGTATATATTGCAGTTGTATGTCTAGACACTCACATATGTTGACTGATTAAATATGTGTTGATTATTCTTGAATAATATGTTTTGTAGTAGTTAGTAGGATATCATGGATGCATGCATATAACCTTGAGAGTGTAAATAGTTGTTAGGTAGACTTTTATGTGTTTGTATAGTCTGATTTGTTATATATAATTTTTTGATTAAAAACTTATGACTTCATGTATGACTATTTTGTATGATTTGACTGTGGAAAAAATAGTAGTTATGTCTTAGAACTCTAGACTGTGATATTATGGAATATAATGAGGTGTAGTCATATGGATCTTATTGTAGTAGTTCAAAATCTGTAGTTTAATATGAATCATATATGGGTGGTATGAACTGTAAGCATTATTTTTTATATGATTTAAATAATAAAGTATGATTCATTCTTGAGTTGATAGAATAAAATTACACTTTGCTTACTCCTATGTTTAGAATGTGATGTGATATGATAGCTAGGAGGATGTAATAGCATAATCTTGAGGTTAAATAATGTATAATGAGATATTATCTTTTGGTGTGTATGATTTACATGTTAATGCCTTATCTTGAAATAGAATGAGTTTTTTATGATACACTGCATGTTTAGTTTTATAAATCATATACACTTGGGTATTTATTTGTTCTCTAGATTCCTACACCGTTCTATCTACCTATCCATGAAGAAAGGGTCATTCTTTGATAGGAGATTGTGTGGGGGATCATTGGTCTATGGTTAGTGTGGAAAATCACTCAGATGATGCTCTCCCTACCCACAACAATACTACTTACCTGAACACTAAACTTGAGATTCAAAGATATACGAGTTGGTTTGACTGAAGCTCCAGAGATCTTGGTATATATTTATTATATTTAGGTTGAATGCTTAATGAAAATGTATTTTTATTTTTTTTATATTTAATTGAAAAATATTTATTGTATTAGTGGACAAGCCATGGTTGAATCTTAATGTATTTAATTTCTTTAAAATTGTGATATATTATATTGCATTCAGTATTAAAATTTTGGAATTATATAGTTTTAAGTTGGTTATATGATTGACTAAAGTTATTTATTATAACTATGTTTGAGTGAATGAATGTTAAGTAATTACTTTTTTTTTTTAATTATTGCATTATTCTAAGTATAATTTGAGAGGTTGTAACATGTGGTATCAGAGCTAAGGCTTGAATTGTAGGACTTAATGAGTCCATTAACATTTTCCTACCTCTCTATTTAGTAGAGAAGAAATATGAATGTATGTATGGTACAATTAGTATATACCCTAAGATCATTCATACCCTTTAAAGTTTATAAAGTGTTGGTTTATCGAGTGTCTCATTGGTGATGATTATTTAAGGTGTTTGGGTAGGTATGTGTATAACATAGTTCATAAGATGTGAACAGGAGTTTCCTACCATATTTTTGATATTAAATTGAATAATTTGAACGTGATTACATCTTTCTTCGTAATAAAATCACCTTCACCATTTGTGTTTTGTTTTGTGAATGTTTTTAAAAAACATGGAGTGCTTCCTACTTAGGTATTTATGCTGTAAGTTTTATGTCTTGTTTATACACATCCTAGAAGTGGGAATTTTCTTGTAGTTAAGTGTAGATGTCATGAATTCCTTTGTGTTATGAGTTTATGGATTAGAATATTTATATTTATATAAACTTGAGAAAAAATGTCATCTCTCTTATTTAGCTTAGAGGTGAGTTTTTATTATATCACTCTTGTCTTACATCATTTTAAGCTATCAAGAAGATTCATATTTATAGGATGTTGATTTAATCTTTCCTTAAAAAGAAAACTTGTTTCTAAATTGTTGTTCTTGTTCCCTTGAGTTCGTGGGATAGTGTTTTCTACTTCTTATTGATATAAGTTGTGGGATTGGGTGGATTTTAATAAAAAGGAAAAAAATATATTAATAAAAGAACAAGAGCATTACAAGAAGAATGGGGGACCAAAATCCCCAAAGGAAAACAACAAGCGCAAAAAAACTAGGGATGAACCCACTTATATGTTGATATGAGCCTTCCTATCTTCCTCCAAAATACATTCTAGATTAAAGCAAAGCTTCAGGGAGAGAGCCTCCCAATCCTCAGAATTACCACCATCTAAATGCTCGAATACCCATTTGCCAAACAATCCGCTGCTCTATTCCATTCATGGGGAATATGAACAAACCTAATTGTATCCATGAGCGAGCTAATCCTCAAAATCTATTGCACAATCCCAGCCATTTGCCAATTGACATCCAGCATTTTCCTCTTAACAAGCAGTTGATCACGACTTGAGAATCTGATTTGCAAATGATCCTACGCCAACCCAATGCCTGTGCCTTCTCAAGAGCATAGATAATAGCCTGGCCTTCCATCATGTTGTTGGTTTGCATCCCCTCATGGATCGTAAAGAGGAAAATCACCGTACCTTTAGAGTCTCTGCCTATCCCGCCAGTACTCGCAAGGCTGGAATTGCCCCTAGAAGATTCGTCCATATTGATCTCGAGAAACCCATTGGGAGCGTATTGCCACTAACCATCCCTATGAATCTTCTCTTTACCCTGTCGACCTCTCCTGACACAAGCTGAATTATCTGTAAATCACTGAAATCCTAGGCGCGCCACCACCTCAGCATCTTATTTGGATAAAGGGAGATAAACCTCACTCTTGGCCTACACAGTCTCCTAAATCAACCCTACGACTTTTTGCCATACTTGTGCCATAATCCTCTCATTCTGGAATATCTACCTATTTCTCTCCAACCAGAGCTACCACAGCAAAAAGATGGGGCCCCCTAACCAAACATTCTGTAAAAAAGCTATCCTTGAGGGGGGTTCTCCCATGCCACTCCAAAAATTGACCAAGGATGAAACATGGAGACAGGGACACTGCCATACATCCCACCAATAATGCCAGAGTTGCAAAGCAAAGGAGCAACGAAAAAATAGGTGAGCAGAATCCTCCTCAGTTGCTCCGCACATAACACAAATGGACGGGCCTTGGAAGCCTCTTTTCTAGAGATTGTCCTAGGTCAAGCACCTATTCCAAGCCAACAACCAAACAAGGCAGTTGCATTTTGGCCATGAGAATTTATTCCAGACCTGTCTCCACCATTACACTTCTCCCCTACCCAATCTCTAAGATAATAAATCCTGATATCCAGAAGCAACTGTATAATTTACTTTAGGATTGGGAGACCAAGCAAGCTCATCTTCCTCTTAAAGGGAGCTACATTAGCGTCTAGAAAGGAGGTTCAGTATCTCATCATGCTCCTCTTACATTCCAATAACCGGCCAAACCTTAGGTGCTTTTCATTTTGCCACCTCCAGCTGTCTGTAGGAAATGTATGATTTAAAGTCACTCACCCAAGACCAACCAGCATCAAGGAATCTCTCACAAAGGTTTGATAGATTAGGGAACTAAGAAATAATGGGAGGGTTATCGTCACAAGAATCAGTCCAAAAGAGAGCCTTGGATCCCCACCTACAAATCCAGAATAAGCCTTCATTAATAAGAGCAACCCCTTTTTTGAGAGTCCTCCATATCGTTGAGCCTTTCCTAATGAGTGGATAATGAGGAATATCACTCTGAGTGGCCCCTGAATAGTACTTCTGAGAGAGAATTTTGGCCTAGGCCTTGTCTTGTTCATTGCACCAGCGCCAATAAAGCTTAGCCGCCAAAGCAACTCCATTTAAGTTTGTCTGCCTTAGCCAAGCCCCCCATGTTTTTTGGCGCTATAGACCATCTCCCATCTAACTAAGCTCCATTTTGAGGTCATCAAAGTACCAGCCCATAAAAATTGCCTAGTAACCGAGTCAAATTCCTTAACAATTCCGACTGGGGCAACTTGAAACATACATCTATAAATGGGCAAAGCTTGCACCACAAATTGAATTAATTAAACACAGCCCACAAAAGAAAGCCACCTGTGAGTCCAATGATTCACCTTCACCCAAAATTTATCTAAAATATTTTGCCAAGATTATTTGTGTATATGGCCAACTGTAATAGGAATACCCAGATAAATCAAGGGAGAGTCCCAATCTGGAAATGCATAGTCTGAGCAATTCACTCCTGTATGGGAGCTGGTGTATTAAAGAAGAAGATGGATGACTTATCTTCATTGACCTTTTGCCTTGAGGCCATTAGATAAACATCCAACACCCTGCATAAATTGGCAGCTTCACTCATTATGGCCATGCCCATTAGAACAGTGTCATCAACAAATTGCAAGTGAGACTGCACCAACAGTTCACCCCCTCATCGCTAGCCTTTAATATGCCCATCCTCTCTATTCTTTATGATCATCCTCCCCAAGCCTTCAGCAAGAAGAAGAAAGAGATACGAAGACAAGGGATCTCCTTGTCGCAGCCCCCTAGAGGCACCAAATAACTATGTATGTTCCCCATTGATAAGCACCAAAAAGGAAATCGAGGAAATGTAGCTCATGACCCATTGGGTCCATTCATCCACAAAACCAAAAGCTTTGAGAACCTTCCACAGGAATGACCATCTGACCCTATCAAAAGCCTTGGCCATATCCAGCTTAATAAACATTGCCTTATCCTTGGAGTTGGCCATGGAGTGAATGGACTCAACCGCTATGACAATACCATCAAGAATTTGCCTATCTTTCACAAAACCACTCTATTCTTCAGAAATCACATCGTTGAGCCCAAGTTTTAACCTTTCTGCAATGATTTTAGATATGATTTTATAAACAACATTACAAAGAGATATAGGGCAAAACTGACTTAGCCTATCAGCTCCTTCACATTCTAGTATGAGGGCGAGATAAGTTGCATTTGAAGCCTTAAGCGTTTGCTTATTCCACTGAGATTCTTGAATAACAGCTAAAAGATCCAATTTGATAATATCCCAAAATTCTTGATAGAATTCAGCCAAGAAGCTGTCAGGACCAGTCGCTTTCCCCTTTTTCATCTGGGAAATAGTCACCTCAAGCTCCCCAAGTGTGATATCCTTCATTAAATTCTCATTCATTTCATGCATCACCAGGGGCGGAATGCAATAGAGAACCAATGTTTCTTCCGATAATTCCTCATTCGCATCTTCCCTAAAAAGAGTAGAGAAATACTGCACCACCTCCTCTAACATTGCAGGAAAGGAATTAAGCCGCTCACCTCTTTCATTGACCAGGACCAAGATAGAGTTGTCGTGCCTCTTGGCTTTGGACGATTGAAAGAAAAAAGAAGTATTTTTGTCACCTTCTTGGAGCCATTCTATCTGAGCTTTCTACTTTCAAAACACTTCCTCCTATAGCTCGCATCCCTCCAGGTCTTTCACAGCCTGAGCTTCATCTTGAAGTAAGATTTTAGTCAATCCTTCCTCCCTAATTATTCTCATGATACCATCAAGCTAAGCCTGCGCATCAGCCTTAGCATGAAAAATATTCTCAAAGCTTTGATGATTCCACTGTTTAAGCTTATACTTCACAAACTACAACAATTTAGCAAAAATATACATCACCATACCATGGGCAGGCCTGCCCCATCTCCACCAGTTGGCCACACATTCGAATAATGACTGATCTCGCAGCCACATGAGTCAAAATCTGAAGGAAGGAGAGTGAGGCTGGTACTTTAAAACACTATTCATCTTAATAGGCCAATGATCTGATCCTCTCCAATCTAAAATTTTAGACCCTATAGACCACATACCCCCGACCCAGTAGCCAGAAACCAAAAAATGATCCAGTTTCTCAGCAATGTAATGTTGGCCAGTCCTCCGATTGTTCCAAGTAAACTATCTGTTGTTGGGTTGAATGTCGACTAAATTCAAAACTTCAATGTAATTTCGCATAACCAAAGCAGAGGGGTCAAGCTTTGTCATACTACCACATTTTTTAGTCAAATCCAAAATAACATTAAAATCTCTAACATAATCCAAGGTTGGAGGGGAGCCAAGCTGCAGACAAAACTAATGTGGCCCCATAGGGATTGTTTACCCCGCCAGTCTGTAGGGGCATAGACATTGGATAGAAGAATGACTTCCCCTATCTCAAAGCTGGAAGCCATCATAGTCAAGGAAAACTTAGAGGACAACCATCCTATGAGGTTGATCTTGCAGGGGTTCCAAAGGCAAGCTAATCCTCCTGAATATTTGGTAGCCCCAATGCATTGACAGTCCCCTTGTCTCCACAACTTAGGCGTTAATCTGGACATAGCATCTACTAAAAGCTTAGTCTTCTACAAAAAAAGGACATCAAGTCTTTGACTTCTAATCAATTTGTGAACATCATTTTGTCTAGGGTTGTTGTTCAAACCCCTTACATTCCAAGATAGTATAATCATTTCAAAGGATTTAGAAAGTGAGCATCCAGAGTCTTCACTGACCTCGACTCCACCAAAGTCTCTCCCATTAGTTTCATCTTTTACAAGTTTATTTTCCTACCAAGCTTGACCGATTTCTCCCCCCAACCCTTCTTAAGGTCTTTTTGCAAAAGTCCCAAGTGAGGAGAAGATTTACTACTCCTGTTGTTCCTAATTCTCCAAATTTCCCTGTTAAAGATAAATTCCCATCTTCTTTAGAGGGAAAAACTGAGGAAGTCAAAACATTTGATATCAACATCTACTAGTCCATATCCATGTGCCCATCCCCAACATCCTATGATTCAGTTAAATCAACTGAAACATTGTTCTCCTGGGTTGGGCCCTCAATCTGTTGATCCAAAATCATCAACCCCGGGTTCACCTCTTATTCGTTAAGGTCATCTAGAATTTCAAATATGTTAAGCGAGTCATCTACCTGTCTTTCCTTCAAAGACCACTTTTTACCCCTGCTTCTATATCACCCTTTAACTGAGATAAATCCATCAGTTTTTGGCGCCTCACCTGGAATCGGGCCCTTCCCTTTGTCAGTTCCAGGCGGATTACGAGCAGGTTGAGCAGGCTAAGATTCAAAGGTTTTAAATTTGGGACACCATCATTGTAAGTGACCATAAGCATGGCAAAGATGACAACAAAAGGTAAGAGTTTCATAATCCAATTGTTGTACCCAAGAAAAGGGTCCCACACTCATTTCAATAGCATCAAGTATTGGCTTACTAAGATCAATTTCAACACAAATGTGAGCATAAGTCATTACCTTTTTCCCAAGGATTGACATTGATGAACCGACTGGCCTTCCTAGGAGGGACACAAGCAATTATAGGGTATCTTCACGACAGCATTCCACCAAAAAGTGAGGCAACCACACCCACGTCGGAACATGGTTTGGCAATTCCTCTGAAGGTATAAAACCAGCATGCCACGGCTTGATAAACAACCCCACCTGATTGTGAAAGTATGGACCTCCAGGAAAGACTCTGCTACAGTTAATCAAGTAGGTAACAGTGACCATAAAATAACTATTGGCTAACATTGTGATATCCATTTCTCCTTTCGGAGCCCATGTCCTCTGAGCCCATGCTTTCAAGAACTAGAATGAAGTCTTGAGCCCCAAAAACTTGCAATACAGAGAATGATTTGTATAATATTTGATATCCTCAGCAATCATGTCCATAGTTATGACCAATTTGGGCCTCTCCTTACATCTTTCCAGGCATCCATTGACCTTGGGAAGTCTCATGCCAGTTGGCTCTTCAGCATCACATGGACCTGAAAATAGAGGGGGGAAAACCATTCCATCACTCCTCAGGCTCTGGACCGACTGTTTCACTCCCTGGGCCGACTGCTACACTCCCTAGGCCGACTGTTGCACTCCCAACACCACCTTGTAGCTACGACCTGTGTTCTCCCCCTTTGCACCCTCCTTCCCCTGTGCATCTTGCTTCTCTCTTTCCACCATTTTCATCATAGTCCAAGATAACATAGATCAGAGCTGGATCATCTCTCTCTCATTCTAGTTCCTCCCACTTTTGGTGGGATTGGGTGGATTGATACATCTTTGTGGTTAATATTTCTTTTCAGTTGTGGAAGTAGGTTGTGTTACTACTCTTGTAAATTTTGGTAAGTAGGTAGTGATTGGCAACGAGGATTACGATATTTCTTTTTACCATATGAGGATATGTAAGAGATTTGTTTTTGAGATATTTTCTCTCAACTTTCCATTTTGTAACTTTTTAGAGTTACTATTTTAACTAATTTGTTAACTTGACCTCAAGGAATTGCAAACCTTGAGTTTATATAAATTCTAGTGATTACAATTATTATGTTATTATATATCTTTATTTAGATTGATATTATTCTATTTTTAAATCATGTTGTTTTGAAGAGTTATATATGTACCTTTTGTCGAGAGTAAGGTATAAGATGTGTAGAACATCTTGGTATTCTAAAGGGTTTAGATAAAATTTTAACTTGTTGAGTTTTAGCTAAACAAGCGGGAGACATTGTCTCACTTGTTCCTTTATAAAGTTGTAAAGATGGTATAATCCTTAGCCTTTGTATGTTATGTTAATTTTGACATTATTTCCACTTAACTATGAATATAACATTATAGATTAAGTCGTGAATTATCATACTAGTTGTATTTAGATAATGTTAACTTAATGTAATTACAGAATAATTGTATGATTTTTCTTATATGTATGTTAGTACATCTAAAATCATTTAGCATATAGTATTGTTTTTTATGATTTGTTAGTATAGATTTATGTTTCATTGAATCTTGAGCACATTATAGAGATCGTTAGGTCATAGAGACCTAAGGGAAGAGTGGTGAATTAGGAACATGAATTCTAAGTGATATGACAGTATCCTACTTAGCCTCACATTGACTCGATTGTTACTGAGTTAGATCCAATACACGTACTTATCAAATTCAATCATATAGCCATATGCATGTTTACTATAGACGTGTATTCCATGATTTTATATACATTATTTCCAATTCCTATTCATCATAATAATTGTCATGAGCTCCATTGAGTAGTGATAGTATTGACATGTTATATATATCTGAAGCTATGTGGTGTAGTGATAGTATTAACATATACACATCATTCTTTCCAGGGTCCTTAATTACTTTTTTTTGGCATGAGAAATACACTCTCTAGGTTAGAGAGATATGCAAAGGGGCTAGAAGGTTTTGTGAAACTCTTTTGGGTCATTTGTTTTGACTACTATGATGATCTCATATATTTTTAGAGAAGTTAGTGAAACTTTTATCGAGTTATTATAGGTTTGTCTTGTGGTTATAGACCCTAGGTGCTCATGATAGAACCAATCAACATAAATGATATTTGTAAAACTTGATAGCATAATAGGAAATGTCATAGAACAGGGTCTTGTGGGACCAATACACTAAGAATAGTATTAATTGAGAGAACTATGACGAGTTCTTTAGGTAAAATTTTGCATCAATTAGCATGATTTGATACTAGTTATAATATGTTTATTTGATTAAACTATGTTTGTTATAGACTGAATAAGGGTCATCAAAATGATGATCAGTGTTAGGGGAGAGGATGTCACATCTTAATTTCACCCTATGATTTATAACCTCTGAATCCATTTATTAATATGTTTATTATCTAATTATTATTGTTTTGATTTGAGATTTTTGACATATATTGTAATGGGACAGTGATATTGTTGAGTGGTATACATGATGTGCTAGTTAGATTTTATTATTTTATACATTGAGGATGCATATTTATTAGTTTTACATCATTGATTGATATATAATGACTCAGAATAACTACTTATTTGTTGTGAGGTGGATGCAAAATTGATCCTATCCTCAGAATTTGATGAGGGAGAGCATCATCAAAGAGGATGGGCTAGATGGGATGATTGAACAATGATAGAGAAATTGTTTGTGATTGTACACATGCAAAATAGATTTTAAATATTATATGCATAACATGTTTTAGATGTTGGTACATGGTTATGAAAATATTGTTTACAATTATAATTGTATGTAGATATAATTCTGAAAATGCATTAGATTCTTTTAATTTAATTGTCTTGATTTTTAAAAATAAATATTTAATTGCTCTATAGATATGAATTATTATAGATATGGTTATCTTGAAATAAGAAGAAATTAATGACTTTATATCTATTAGTTAAATAAATAATTACCCTTGTAATGATTACTTTCATATAATTAGAATTATCTTAGAGTACTAACTGTGAGTTATGGCAATCTAAGTTCAATCTTGAAATGTATGCATAAAATTAAATGAAAGCTAGGAAAATAGATATCTTTATTTAATTAAGTCAACCAAGTCTTATGTTGAGATAACATAGGGTAATATGGCGTAAATATATTTATTGAGATAATTATATATTTTTATATAAATTAAGAAGGTTAATTTAAGTACGGACTACGACTTTGTTTAAGAAAAATCCAGTTAATAGAAATAAAAAGAAGAGTAAATGACATGCATGGGGGAATTCAAAGGGAGATTTCATGCAAAGTGAGAGCATAGTAGATAGAGGGAAAGGATTGGTTTTATAAATTAAGGAAAAAAGAGATTTGTAGGGAGATACAAAGAAGAAGCAGGCAGGAGATTTGGAAGAGTGAGATTGGAGGAAACAAGAGAAAGGTGTGTTCTTTATTCAGCAAATATCAAGAAGGTTGGTTATGTATTTGGTTTTTTATACGTCAATTGGTTTGATTTATATATCTATTATTTATAATTGACCTAAATCTGATTATTAGACCTACGTTTTATGTATTTAAGCTTATGTTTAAACTTTATAATCATGTGTATACACTTTAAAGCCAGTGTTTTAATGTTATAAAGGTCTATGTATTACTTATGCGATCTATATATTACTTGCATCTCACTTTACTTTGGTTGTGTTTTGTCTTGTGGATCAGTGTCCCACTTGTTTTGACCAATGTTTGATGTGTTTAATCCTACATTCTAGTTATTTAAACTGAGCTTATACATACTTTTTGGAATGTGTTCCATTCCTCTTTGATTGCATTCCACCTTTTACTGGTGCGTCATACTTTTCAAGAGTTGCATTCTAAATAGAAGTATTGGATTGAGTTTTTTTTGAAACACCAATATATTATTGAAATGATGTATAATAAATTGAACATTGAATATATTAAATTGTAATGCCTAACTAGTTATATGAAATGCCCAACACCTAGCCAATTTTATTGAAATGCCAATTTATATAAATAGAAATCATTAAGCATAAAATTAAAATTATGAGTATATAAATTCAATGTTGGGTCAAAGAGGTAAAAGTTGAGTTTAGCACTGATTCTCTAATATTAAAGGTTGAGTTTAGTGCTAAGTGTTTATATTAAAACGCTAAGTGAAATAAATGTGATGTATATAATCAAAAGCTGAGTATGTAATAGAAATGTAGAGCCATAAAATTAAAATGTTAAATAATTGATTATAATCCACTGTATATGTATTTTTGAAATCATTGTGAACCTCAATGCATATTTCAAATGAGCATGATTATCATGGGATCCTTATAAGGATTGCCTTGATCTGAAATCAATGCTGGAAAGCTCAATATGCTTAGTTCGGAAGGAAATATAATTTATAATGTTAAGTTAATGAAATGAAAAGTTGAGTATAAAGTCAAACATTGAATTTTAATGATAAAACTGAGTAAACATCAAATTATAGATATTAAAATGTTGAGTTTTATATTAAATTGTTGAGTCATTAATACAAATCACCAAGTCTCTATTTTAAAATGTTGAGTATATATATATATATATATATATATAAATGTTGGGTATAAAATTAAAATTTGAGTCTTTTAGATTAAATGTTGAGTCATTTATAATTTTAAAAAAACATATTTTTCTTTAATGCAAGATCGAATGTTAGATGGAATTTTAATGTTGTCTCGAATTTTTGAGTTGTGTTGCCAACTCAAGTTGTATTTTAAATTATAAGCATGATTTTCATAGGATCCTTATGAGGATAGTAAAACAAGAAAATATTAAGTGGTTTAACTCCTACCTTGATCAGAAATCAATGTTGGAATGTTTGTGTACTCAGTTAGGTAAGAAATAGTAATTGTACAAAGGAAACTATGTTTCTTCTTTAGCACAAGATAAAAATATAAAGATGAGTATCAGTTATAATTTAAAAAATATTTAAATAAACTAGATTATTTGAAACATAACTTTTAACTCTCCAATTTATTCTGGCCACGAGGGAGTTACCTTGTAAATTAAGATAATTGCATCCTTATGATAAATGTTGAATGAGACTTATTGATAAGCCTTAATCAAGCAATGAATATAGATGTGACAAATTATCTTTGTAAGCCATTATTATACGATGAATGTACTTGAAATGGATATACATGACTTGTAGAAAGATTATTAGAGTTTTATATATATTTTTTAGAATATCACTTTACATTGAGTAAACAATAACAAAGATAGATATTTTTATGAAATGTTGATATACTCCTATTTGATTTATACTTTATCCTAGATTAATATAGTTATAAGATCTAAATCTCTCCTATGGCTTAGTTAAGAATGCTCGAAGAGACCCAGTAGTATATCTATAAGCACAATAGTATTATACAAACATGTAGGTAGGGTCATATTTACAGCATCATCTAAAGATGAAAACTTGTGTACCGTATGTATTTTATGAAAATATTAATAGATGCAAGTGATTAGACATTTATATAATAAAATAGTACATCATGTTGTGTGCTTAGAGATTATGTTTTCATTTTATTATTATTATTTAGTATAATCTAGGGTATATCCAGATGGTATAATCTTGTAATTTCTTGTTTAATAATTATAGTGTAATATTGATTATTTATGTTTGAGTAGGGTGCCCATTCATAATAATATATGATAGTATGGGATATCATAAAATGTTTTAGCTTAAATGTATATTCTCAGATGGTACATATTGTACTTATATGTCTAAACTCTCACCTACGTTGATTGATTAAATGTATGTGTTGGTTATTCTTGAATAATACATTTTATAGCAGTTAGTAGGATATCATGTATGTATGCATACAACTTTGAGAGTGTAAATGATTGTTAGGTAGACTTTTATGTATTTGTATAACTTGATTTTTTATATAGAATTACTTGATTAAAATCTTATGATTTCATGTATGACTACTTTGTATGATTTGATTATGAAAAAACTAGTAGTTATGTCTTAGAACTTTAGACTATGATATTATGGGATATCATGAGGTGTAGTCATATGGATCTTATTGTAGTAGTTGGGAATCTGTAGTTTAATATGAACCATACCTAGGTGGTATGAACTGTAGGTAATATTTCTTGTATGAGTTAAATAATAAAGTATGATTCATTCATGATTGTTAGGAGGATGTAATACTATGAATCTTGTGGTTAAATAATGTATAGTGAAACATAATCTTTATGTATGTATGATTTACATGTCAATGCAATATCTTGAAATATAATGAGTTTTCGATGATACATTGCATGTTTAGTTTTAAAAATCATATACACTTGGGTACTTACTTGTTTTACACTGTTCTATCTACTTATCCATGAAGGGAGGGACATTCCATAATAGAGGAATGTGTGGGGGATCATTAGTCCATGGTTGGTGTGGAAAAGTATTCAGATGATGCTCTCCCTCCCCATAAAAGTACTATTTACCTAGAGACTACACTTGAGATTCAGAGATACACAAGTTGATTCGACTTGAGCTCAGGAGGATTTGGTATCTATTTATTATATTAAGGCTAATAGAAATGTAATTGCATTTTATTTGTATTTACTTGAATATTAGTTGTTGTATTAGTGGACCAACCATGGTTGAGTCCTAATGTATTTACTTTCTTTGAAATTATGATATATCATATTGCATTTAGTATTAGAATTATGAAACTGTGTAGTTGTAAGTTGTTGGTTATATGATTGACTAAAGTTATTTAGTATAAATGTGGTTGAGTGAATGAATGTTAAGTAATTATTTTTAAAAAAAATATTGTGGTATTCTAAGTATAACTTGAGGGGTTGTAACACACATCGATATCCAACCACCTTGTGGCAAAAATTCATCTTCCTCTTATGATCACAGCTATAGTGTGATATGAGGGGACATTCTAACAATCAATGTGTTGCACAAAAATATAATGCTAAGGCCTCTCCTCCTCAAGGCTCTCTGCCTAATTAGCCAAATTACAAGGTGGATGTCTTCAAGAAATCTTTCCCTTGACATTGATAACAAGAATGATAAGAAAAAGAAGATGAAGAAATAAAAGGCTAATACCTATCTATCACCTTCTCATAGTTCAACATATTTTGGCCATTCTTTCTCAATAATGTCATAATATGAAGTCAAGTTCCATGGATGCAAAATATTTACCACCATTGAGATAGCCAACATTAGTTATAAATGCCCATTATAACCATTTCTTATGCCTTTTTGTGCACCTAAAAGTGTGGTCCATCACCATTGATGAAAAACGTATAAGAGGATTATGAAAGCCCCCCAAAAGGGGTGGTTTAATCCTACTATTTGACCCATTATTGGATCCCCTTTATTCCTTGGAACCTCTCAATTTTATTCAGGTGATATTGCTTCTGTAATTGAGATCCCATCTACGTGGAGCTCAATCCAAACTAATACTTGATCCCTCATAGCCTATTTTGTCAAGTCTCTCATGTTTGTGGTGGTGTGAGGTGTGTCACCCCTAGGGGCTCCACCACCCCTCCATTTTGGGTGTCATATCTATTATAGTCATGGTGTTGTGAGGTGTGTTACCCTTGGGGCACCAACATTGTTGGAATGATTTGTGTGATCACTATTATGGGATAAGATTCCTTTTCTCTTGCACTTATCAAGGAGATGTACCCTTTCCCCTTCTCATCTCCATGGTTTTGGAGCTTGGGGGTAGTCGAGCCTCTATGTCTCTTTGTTTTGTCCTTTTATTTTGGTAGGTCCTTGATTTATTTGACTTTATTACTTCACTAAGAGCTTCAAAAACTCATGTATATGGGTTTTATTTGATTCTAGATGTAATTAGCAGTCAGTTTTAACTTTTGAGGCCCACTAGTTCCTCTTATGGATATTCTCACCTTTTGGGTGTTGAGTTATACTATGTTTTGTCACTCTTTTGGAGTTGTGTAATTCCCTCATACGTATGTTCATCCTCTATAACTTTACCTATGTGGTATTTCATCCCTGACTCCTACACCATTTTATTTGTTAATGCCCTACGTTGAATTTTTTGGGTTATTTAGGAGCTTGTAGACTTTATGATCATGCTTGCCACATTGAGTTTGTGTCTCCCTTGCTACCTCAACCCCTTATTAGACTTGAAGTTCATCCCATCTAGGCTCTTTATCCTTTGAAACTCTTTCTATAATTACTTATTTTTTCTTAACTTATTCACCTATTAAAGCACCATTGGGTAGAATTTTTATACCTAATTATTTCAGTTAGTAGTTATGTTACTTAGTTACAATTGATATGTTGTGATCTTCTACCGGCCCCTTCTTCACCTTTGATCTTAAAAGTTTGTTTATGGTGGTTTTATGGTATTTGGATCTTTGTCTTGCCTTTGTCAACTGATGTTTCTTCCCTCTATTTCCCTCTCCCACTTTGTAACCATTTGGTGAGGCATTTTCAACATCAATGTTTCTCCTTTGATTATGACTTTACCTTATTTTTAGTTTCTTTTTGTGAAGCTTCCTCATTATCCCAACTGTTGAGATAGCCTCATACTAACTACCTCTTCCATCCTTGGCCATTGTCATGTTTCATGATTTTGTGTTGATTCACACTAATAGTGTAGTCAAAGCAACACATGACGCACGATCTTTGCTTAAACTATTGATGAGTCTTGGGACCATGAGATCATTGTTCAATTTTATTTATAACCAATGAAACTAAAAAAACCATTGAATATCATGTAATAATTAGCACTTTGATTGTTTTTAATCAATTTTAGGGAACTAGGAAATTGTTATACCCTAATTAGACAAATTGATGTGCAAAATCAGAATGCTATAGATATGCAATAAATGACATAAACTGATTTGGAACTTACTAAATCTTAAAATATGCTAAATATGGAAATTACAAAGGAAAACACAAACTTAGCAAGAAAACTAAAATGTAGACTATTTCTAAAGATAAAACTAATAGGGACACTATGTTGACTGAGTGCAAACTTGAGATAGGAGTTATTAGGGATTTTGGACAGGAGTCTTATAACTAGATAATAGAACAATGTGTTGTTATACCAAGGGAGTGTTGGTTTCTAGCAGGTAGAAATGATATAATTTTTTTATGACATCTTCACCTTCACTTGTGTGTTATATGGACTGTGTGGGAGCTTTTGATCCATTGAGAAAACCATTATGTATCTCCTCTTTCAATTAAAACCCTAACTAAATGACATTAGAATATGAATACAATCAAGGAGTCAAAATGGGTTAGCGATTGAAGTAGTGCATAATCTCAACACCCCTTGTGTTGAGCATTGACTACATACCAATATTTTGAAGAGGGATCAAACTCTATGTATTTTTCCCATGCTATAGTGGTGTGTTTGAAATACTAATACAAAAATGATAGATGTTGGTGTAATTTTGGTGTGATTAATTGATTCAACCATGACATGTGACCTTCAAAGTCTATTCAAACTTTAGCTCAGGGCTATTAGGGTTTTATGTAATTAGAATTAGGAGAAATGGGGCATTTTCCCTCAATGTGAAATTATAATTTTGGTGTTTTTCAATGTGTAAGCCTTTTGTGTGAAAATTAGTTTGAAATGTATATTTATAGTGATATTTTTGGGATTTCTTTGGATGGAGCTAGCCAAAATCATGAGCTAATCCTTTCATGAATTTTAATTTCAAAAATTAGTCATCATTTGGCAGGAGGACAAGAATGGTGGATATAGATAAGAGAAAAATGTGTTGTTGTCCATTTAGGGTGTTGTTTTCTAAAGAATACAAACAAACAATATAGCTACCAATAATAGTTTATGGGTGAGCATGAATTACTTTGAATAATAAATATAATCATTCCTAGGTCATTGGTTTTCTTATAATAATGAGTTATCTAGAATAATCCATGAGCTAAGTTTGTAAAAAGGATTGTCTCAAGTGCATTTTTTCAACTTAAATATTATTTTATATGTCTACTATTAGCATCCTAGGTTGCACCCTAGCTGAGAAGGGGATTGTTTAAGTCCTCTTGCTCAAACCTAGCCCACAATGGGAATGAACCTAGGTTGCGCATCACCTAATCTTGGGTCAGACCTCTGAAGAAGGTTGACATCCTTTTGGTTCTATCACCTATACTAAACCTAAACTAGCTTCTTGTTGGGAAAAGGGGAGAGAGATTAACAATAATCTATGAAATCATGTAAAAGGGGGGTGATGCACCAAATATTTTGATCCTTATACTTTTAAAAGACACACTATAATATGCATTCAATACTATATAATATCACTTCACTTATTCTTTGATCAACCCTCACGTAAGTATTTCACAAAAAAGCATGGAATAGCTATTGATTTGGAATAGTAGGGTAGTTCTCCACTTCTAAACTAAACAATAGACTATATATACACTTAGAATGACATGTGAGAATGACCAAAACACTTTAAGCAGGTGATAAAACTCAGATAGAGGCAAGGAAAACATATGTTCACTTAACCATATCAATGAACTCATGAAACACACTTCGATTCAGCTTGCAAATGGAGGAATTCAATCATTTATTGCATCAAATAGGTGTTACAGTACAAATATTGGTAAAGTCTAGTCATGCCAAATAGAGGGATGTCTTTTAAGGCTTAGAATCTTATATTTATAGCCAAATGGGATGAGAGAGATCGGGATCATGCATAGAAGGATGGAGAAGGGATCATAATGACCAAGATTTCCAATCATTCTGGTGTTGATGCCATTAGAAAAAATCATAATGCCTAAGATTACTTCTAGAACGTGGCCATAAAAATTGTATTGGTCTATTTCAATCTATTTTTGGCCTATTTTGATGATCCTTATGGTTACAATGACGGGAGAAAGTCATTTGAAAGCTAAATTTTGACATTGAAGTAGTTACAATAAATGGATCAATTTGTTATGGTCTTGTTTCGATGTGGATTTCTCCCTACTAATTCATCTTAGGTGTG
The DNA here is from genome assembly GCA_037957365.1 of Torreya grandis. Classification (NCBI taxonomy): domain Eukaryota; kingdom Viridiplantae; phylum Streptophyta; class Pinopsida; order Cupressales; family Taxaceae; genus Torreya; species Torreya grandis. The sequence goes on along the minus strand of JARHVA010002431.1, from coordinate 2,512,477 downwards.
TAATAATATAGAAAAGGGTCATAATCATGTTGCTAGCTTTCGTGATGAACCCGTCGAAACCAATGCATCTGCCTCTGTGGCCTCCTTTTGAAATATTTGCTCTAGTTCAACCTTGATCGTATTTGATCTATATTTAAAGTCGCAAGGCTCCAACTTCTGATATTGGCCCTTGATCTTGATCTAGGTTTCTAAAAGTGTGTCACCTAGTAGCTCTTCATTCATTCTCAGGATTCTATTATCAACTTCATATGCCCCAGTGCTTTCACCATGTGGTGGCCTCGTATTTGATCTAGCTCCTTGACCTATGCACCATTGATCTTTACTACATGACTCAACACATGTCATTGATATTTAACTGTGATATCAAATGTGTACCATTGATTATTTATCTTTCTATGATCATGACACTTGGTGCATCAATATTTGTCTTTGGCAACTTCTAACTCTTTGACTTGGTATTCATCATTAGATCTTTAAAACACAATTTAACATATATAGTTGATATAACTAGACCCACTAACTTTGTCAAATTATCACTCACCATTAGATCCTAACTTGGCTTTCATGATTTGGACACTTGTCTTCATTGCATTGGATTTGGGTTTGCTGATGTTTTAACTTGAATCTCGGCATTGATCTCTTTAGCATGATTGAACATGTGCCATTGGATCTACTAGGATCCACTAACTCAAGTTGTTACTTGTGTTTTATTGGATATTTTGATTTTATTGAACATGGCTTCGCCACTTGGAAGCTCCACATTTGGGCTCAAGATCCTTTGAGGATTTTAAACTCAAATAGTTGGTTTCTACAACTCAAGTTTGATGTCTCTATGCATGTCTTATTTTGCTTGCTTAACTTTGAAGGCTTATATCTATAGATATAAATTGCACTAAGGCACCAAACTTGTAGGGAATTATTAGGGCATAAAATACATCATCTTAAGGAACTCTTAAAACCAACCTAATTCACAAGGTAAACTAGCATGATATGTTAAGTTTCAAATGATAGGGTGACAATTTGACTTGCGAGTGCAAAATTGACAACATTATAGTGACTCAACTGGGAAGCATGCCTACTATGCTTGAGAAACAGACCATCTACATGACTCTTGGACTCTTAAATAATGACAAGTTTGATTCATGGTTATAAACAACCCTTTGGTTTGCAAAGATAATAGATTCCACAAAAATAATAAGAAAACACAAAAAATAGGGAAGCTAACTAAACAAAGCAAAAGCAAACAAACAAATGTGTTAGGGTAGCACTTAAAGGGAAATAAGAATAAAAACTAATTTATTAACCATGATAGGGCATGATCCACTTGGATCAAAAGGAAAATTCATGAACTCACTCATTCCAAAAGATGGTACAAGTTGAAAAGCAGGAAGCTTATTGAACATGATCTTTGATGAGGCACTCTTCTCACCTACTAACCCTCTTAGCATCTTCTCAAGTGAGTTATCAATATTAAACCAGTCACCAGCAAAGATAAACTCATCTTGCACTTCAGGATCTTTTTCATGCTTCTTGTCATCTACAACCTCATCAAGTGATATCTCATCTATGCATTGTCCTTGCGTGACCTCATTCTTCTTACTATCTATTGTAAGTTCATTAAGCTCTTTAAGGAGTTTTGAATAATTAACCCAATCTGTATCATGATCATAAGTGAGTGACTCTTGATCAAATTTCTCATAAAATGCTCCTCAATGGGTAACATATCTCTATAAAACTCCCCAATTTCTTGCAGAGATTCAAGGTATAGCTACCAATCATCCTTTTGTTCCTCATTATAATCAACCCAAATAGGATTAGTTTTAAAGGTATCTTAATTTTTCTCAATAGGAGATATCTCAAACTCATTCATGACTTCAGCATGTACTAATTTCATTTGGAGTTCTTCCACATCAAGACCATCCTTCTCAAGCAAACTTGAGATATCTTCTTTAATATCAGCGACAAAGTCATTCTCAACCTATTCCTCAAGTGAAGTATTAATGAGAAACTCTTTCTCATACACACTTGAGACATCTTCTTCACACCCTTCAAGAACTTTATCCGTACCTTCAATCTCTTTCTCATACCTCCATAGAACAAGTTCTTATTAAAGAATGGAGATGGTGGGAAGGTGATGAGATTCATTTGCTTGAGAGGGGACATGAAGCATGGAAGGTTGATCAGGATCAGATTTTGGGATCTTGAGGGAAATGGAGTCATCTAGGGAGTCTTGAAGAGGAGGGAAAGAGAAACTCTTAGAGATGTCTACATTCTATTCCTTCCACTTGACCATCACCTCATCAAAGTCTGAAACCTCTTTGTCCTCAAAGACAGCTTAAGTTTGAGGGATGATCAACAAAGAAATAGAACTACAAGAAGGCTTAGTCTCTTGAATAGGCATATGAGTATGCTCTTGACTCCAACTAGGCAACTCTCTTGGCTCAAATTGAGTATGGTTAATCACTTCATGAGAATAAGGAACACAAGAATACTAGTAGAGAATACAAGAGAGTTCTTGAGATAACTAGTTCAACTCACCTTTCTGCCTCTCTCAAGCCTCCATCTTCTCCAATACAAGATTATAAAACTCATTCCTCTCCTCCAAATCATTGGATACATTTAGAAACAACCCATTTACTTCCTCATACTAAGAATTTGAACAAACATTTCTTGCATATGCTAGTAGTTTGAGCTCTATTTCATCCATTCTCTCTTGGAGACAAGGCTTCTCATATGTAACATCATAGACATATGGGGAAGGTGAAATTTGGTCTTGAGACTGATATGGTTCATAAGGGGGATAAAGATCATACTCTTGACAATAAAGATCATAAGAACCCTGATAAGGCTCACCATAGCTTAGATAAAACTCCTGGTAAGGTTGATTAGGCTCATAATGAAACTCATATGGATTATGATAGAGTTGGAATGATTTATTATAGGGCTGATAAGGAAGTAGTGCATAGTTTTCCTCACAAACAACCATGAAAACAACATCAGGATAATGCAATGAAAATAGACTTACTTAGAAACTAAGTTTGGAATATTAGAAGTATTTGTTTGAGCTTGGAGTCACCAAATACTTCACGAAGAACATTGTTGAAACTACAATTTCACCAAGACCAGCTCCAATGCATCCCACTGATATGCCAAAATTGTTGACATCCTAGGTTGCACCCTAGCTAAGAAGGCGATTGTTCAGGCCCTCTTGCTCAAACCTAGTCCAACATGGGAATGACCCGAGGATGTGGGTCACCTAATCTTGGGTCAGACCTCTAGAGAAGGTCAGCTTTCTTTTGGGTTTATCACATGTACTAAACCTAAACTAGCTTCTTGTTGGGAAAAGGGGAAAGAAATTAACAATAATCTATGAAAGCATGTAAAATGGGGGTGATGCACTTAATATTTTGATCCTTATAGTTGCACAAGACACACTATAAGACACTTTCAAGATTACATAAGATCACTCACTCTTTGATCAACCCTCACATAAGTATTCCATAGAAAGGCATGGACTAGCTATTGACCTGGCATGGGAAGGAAGTTATCCACTTCCAAACTGACCAACAGACTATATATGCACTTATAATGACCTATGAGAACTACCAAAACACTTCATGAAGGTGACAAAACTTAGATAAAGGCAAGGACAACATATAGTCACTTAACCACATCAATGAACTCATGAAACACACTTTAATTTAGCTTACAAATGGAGGAATTCAATGTTTTATTACGTCAAATAATTGTTACAGTACAAGTCTTGGCAGAGTCTAGTCATGCTAAGAGAGGGATGTCTTTCAAGGCTTAGAATCCTATATTTATATCCAAATGAAATGAGAGAGATGGGGATCATGCATATAAAGATGGAGAAGGGAGCATACTAACCAAGATTTCCAATCATTTTGGCGTTGATACCATTAGAAAAGATCATAATGCCTAAGATTAATTATAGAAGGTTGCCATAACAACCATATCAATCTCTTTCAATCTATTTTTGGCCTGCATTAATGCTCCTTAAGGTTACAATGGTAGGATCAAGTCATTTGAAAGTTAAAATACAGCTTCAAAGTAGTTACAATAGTTGGATCAATCTATTGTGATCTTATTTTAGCGTGGATTATTCCCTACTAGTTCATCTTTGACATGTAAGAATGGATAAAAGGGTTATATGAACCCATCAAAATTGACGTGTCTACCTTCATGACCTCCCTTTGAAATATTTTCTCTACTTCAACCTCAACCATATTTGATTTCTATTTAAAGTCTCAAGGCTTTGACTTTTGATATTGGCCCTTGATCTTGATTTGGATTTCTAAAAGTGTGCCACCTGGTAGCTCTTCAATCATTCTCAAGATTTTACTGTCAGCTTCATCTTCGCTTACACTTGCACCACATTATGGCCTCACCTTTGATCTATCTCCTTGACCTATGCACCATTTATCTTTACTACATAACTCAATGTGTGTCATTGATCTTTAACTATGAGATCAAATGTGTATCATTGATTCTTTAACTTACCATGATTGTGACACTTGGTGCATCAATGTTTGTCCTTGGGATCCTCTAACTCTTTGACTTGAGGCTTTCCATTAGATCTTCAAAACATGACTTAATGTGCACCATTGATCTAACTAAACCCACTAACTTTGTCAAATTTTTGTTCATCATTGGATGCTGACTTAGCATCCACAATTCGGACACTTGTCTTCGCTACATTTGTCTTGGGTCTGTAGAATTTTTGACTTGATGTTCATCATTGATCTCTTTGGCACAATTGAATGCATGCTATTAGATCTGCATGGACCCACTAACTTATGTTGTTACTTGCGTGTCATTAGATATTTTAATTTGATTAAACACAGTTCCACCACTTGGTAACTCCGCATTTAGGCTCAAGATCCTTTGAGGAATTTAAACTCAAACAATTAGTTTTCGTGGCTTAATTTTGACGTCTCTACACACATCTTATTCTGCTCATTAACTTTAAAGGCTTATATATGTAGATATAAATTTCACCAAGGCACCAAATTTGTAGGGAATCATTAGAGCATAAAATGCATGATCATAATGAACTCTTAAGACCAACCTAATTCACAAGGCAAACTCGCATGATATGCTAAGCTTCAAATGATAGGGTGACAATTTGATCTATGGGAGAAAAATTGACAACATCTACTTCCCCCCCCTTTTATTTTAGTAATGAATCAAATTGAAAGTATTGGAGTAAAAGGAAAAGTTTATACCTAAGCTTACTTATGAATGCAGTCTTGAAAGTAGGCAACAATATTGAATTGTGCTTCATGCAAACATGTAATGAAACAAGTACAAAATTAGTCCTTAATTAAGATGGATATCAAGAAGTAATTACAATAAACTTATATATCTAATAATAATGAATAAATACACCTTATTGGCTATGTGAACAATTATGTTTTACTAGTGAAAAAAAGGATCAAAATTGGTGACTATCGAGGGTAAAACCCTTGGTTATTTCATTTGCATTGAACAATTTGAATTTTATTGTGCATGCCCCAAACCTCATTGATAGGAGAGTGTACTTAATAAATCAAGGTTTTCTTGACTCCATCATTGTATACCCAAAGTGGTGAATTAGTTTTGGAATCTGTGTATGAATTCAAATAGATAATTTTGGTGCAAAACTAGTGCAAAAGGGTTAACCAACCACTCTAGATGGAATAATGCTCATTTTTGGTATAAACTAGAGTAAAAAGTTAGTATAATCTAGGACTATTGTATACAACATGGATAATGACAATTCATTGTCATTCCATTTGTGAAACTAGTGAAAAACTAAGCAAGGATGAAGTCATATGCTACACACATGTCCTCAATCTAATATCTAGTGTATATTGATTCCAAGATTGAGTGATAACAACTAAATTTTTGGGTAACAAATTGCATGATAACCTGGATTACATGTCACTCATGATGCTCCCAAACTGAGTAAATTTGAGACAAACTTGAGTGTTTTTCTAAAAACTTTAAATATAAGTTTATTGTTAATTGTTTTATATTGCCTGAGATTATAATAAATTCTAAGCATGACTATCTATATCTACTTGGACAATAATGCACTATTTTGGATAATAGTGTGGTGCACCCTTATCCAAATGGAGTGCTCTTATCCAAAATGATGTTCTGTGTGAATTTTTGATATGCTTTGTGATCCACTATGTGAGCACTGCAAAATTTTGCATGTGTACTATATTGTAGGATCTTAGTCTCTAAGATAAGCCATTGTGTATGCCACTTCTTTTTAGATGAGTTGTTGAGCCTGCCCAATAACTTAAATCAAAATAAAAATTTGTGATAGATGTTATGTAAAAGATGTACATATGAGTAATAGTGATAACATGGAGGAACATGACATCATCATCATATATAAATTAAGCATAATAATTATTAGGTTGTGGAGCTAAAAGCTTCACTGATGCAAACAGAGGAGGAGGATGCAGAAGGGTTGCAGAGTGTCACAAACGTCGGCATCGGTCAGAACAACTGACGTCGGCAGGATCAAACAAGAAGGCAACTGACGTCGATCAGATATCGGCCGATGTCGGCACCCCTAGGCAGATAGGGACTGACGTCGGTCACCTGTGTGGTTCGACTGCGAGTGTTTTACGGGCAGTTTGTTGACGAACCAAGTGTTTGCATGTTGAGAGCCAATTTTAGACTAAGAGCTGCAGATCTAATTATTGTAATTAGGTGTCTAATTATTGTTTACGTAAGATCTACTTAAGAGACTCATTGGTTGTATTGTAAGGTGTTCTAGTTTGAGTTGAGCAAAGTTTGCTTCTTCTGTGTGTGAGGTGAGCAAGGGTGTTCCTCCTAGTTCCACAGCAGTACCAAGGTGGGTGCTGGATTGGAGAATCAATAGGGTTCTTCATGTATGTATGATCTTGGTCATCAGGTGAGCATGACTACTTTAGGAGATCTACATGGTAAGTAAGATCATTGATCTGCAGGTGTATGTGTGTGCAAGGTCGAGGTTCACAGGTGTGTAGAACTAGATTGATTTGCAGGTGTGCAAGATCAGATAGGACAGCAACACAATAGGGAGCAGGATCAAGCAGGATCTACTTGGAGTACAGGTGTGTACTCAGAGCAAAGAGGAAGGCAAGGTAGTTCCTTCCATAAGTAAGGTCAGATTGGGTTGCAGGTTGTTGCAGTTCAGGGGAGATCTACTTGAAGTATGTTTGTGTACTTGTGGAGTGCGTGGAGCACTTGTGGAGTGCGTGGAGCACAGGTGGACTGGCAGTAGTGGATACTGGTTGGTTGGAGGTGAACACCAACTCTGTGTTTGAGTTAGGTGTTGGGACCTAAGAGAGAGAGCTTTGAGGGAAGATTTACTATTTATGCCTTAGAGGTGTGGGAGCCCTAGAGGTGTGTAAGGAAGAAGAATTGTGGCAGCCTTCTTTGTTGTATTTCCTTCTGAAAGAGTTTTAATACAAGTTGTGTATTGTCTCTCATATCATGTGTTATTTTTGGATTCTAGTTACTTGTTGATTCTGGTTTAATTTTTGCATATTAAGTTGCTTGGTAATCAATTGTGTGCTTTCGTTATTTATTTATCCCAACAAGTGGTATCAAAGCTAAGGTTGCAGGGAGCAGGTTTTGTGTTTGGTTATAGGTCACTCTCAGGGGTTTCTGATCGAGTGGGAGTAGAGCAATGGCAGATCAAAGTAAGCTAAGAATGGAGGAGTTGAAAAGCACAGATGGTCACTTATGGTCCTATGGAAAGAAAGAGCAGGTAGAAGAAAATTGCCAGTTTGTGGAAGATCAGCATGAAGGAACTGAAGAAGCAGATGTTGCAAGTGATGTGGCACAAGATGCTCTGAGAGGTTTCTTGGATAAAGTAGAATCTTGTTTTATAGATTATATTGTCTCTTTCCATGCAGCCCCAGATAGAGGAGTTGGTGAGCCTTCCCAAAGAATTGGCAAAGGGGAAGTGAAGCTGAAATTGTAGGCGGCCAACACATGGGTGTTGAAGAAGGTCATGTGGGTCCCAGGTTTGGAGATGTGGCTAATTTCTTTAAAAAATTTGGGTGATGAGAGATGCACAAGAACTCTCACAGTGGATGCACTTGAATTAGCTGGTGGTAAGAAAACAGTTACTCTTTATCTACCTGTTTATATTACTGATTCTTCTTCTGTTGCGGAGACGTGGCTTTGTAGGCTTGGTCACATGAGCAAGAAGGAGATGCATGTTCTTAAGCGGAAGACTGATATATTTTACAGGCTTAAGAACTGGAAAGCCTTGGTGTTCTTGGAGGAGATGGCAGACAGAGACCAGTGGATGGCATTGGATACTTCTGAGCAAGGCAGGTTGGACATGGGTTTTGATTCAAAGGAGCTCGCGGGTAAAAAGTCATCACTCATAGGCAAACACAGGTACTAGCGTCAATAGGAAAACTAACATCGACAGTAGGTAAGACCGATGTCGGTCAGGAGGATCGACGTTGGCAACAAGAGACACCGACGTCAACAGGGTTGGTAGTCAGGACAGGCGCATGGAACCGATGTCGGTTAAATGCAGACTATGTGGTGACTAAGGTCGGTCACTGTAATAGATTTTGGGCAGACAGCACGCTGTCAAGGAGTCTCAAACGCCCATATGGAGGACTGAAGGTGGTAAGTAAGCCTCAAATTTGTTGTTCCTCTTCTTTATACTTGTTGTTGACTGCAGAGCAGGAAGGATCCAGGAAACAGTGGGAGCATGGTAGGTATATGATGCAGAACCAAGCGGAGACTTGGTAGGGTTGCCAGCAGGTATGAAAGCACAGAGATGAATGGATACCTTAGTTGAAGAATAGAGAGAACGGATACGTGAGATGGAAGACCAGGTCATATGGTCTTGAGGAAGTTGCAGGACAGTGGTACAGGGTTTGACAGGTGGAGGACAAAGCATGGCTTTAGTCAATGTCAGGGTAACTACTGTAGTTTGTCTTACCAGGTAGATGATGATTACAACATCATTCTGTTGCTATATGTGGATGGTATGCTAGCTAGCAGGTTTGTACATATAGAGTTTTGCTGAGCTAAGGGTAAGATTAGTTCAGTGGCATGTCATGAGGAGTTTGGAGCAACAAAATTCTTTGGCATGGGAGACATGGAGATCACAGGTTGATTTTGTCTCCAGTGGGAGCTGATGTGAATCAGGTGTTGGTGAGGTTCAGGATGCAGAGCCAGAGCACACTAAGGGCTGGACAGTTCAGTGTCTGAAATCACATGAGGTCTAGTATAGACCTAAGTTTGCCCAAGCAATGGGTGTTGTCAGAGAGTTAGGAGCTAATTTGGGGAAGTGGGTTCTCAGGTATTTGAGAGGGACTAGCAACAGGTATACATGCAGGGTCAAGACTTCACTACATGGGTTTGTAGGTTCATATGTGGTAGGGTACTCAGATAACAGGAGGTGCACCACAGGTTGTGTGGTGGGTTGTCTTCAAGATTGAGCTTGAAGAGGGATACAAGCTAGGAAATAGATTAGACAGAGTACGGGTATAGGTACAGTGCAGCTATTTATCTCCAAGTGGGAGATTGCTAGGTTGTGGAGCTAAAAGCTTCACTAATGCAAACAGAGGAGGAGGTTGCAGAAGGGTTGCAGAGTGTCACAGACGCCGGCGTTGATCAGGCCAACCGACGTCGACAGGATCAGACAAGAAGGCAACCGATGTCGGTCAGATATCGGCCGGCATCGGCACCCCCAGGCAGACAGGGACCGACGTTGGTCACCTATGTGGTTCGGCTGTGAGTGTTTTACAGGGAGTTTGTTGATGAACCAAGTGTTTGCATGTTGAGAGCCAATTTTAGACTAAGAGATGTAGATATAATTATTATAATTGGGTTCTAATTATTGTTTGCATGAGATCTACTTAAGAGACTCATTAGTTGTATTGTAAGGTGTTCTAGTTTGAGTTGAGCAAAGTTTGCTTCTTTTGTGTGTGAGGTGAGCAAGGGTGTTCCTCCTAGTTCCACAGTAGTACCAAGGTGGGTGCTGGATTGGAAAATCAGTAGGGTTCTTCATGTATGTATGATCTTGGTCATCAGGTGAGCATGACTACTTTAGGAGATCTACATGGTAAGTAAGATCATTGATCTGCAGGTGTATGTGTGTGCAAGGTCGAGGTTCACAGGTGTGTAGAACCAGATTGATTTGGAGGTGTGCAAGATCAGATAGGACATCAACACAACAGGGAGTAGGATCAGGCAGGATCTACTTGGAGTACAGGTGTGTACTCAGAGCAAAGAGGAAGGCAAGGTAGTTCCTTCCATAAGTAAGGTCAGATTGGGTTGCAGGTTGTTGTAGTTTAGGGGAGATCTACTTGAAGTACGTTTGTGTACTTGTGGAGTGCGTGGAGCACTTGTGGAGTGCGTGGAGCATAGGTGGACTGGCAGTAGTGGATACTGGCTGGTTGGAGGTGAACACCAACTATGTGTTTGAGTTGGGTGTTGGGACCACAGAGAGAGCTTTGAGGGAAGATTTACTGTTTATGCCCTAGAGGTGTGGGAGCCCTAGAGGTGTGTAAGGAAGAAGAACTATGGCAGCCTTCTTTGTTGTATTTCCTTCTGAAAGAGTTTTAATACAAGTTGTGTATTGTCTCTCATATCATGTGTTATTTTTGGATTCTAGTTACTTGTTGATTCTAGTTTAATTTTTGCATATTAAGTTGCTTGGTAATCAATTGTGTCCTTCCGTTATTTATTTATCCCAACAATAATAATGTGAGATGCATGTAGAATCAAACATATATAGGGAGATTGTCTTGGCATGCACGTAAGTGATCAAAACTGAGAACTAAAAGTCAAATAGAACTACTTGGGGAGAGATACATGATATCTATCAAAGAATCAAAGGTGATTAATGTGCATAATGTCCATCGTGGCATCAAAAACTAAGTAAACTAAGCAAACAAGTGTCATGGCCATAATGTACATAAACAAAGAGTACACATAATGCACATAAAATAAGTAATAGAAGGCCAAGGGGGCATATACAAGGTGTAAGAACCCCTCCAGTTATGTACCGAAAAAATATACAAGATTTTTTTTAATTATATAATTTAACCAAAATGGCATTCTTACTTATCCTTCTTTAATTCAATAAATGTGAATCATCGTGATTCATTGAGTCAGTGTTTACATAGAACACAACAACAAACCTGAGAATCACATATGACATTGAATGTTCACTATCTAACTAGTGACATTAACAAAATACACAAATCACATGCTAAGCACTATAACATGCAATCAAGCCAACCCTAACCTAGCCTAAGGACCTAGACTCGATGCCCTCACCATAACTTGGGCAGCCTGCATATCCACTCCTCAAAACTAGATTATGATGTAGTTCTCCTTTCACTTGTGATGGTCTCCTCCATGAGACGTCATCACCGAAGAGGTTGGCAATCTAATCCAAATAGGAAATAAACTATTCATGACACAAACGAGCTTTTAAGTCTCTAATAATCAATCCCATGGCTAAATAACACACTCAATCATAACCCTTACTAATACAGGCTTGTGTGCTTACCTAAGCACTCTCACATAAAAACTTAGATATTAGCAATGATAAAGGAATCCACATTCCTTGATCCACATAGAATCATCTCAATAATCATTCACAGTTATCAATACATGGATAACATACCAAACATTCACACTGTGGATAAGACTTATAGGATTTAAATGATTATACATATGATCCAAGAATTCATTTAGATAATCATAAATGTCATACTAAGGGAAAACATATTAGGTTTAGTTTTCTATGCCCACACTCACTCCCTGAGTTGCCATACATATATGTGATGTCACCTACATGCACAGAATCAGGGCCAAATGTAGTTCTCTAAAAACTACTAAAGATATAACTATTTACTCAAAAGTATTCTCACACGAGCGGATACAAGGAGGTAGGTATAAATGCATTCCTTAATCACAAAGAGAACACTCAAAAGTCTTTACAACCATATCACTCACATCAAAAGGTATATAATCTAGGACTAGTGATGTCCACCATCACTCTCGTGTCCTCACATACTGCCAGACTATGGACTTTAGCCACATACAAAAAGAGTAACAATTAGTTTATCACTTAGAACAATATTTAACAAGAACACCTCTAAATAATTCCAAACCCTAATACCATCTTCAAAGGTATAATATCTACATATGGGGGATTATCTATCCATAGAGAAAATATGCTTTTGCTCTTGCAACTATATGACTCGAAATTCCTTATGTTATAATACCTTATCTTAAACCAATAAGACATTACTGAGGTTTATAAAGAATATACGTAATATGATAATTAGATTTGAGCATATTGGAGTATTGCTAGGCAGCCAAATCTTTTCAAAGTAATGCAAAAGGTTGAAATACTTTTCCTCAAGTAATACCGTGAAAGGTGCTTTATTTACAAAAGTACATTTTTAAGTTCACTTGTCCTCTTATTAAGGGCATTAAGATATTTTTAATTTTCATGTATTTGAGAATAACTAGATGTAGAAGATAAATATTATATTACTTTCCTTTTGATTTTTCACTAGCTAAAACCTCTATAAACGGATCAAACACATCTTAAATGAAGTAACCATTAAGCAAACAATAACATTGTGCAAATTGGATAATCTCAATAAATAAATCATAAACCAAAATTCGTTCTTGTAATCTTCTATAATGGGATTATGGAAAGAAGGTAAAAATTCATTAATGCACAAACAAAAGCATAGGGCTTCCTTTCTTATGAACTATGCTTATTATCAAGTAAAATATAATACGAAACCAATATAAAGCCTATTTTAGTTTGACACAATAACGAGGATTGCTCTTACGATTCTGAAAGGCTTTCACCATTAAGTTTGACTCTAATATTTCTTTTTAATGCTAGACTTATTGAAATAACTATGAAATGATAATTTAAGGATGTAGTATTAACAATTCAATTGCTTGCCAATCCTTTATTGGTTCTATGAGAACAAAGTCAATCCAAAGCTTTAATATTAAAATTTTACCTTTCAACATTTCACAAGAAGGATAATTTATTATAGCATAAATCAATTTAACGAGACAGGATGTGGAAATGCTAATGGCAATCATAATTCTAATGGATGGTCTTTCACCTAGTGTTATGATATATATCCTCTCCTTGCATTTATTTCTTTAACCATTAAAATAATTGTATAACTAAATAGATTTTATATCTATGGAATATTTAATGACAATGCATTAAGGCAATATCTTATTTAATCCAAATAGAATATAACCAATATATTTCATTTACACAGAAAACCTTAATCCTTCAATTGAAAATCTCCAATACAGTTCCAGAAGGGAAACACTCACTCAGAGTAAGGAAATAATAAGATTCTAAAACCGTTGTAGGTATAAATCAACACTCAAAGGTTCCAATGGGTACAAAAAGGGAATCCTACGTATATCACTACCCCAAAAGCTAATTGATATATTCAGAAATTAATAAAAAGTTGGCATGGTTTAAAATACTTGGGCACCACATCAACAAAGATACATTTGAACAAACAATTAAAGTTCAGGAGGAAATTAATGTCGAAATATAAATATACAGCCATACTAAAATGCATGCCTAGCATGACAATATATACACAACCTGATGTATATAAATCGATCAGTGTTTTTCTATTTGTTGCGTACTATATGGGTGACTTGATGTTCCAACCATAACTGGGTGTTTCCATTTAACAAACTCAGCTTTCAATATTTGAACTGGGCATTTGGAATTTAAAGGCTCAACTAAGACTAAGCAATTTCTAATTTTAGACGTGGATGACTCGGCTACAAGTAAAAGCCTCAACAATTTTCATATTTTTAATAAACACAAAGGTTTACATACTGACTTCTACTAAATCTAATAATGGCTTCTATGAAATGCACAATGATTTCTATGAATTACTTGATGACTTAACATTTCAATTCAATATTCATCATTTCAATTAATAACATGCATTTGATATATAGATATATCATCATTTTTATAATAATTACCTGATGATTTATTAAACACTCAGCAAAATCAATTCAAAATTTAGCGTGTTTTATATAGCTATGCATTTCAATTAAAAGCCCTGGAGTTTTTTAAAATATGGCTGGGCATTTTCACTCAGAGACTTAGCATTGCAATATAGTCCATGCATAATAAAAATGTAGACTTATTTGTCTATCATCTTCTTGGATTTTCAATCAATTAAATTAACTTGTATTCATCCAGATTAAAACAGTCCTTGTGAAAACAATATGCATATCTCTAAAATACACGTAGGCCTAAACAACCAATACATAGGGCTAAACAAATAAATGCAGGCTTATAAAGGGTGGAACACAGTTCCATGCAGGATGCCATTGGCTTATTTAAAACCCAGTCTATAAAAATTAGACGTTGATCCAGCCAAATCAAATACACACAAGAATAACAAACAATTTCCGCAAGGAGAATAATGATATAATAGCAAAAGAGGTTCATCATACTCATTTCATTCTAGTTGCATCCTTTCCTCCAGATCTGTCATCTCACTCAACAGCATGCCTTAACCACTCGGCCAAAGTGACTTCTACTTCTCTGCCCAGCTCTCCTCATCTCCCTGCGTCATTCCTTCATACTCCCTATCACCTTTCTCTTGCACAGTCCATTGATCCCCTTCCACCTCCTCTCACTGCATTCAACTCCCTTCTGTGGTCACTTCTCCCTTCCTCAATGTCATCAAATTTTCTTTCCCCCATCTCCATGCATCTCCCTTATTCACTTCAAACCCCCTCATCGACCCCTACTCCATCTTCACGTCCCAGCTTTAGCCAAATAAAAACGGTGGCTATACACCAGGCCTGTGTGGGCTTCCTTCTCTATTGCCTAACTCCCATTCCTTCTTCCCTCTTTTTCCATCAACCTGCCCTTCCTTTTCTATGTGTCCCACTACTGACAACCTTTCTGCTATCCACCTCACCAGCCTCCCACATTCACTCCAACCATTAATGGCCAACCAAAAAGCCAGGCCCATGTGGGCTTTTCCACCACTCAACCACACCTATCACTACCCATATGGCTTGACGTCTCCCACCAAGGCTGGTTCCCATCTACCCACTAAGCATACGTGGTCTCCAAAATAAAACATATCAATAAATATCAAAGAATATATGTGTCATAATCTGCACTTAATCATTATAAGCATGAAGCAATAACATTTAGATGTAACTAGTTCTGTTTGTACGTGTATAAATATATATATATATACAAGCATATTTATCCATATATACTTTTATTCATATATACTTATATAATATAGCATAATATATAATATATGTATGTATATATATGTATCAGATGCATATGTAATATATATAAATATATGCTCACATACTCAAACAATGATAATGATAATTCAATGAATATCGTTGATAAATCATGCTATTGGTCGAGACATTCATCCATAACCTTCAGACTAAATCGAGACCAAAAATAGCTAAACATGATTTTTAAGCCATTTCTATATATATATTATTGGTAAATATCCCCATTTACCAAATATATATGTTCCATAACATCGATATCAATGGCGATATAGTTATCTAAATATGTTGACTGAATTTATTTCAAGACACAATGGTCAAAGCGATAACCTAAATCGATCCATTAACTAAAAAGCTTAGTTTTCTAACCAAATAGCTCAAGATAAACTACGACTCTATAAATTATCTCTTTGGAATTATTTCAACTACACTACCATCAACATGGCATCTCACTCAAAATACATGCACATGTATTTCATCCAACACATCATAAATGACACGTACGCCATCATCATCTAAGGAGCAATAGTTCGCCAGTAGGGTATCACCGATAAGTGCCCCAAAACATGGCACAAGATAAATGAGATGTGACACAAGGGACATATTAAAATGTCACTCACACTCATAAAAACATTAAATGAAGGTTTATATCCACACAAGGATGTGTTTAAATGTTCACAAACCAAACATAGAATACACAAGACATGAAGCAAGAAAATGAAAATGAAAATCATGTGTAAATATATGTAGTTTATCAACATAATTAATTTTTAATACTAATAGATTTAATAACTTAGATAAATGATAAGATATCAATGTGTTAGTAAGTGAACAATATCTACAGATGCCATGCCATATATAAAATTGAGATACGAACAATAAAGGATATCCAAATAAGGGTAAACATATATGAAAAGTGCCTTTAGTGAGCTTGTTGATGTATAGACAAGTTAAAAGAGGCCTATGTCTAGTTTGTATGTAAGAATTTATATCTTGTGCTCATTGGGACAAGAATGAGGGACGAGGACAATAGTGCAGTGCATTCCCATCTGAATAGGGCAGTTTTGTCTGTTTATAGTTTCTAAGTCTACGACAGTGAAATATCATGCAACTGTGTCTGGGAATGGCATCATGTATGTTCTGCACTCAATCATGTATAATTTTGAATTGTATATTATATGAAACTAGATATAAATAAGTACTGAATAACTAGTGCACAAATAAACTAATGTAAATGAACTAAACATAAGCATGTATAGGTCCCAATTTTTTATTTTTTTGAGATATTTATTTTTTTAGATTTTTACATATTTGAACTAAGAAATAGAAATAAGGATACTAACCAATGACTCCCTTAAACATATTTACCATTAATGGGTCATGTATATATTGTAGGAAGGATGACCTATCATGAATGGAAAGTATCATGTCACTTTGAAGTATTTGTATCATCGGGATCATACCAATCTTTTGCATTATGATCAACATGGTCATAATCATCTTCTTGAAATGAAATTTTGAGATTCCATTGTGATCATATTATGTATTTGTGTATGAATAAATAAGTTCCTCATACTATGGTATTGACCTCTTTGAGTTATCTTTTGCCATATGTATTGTGTCTTATGCCTCTATTGATATTCCATTTGTTGTATTTACTTGAATATTAGATGAAGATATGTTTTTTTCCTTTTGTTGTTCTTGCTTTAAAGAGGTTCCATATTCTATTGAAATTATAATAATTGTACTTTCATGTTCAAATGTGATATGGTTATGATATTTACCCATTGTTTCCCCCATTATTTTAATTTTTAATCTTCCTAATTTGACATTATATTGGGCCAAACTAGGACATACGTGAAATACCACTGAACATGCTTTTGGACCAACTATGAAAGGTAGCTTGATGTATCCAATAAATGATTCAAATACAGTAGTCTTACTCAAATGTTCTTTTTCATATCTAATAAATTGGAGTGTCATGCTACAAACATTCATTTCAATAGTGTTATTGATCACAACATTGCTACATTGCTTTCCATATGTGAGGGGTTTAAGAATCAAAGGCTCTAGAAATGTAAAATGTTTTTTAGTTGACTTCTTTGTAACCACACTCGTAACATTAGCTTTTTTAGGCATTTTTTGGTTTGTAAATTCTTTTGTTAGGAACCCTTTCTTAAAAATACTTTCTTATTTTGGTTGTACTTATTTATGCAACCTTTGTTCTTATTCTTTTTATAACATTTCCATTTTGATACATTTCTTTTGTAATTTCTCTTTTTCATCTTATGCATGTTGTAATTTCTCTTTTTCATCTTATCCATGTTGTAATTTTTCTTTTTCATCTTGTACCTTTTGAAATTTTGCTTTTTCATCTTGTGCCTTTTTTTAATTTGTTTTTTCTATCTTTTCTTGATTTGAATTGTCCTTTGGTATCCATACTTGTTGTCTTTGTTCTTTTTGTACTAATTCTGATTTTTCTTTTTGTTTTACTTGCACTTGTTCCACTGTGGATTCTTTTATTGATATATTTGTTATGGTGTCACAACTATTAATAATAATTTGTAGTTTTCTTCAAATTCAAACAACTATTTATATGATGCCCATACATTCTATGATATGCATAATGGTATTTGGATATCTTTAAAGGATGTATATGATTAAGTTTGATCAAATTGTTTCTAAGCATATCCCTGAGAATCTCACTTGAACTTTTATTTGATTTTAAAATACTTTTTTGAATTAGTAGTTGTAAATGTATTATGGTATGAATTCCTATTTTGACGTGAAATCTTGTTAGGCACAATATTGCTAGATGAAAATGCAAATACATGATTAACACTAGCATACTCTAGATTCTTTTCATATGTTATATGATGTTCCTTTAGTGTGACTTTTGAAAGCAAATATTGATTTTGATTTTGATTTTGAAACTCTTCTACTAACTTGCTCATAGTGATGATTTGATTCTTAAGGGCTTCACAAGCATAAACCCTAGGTAATTATGATTGAATATACATAGAGACACCCTTGAAATGAGATGTGGGAAGTAGAGGGGTTTGAGGAAGAATATTTTGGTTACCTTATTTTAGCACCATAAGATGGGATACCTTACCCCTTGGAGTAGTGATAACATGGACCTAGTTAGAGGGAAAGTAGTTATCACACTCTTGAGGGTTAGAAGAAGGAAGAGATTCTTTTTTATACATTTAAAAATTTTCAAATACTAAGATGAGAACAAGGGAAGAGAAACATAAGAATGTTAACAAACACTCCAACATGATTAGGAAATCAAAATTTAGTTTTAAACTCTAGGAGGATAAAATTTTATAAGGAAACCCTAGGGATAATACTAGGGTTTTGGGTATGTTCTATAAATAAAATGAATTCAACAATATTTTTTATCAAATTTGGAAACTAGTAGAATGTTAGACCCTAATTAGACAATATATTATGAAAAATTAGAATGCTACAGATATGAAATAAATGACACAAAGTGATTTTTAACTTACTAAATCTAAAAATATATGAAATATGGAAATTACAAATGGAAACACAATCTTAGTTGGAAAATTGAGATGCAAACTATTTCTAGAGTTGAAAATGATAGGGAGACTATGTTGAATAAGTGCAGAACTAGAACAAGAGTTGGTATGGATTTTAGACAAGAGTGTTGTAACTAACTATAGATTAATGCTTTGTTGTCCCTAGGGAGTGCTAGTGTCTAGAAAGTAGCAAATATCTAAATTTTTTGTGGTAGGTTCACCATCACCTATGTGTTATGTGGATTATGTAGGAGCTTTTGATAATTGTGAAAACCATTATGTATCTCTTATTTCATTAAAAACCCTAACTCAATGACATACAAAGATGAATGCAATCACAAAGCAAAATGAGTTAGCGATTGAAGTTGTGTGTGATATCAACACCCCCTATGTTGAGCATTACCTACATACCAATACTCTGAAGAGAGATCAAACTCCATATAATTCTCCCATGCTACGGTGGTGTGTGTGAAATACTAGTGAAAAAATTCTTGATGTTGGTGAAATCCTAATGTTTTTAAGTACTTCAACTATGACTTGTGACCTTAAAAGTGTATTCAAACTTTATTTCAAGGCTATTAGGGTTGTTTGTAATCAAAATTGGGAGAAATAGGAAATTTTATCTCAATGTGAAATTAGAATTCTTGTGTTTTTCAAGGTGGAAGCCTCATGTGTGAAAAATGGTTTGAAATGTTATTTATAGTGATTTTTTTAGAATTCCTTTAAATGGGGCTTGTTAAACTTGTGCGCTGACCCTTTCATGAATTTGAATTTTATAAATTAATTATTATTTGGTAGGAGGACAAGATTGGTAGATTTAGACAACAAAGCAATGTGTTGTTGTCCAATTAGGGTGTTGTTGTCAAAGGAGAAAAAAAAATTGATTTGGTTACTAGGAATAATTTATGGGTGAGACTAAACTACTTTGCATGATAAATAGAGACATTCTAGGTTCATTGGTTTGCTTAGAATAACTAGTCATTTGCATAGAAAGCGAAGGAAAGTGTTCAAAATGCCCTGGAATAAGTCATAAGCTAAGTGTGTATAAAGGGTGGTCACAAGTGCATCATTTTATTTGAAATGTTAATTTATGTGTCTCCACATTGATGCTCGTGGTTTAGATGTGTCTTATGTGTAATTGTTCTCTACTCACTCTTGGTCATTTCAAAGCTCACTAGGGTTTAGAATGTCCTTAACATTGAGTTTCCCTCACTCTTCAAGGTGACACATGACTTTATTTCCCATTTTGAGGACTTTAGGACTACCCACATCCCTTGATTGGAGAAAATAGGAGCTAATACTTTCGTGAATGCCTCATTATTTTTCCCCTTGCAGGTGTTGGAGTAGGAGTTTGGAGTTGTACTTTTTGGATCACAATCAGTAACACTTTGTTTACTATTGCAAGGTCTCATTTCATTGCTAGTGGGGCTTTTTGGACTATTTTCTCATATTGCAAGGTCTCATTTCATTGCTGGTGGGGCTTTTTGGACTATTCTCTCATAAGTTCAATGGTGAAAACAAATTCAAAAATGACATTTTTATTATATTTAATTATTGAATTTATATTTTCCTTTTAGTGGGCCCCCACTTGTTTTGACTTTTTTACTTGTCTGATAGCCATGAAAAACTTTCTTTAGGTGTTATGGCATGTTTTATATGTAATGGCAAAGTCATTTCACCTTTTGAGGCCCAAAAATGCCCCTTATAGCCATTAACAACTTTTAATATTTGAGTTACACTATATTTTGGCACTCTTTTAGAGCTATGTAACTCTCTAACCAATTGGTTCATCTTATTTGACTTCACCTTGTTTGATAATTGACAAGTCGGCACTGGCCCTACACTATTTTATGTGTTAGTGACTTAGGCTACACACTTTGGGTTGATTTGGGCCTTTGACGACTATGTGCTAACACACCGACTTTATGTCTCCCTAAGCTACCTCAATCTCTTACTAGACTCAAGATTTGTCTCATCTACGTTATTTGTCTTTCAGAGTTTGTTCTCTAGTTCCTTGACTTTGCTTATCTTGTGACTTGCTCAAGGCCACCTTTGGGTAGAGTTAGCTTCCTTGCTTATTAATGTCAGTAGTTTCCACTACTTTATAATCAGTGTATCATGATAATATATTGATCCCTTCTTCACCTTTAATATTACAAGTTCATGCATGGTGGTTTCTTGATCTTGGAATCTTAGTCTTTCCTTTCTTGAGTAATGTTTTTTCCTCTTTTTCCCACTCCCCTATTGTGACCTTTTATTGAGGCATCTTTGACATCATTTTTTCTTCTTTGATTGTAACTTTTCTTTGTTACTTTCCCTTTGTGCACTTCATCACTATCCCGCCTATTAAGATAACCTCTTGTTAACTACCTCCAGTGTATTAGACCCTCATCATGTTTCATCATTCAATGTTAATTCATATTTATGGTGTTAGTCAAGGAAATTTAGAACCCAAGGCTTCTTCTTGGACTATTGATGACTTTTGGGGCCACGAGATCATTATAACTATTTTATTTCTAACCAATGAAACTTAAAATGTTGATTAGAGTCATGCAATCATTGATTCTTTGACTAATTCCCATGTTTTGTGTGCTTCATATGTGTAGTTTTTATCTTACTCACTCTTGTTTATCTCTTAATGCAGTGGGGTTTAGAGTGTCCTTAGCATTGATTTTTTCCACCTCTTTGAAGCAATGTGTGATTTGATCCCCTATTTTGAGGACTTTCACGTTACTCACATCCTTCAATTAGATATCACCAAAGCTAAAACTTTGGTGAATGCCATCTTGGACCATATTGGGATATGAACTCATTATTTGTCTCATAGTATGTGTTGGAGTGGGAGAATAGAGTTGCACTTTATAAATCATGATCACCAACACTTTATCTATCAATGTTCATTACAAGTACATGCAAGTACAATATTTTGTTCTTCTCACATTTTGTATCAATTATAGGTCCTTCACAACCTTGTATTATTAAAAACACTAATTGTTCATACCTCAAGGGCATATAATTCTCATTTTATATAATTCCTCGCTATGATTCCATTTCATCTCTTATTCCATCTACTTGACTTATCGATGATGAGTACATCCTATAAGGACCCTTTGAGAGATAACACCACTCATTTATCCCTTTGTGTACCTCTTTGTCATCAAGCCACAAATTTTCTATGGAAACTTATGTCTTAACCACTTGTTTCCTAAAAAACTCATGGCTTGGCCATCGATATCCTTATAAACTTGTGGCCTAGATGAAACTTAACATTTTTTCCCCTTAGATCCCTGTGAGGGTTTTTAAGAGTCATAAACAACTATTTTAGACATTTTTAACCCATATTTTAACCTATATACCTGACCATTTAGCATTCATTAGTACTTATTGATCATTTTCTAGCTAACAAGCTAGCATATGATGTTAGTATTTGTATTGTTGCACCCAATTTGTGCACTCATTAATTTCGATCATCTAATTAAAAAACATCGTCAATCCCTATTTGTTTATAATTCTCTCTTTGGGTTGTCTTACATGTTGAATTAGAAAGGGATTTCATCGAAGAGCTGCATATTCCCTTACTTATAGGTTAAATACCCTTAGCCATTTCCTCCCCAACTGGACACACTTGGATCATAGGTTGATAAACTTACATGTATTATTAGGGGATTAATATGAGGGTACCTTATTAGCAACTTGAAACTTTTGTTCTTAAGCTTTGATATACTGCTAGGGTTGGATTGGTATGCTAGGTTAGTTTTCCTTTAAAAATAGAAAAGTTTATTATAAAGTAGCATGCACATTTATGAATCATTCAATCATTTAGAAACAATGCACATTTACTTATAAATAATTGTTTCATCTATGAAATCATAACTTTAATTCGTGAATCACAATTATTTCCTTGAACATAATACATTTTTCATTTAGAATTTACCCTTTCTTTTTGCAATCTACTTTCAATTTTGTGGCTATAACACTAGATATGTTTGATTTAGTTTTTTTTAGTAGACTAGGCATTTGTTTATAGCCCTAGCTTGGATATTGTTTAATATAGAATCTAGTTAATGAAAGCTATAAAATTGGATAGCGGTTTTAGACTCCTAACACTTTCCCCAAGTCACAAATGTTTTGCTTTTCAATTGTTTGTCAAACCCTTGTGTATTTGGATTGTTAGAGCTATATTTCCTATCCATAATTGGTATTGATATCTTTCATCTACTTCCTTATACATTTTCTATAAATTCTTCATACATGTTGAAAAAATATATTCATACAGGCATTAGAGATGAGATTCATAAATCTTGCATAAAATCAACTTGGATAGAACCATTGAAAATAAAAATGTATAACTATATGAAACATTATCTTCAAATATAAGATGGACATATTATTACTCCCAAGTACATTAGGCTCTCTTTGGTTCAAGATTTTATTTGGGTCAATTGAGGGTATGATCTCATTATCTTTGCAAGGATTCAAAGCACTTTATTATATAACATCAACATATATGTAAACTTTGCAATAATTAACCAAAATCAGAGGTACATTTTGTATTTAGGTTTCCAGTAATATTCTGAGATCCAGTGCAGGTTTTATTACCTCTTTATGAGAAAGCAAGGCTCTCTAAAAGATCTTATTCATTATGATAATGAAATATATATATCTCTATTCATCAGAGAGATGACCCAACATAGAGATGGCCTCCTTAAGAGTCGTTAGCATAACTTTTTATTTTGTAGTTTATTTTCAGACTACTTTCTTTAACCTCAATTTTAGAGGTGCAAATGTACCCACTATTTTACTCAATGATCAAGCACTGCTAAGAGAAAGATCTCAACAAATTAACTCTTGTGTTCTTATGTTGTATCTCCTTTTCCTCTTACATGTTCTTGTTTGAAATGTTTTTTCTTGCATTCCTATTTACCTATTATGTTTAATTTTAGACATTAATAATATATTCTATTATAATCTATTCTATTACATAGGGCTAGTTGGCAATAAAATTTTACATTTATTTTATCATATCTTAGACACAGATGTTGCATTTCTCCCACATTTTATTGTTATTTTATTTAATAGTAGGTAAAACACTAATTTTATTTTTGATGTCCCTAAAGGCATTACATGGAATCATTGAATTGCATAGAATGTTGACATCTTTACCCATATTTTAAAAATAAACATATAGTAGATTTATAATGTTGAGTAAACATACATCTAAATTGGTGGGCTCCTTTGGCTAAGCAGTCACGAGTAAGGGGCATCTACACCATCAAAATCACTTAATGCACGATCCTACACTTAACCGCTTGACTCTCTATGTTAAGTATCTAGAGGGATTTGTACCTTAGTGGACGGATATAAGCAACTATCATCCTCACTAATCAGACTACAACCCTTTCAATAAAACACTTTTTTTAAGTTCGTTGAACTTTCAAAACTTTTAACTATATAAATTTATGTTTATTTTAATTTAAAAATAATTTATTAATTATAATATTTTATATTTACTTCACTATTTATTAATAATATGTTATTTTATATTTTATCAATAATTATTTTATATTTGTTAACAATTATTTTATATTTTGAAGTAATTATTTATCTATAAGTTTTTAAAGGTAAAACTAGGGGATCATATTGGGGCCATCATCCATGGTAGAATATATTTCCCCTTAAATGAGAGGGATGTAAAAGGAAGCTAGACAAAAAATGGATAAAGAATAGAATAAGTGAGATATATAAAATTGTATCTTACATGATCGTAACTCTAAAATAGACAAGAGCCTCTCTTAAGCACTTTTCATAAACACACACTTTATTTACTAGTAGTTGGCCCAAAGGTCCAAGTAACATTGGAAGGGATTGTTTAGTAGGATATGGTTTGGTGAGACATCCTAGTGCCTAGTGAAAAAGACTAACTTGAATCACATTTAAAGGTTGAGGATGCAAATCATATAAAACCAATGAACCTCAATCACTCCACAAAGGCAATAATTTTTGAAGACCTGGTTATCATGTAATCCTCATGGTTATTGCTCAAACCCTTTCCACTCTAATTGGATAGTAATACGAAGCTCAACGCATCATTATCCACAACCAAATCCTTATTTGAATCAAGATAGCCAAGTGTATTAAACATTAAAATAAAAAATTAGATGTAAGATTTGGGATGGTGTTGTATCTATGTGGACTTAATGGAGAGAATGTAGATGATCTGACATTTTTATGTCAAAGAGGAGGAAGTGTTTCGCTATGACCTGCTACCTCACATGGCGAAGATGTTAATTTATTAAGAGGAGATGAGGTGATGTCATCTAATGAATCAGTTAAGCCACCTCCTCTACTAATAACAACTTAAAAATACATAAAATGGAATTCCAATCGGTGTACATGGGCCACATCATCAATGAAACTCCTAAAGTCATGCTTCCACCATAGCCTTCTTCATGCTTTGCCATGTGATATGATCATGTTAAATCTGGGCCTTTTGACTACTTGGACTATCTATTGCTTCCTTTGGGCTTTGAATGCATGGGATGCTACCATATGGAAATATCTTGGGCCTTCGGGTCTCATAGGCTTTGGGGATAACTGCTTGTTCCCCTATGAGCTCGAGTTACCATTGATTGAAAGACTCATGGTACCTTCATGTCTAATTTATATTTGGGACTTAGACCATCATGGTCACTAGGTGTCTCTACAAATGCAAGGCTAACACTTGGTGCCCACAAAGATTGTAAAACATGTCAAGATAAGTAACTAAATATGTGTTGTGTGAGTAACTCAATAGATGTTTATGGTGTGGCATTTTGTCATCAACATGTTTCTATGAAGCCATTACGATTCTTAATACAAATATGTATGGTTCACCTTCCTTTTTGCTATATTCTTAATATTTTTTCTTATTTTCATTGTGTGTGTGTGTGTGTGTGTGTGTGTGTGTGTGTGTGTGTGTGTGTGTGTGTGTGTGTGTGTGTGTGTGTGTGTGTGTGTGTGTGTGTGTGTGTGTGTGTGTGTGTGTGTGTATTTAATTTTTGGCATTTTTATCAGTAAGTGTTTTCTTTTCATTTCTGGAGTAAATCTATTTTTAAGTGTATGATGTGGGCACCCCGAAATGCTTGAAAAATAAACCTACCCACCCTCCCTGCCTCTTAAGACCGATTGCCAATCGAACACATTTTCTCTCAACTAGTGACTCCTCTATCATGACATTCACATTGTATCATGAATGATTCCCCCTTATACACCCATGTGGCATGCATTTTTCAAAAAATTTGGTACTCGCTTTAACCATAACAAAAGTAACAAGATAAATTCCATAACCTCAATGTATTGCCAACACATTAATGTCATTGTATAATGTGTATGATATGGGCCCTCTAGTGTACAATATCACATGAAATATGTTATCATTTCCCCTCTTCATCACTGCCCAACTCACTTTGAAATCTTTCACAACTTGTAAGTTTTGTACGGCCTTGATTTAATTTATCTACGTGTCAATATATTAGTAGCATAGATGAACATAAGTTAAAATATATACTTTGGAACCTCATTATCTTGTCTCCATGTCATTGCAATGCTGACTTGAGTCACACATCAAACATGGAACCTTCACACAATCAAATCAGCATCATGTTGTCCTCATCGACCCTTCACAATAGCAAATGTCCAATCAAATACCCTACCACCTTAGAAGCTTTGTAAACCTTTCATATGGATGCAAGCCATGTAAATCTAATAGCTGCCTTAAATCTATATAATCCCAATAGACACAAATGTAATCCATCGTGAAATTTGGATGACACATTTGGCATGAAGGTTTAGAATTGAAATGTGAATGATTGTTGGCATATATCATACTTAAGTACAATATGGAAAAACTTTTTTGTCAACCACATCACACCGTGTTTGATCATCCCGATAGATGATTAAGGAAAATAATTGCAAATGAATGGAGTGTTAACATCTTGGATCTTGATTGTATGCACCCATGTCCACTTCAATTTTATATACAAATTTCAAACCCTAAATCCCAAATTTCTCTTGGTTGCTTCTAAGTTTTCCAATGTCATTATAATGAAAATAATTTATCTATTGTAATCACCAAGATAAAACCCAATCACCCATAGTTGGCCCAACCCCTCAACCAACTAATACAAATATCCCCTGATTGAAACCAAGGGAGTTGTAGTTTTGACATAGGGATTGGGAAAAGAGGTTATCTATTTCCATGAAGAATGCAAACCATCATAGACTAAAGTATTGATCCCCCGTGGGCCTAGGTTACTATTGTTTGAAATACATGCGGTACCTCTGTATTTAATCTGTATTTAGGACTTAGAGCATTGTAATCAATGGGGGTCTTTGTAGAGACGAGGTCATCTAGGACACCTAGTGCCCACCATAGATTTCAATACGTGTCAAGCTAGGCAACTCAATAGGTGTTTTATGAGTAACTCAATAAATGTTTATGGTGTGGCATTTAAGAATTAACGTATTTATATAGAGCCATTATGATTCTTAGTACAAAAATGTATGGTTCACCTTCCTTTTTTCTACAGTCCCACTGTTTTTTTCTTAATTTCATTATATATGTATGTATATACATGTATATTTCTTTTTTCGGTTTTTTTTTTAAGTGTTTTCTTTTTAATTCTGGAGTAAATTCCCCTTTTATGTGTACAATGTGGCCAACCCCTAATGCTTGTGAATTAAACCTACCTGGGGCCGATCACCAATCAACCACTTTTTCTCTCAACTAGTAACTCCTCTACCATGACATTCACATTTTATCATGAATGATGCCCTCTTATGCACCTATGTGGCACGCATTTTGTAAAAACTTTGGTACTCACTTCCAATACAATGAAAGCAATAAGATAAACTCCATAACCTCAATGTATTGCCCTCATATTAGCATCATTATAGAATATGTGTATGATATGGGTTGTATGGTGTACACTATGATATGATATATGTTTCCATTATCCCTCATCATCACTGCCCAGCTCACTTTAAAATATTTCACCACTTGTAAGTTTTGTATGGCCTTGTCATAATTTATTTAGGTGTCAATATATTGGTAGCATAGATGAACATAAGTTACAATCTAAACTTTGGAACCTCATTGTCTTATCTCTATATCATTAGCATTCTAGTGCATACCTGAATCGCACATCTAAGCCTTTACATAATCAAATCAACATTATGTTGCCCTCGTTGACCCTTTACAATAGCAAATGTCCAATCAAAGAACCTTCCACCTTGGAAGCTCTATACCCCTTTATGATGGATGCAAGTCATGCAAATTCAACAAAAAATTATTATTTATAAAATATAATGTTTAGAATTTGTTTTAAAATAAAATTTTAATAGATAAATGTTCAATTTTTTTATATAATAATAAATATTTAAAAAATTATATATTAAAAGATGACAAATTGTTGACATGAGTTTTGTGTGTGTGTGTGTGTGTGTGTGTAAAAAGGTAAGGGTCATTTAAAATGTTAATTAAAAATATTTTATATAAATTTTCAATTTTTTTAAGAATTAGTCTTTAAAAAACTTAATTTTTTGTATATATATATATTAACAGATAATGTTATATTACATCTCAATAAAAAAAAATATTCATTTTTTGATTAGTCTTCCCCCAAAATTACTTTATGTAAATTTATTTTGACATCCAAATATATTCTTACAGAGCATGAAAGTAGTGAATTATTTCAAGGTGAGTTGGGCAATGATGGTGAGAAGCCATGGAAAGGCATTTGAGGTGATGGACTCAAAGAAATCTAGGAACATACACTTGCAAAGTTTAATGACATGTCCACATTTTGCACGAAGGTTTGGAATTAGAATGTTGATGATTGTTGGCATAAATCATGCTTAAATATAGTATGGCAATAATTTTTCATCAACCACATCATATTGTGTTTGATCATCCTTGTTGATGGTTGAGAAAAATAATCACAAATAGTTGGAGTGCTTATAACTTCAATCTTAATATTGATTGTATGTACCCTTCTCTACTTTAGTTTTTTATCCAAATTCCAAACCTGAAATTTCAAATTCTCTTAGTTGTTTCTAATTTTCCTAGTACCATTATAGTGAAAACAATTTCTCCATTACAATCACCAAGATAAAAATAATTACCTACAATTGCCATGACCCCATAATGTTAGGCTCTTCAACCAATGAATACAGATGTTCCCTAATTGAAACCAATGGAGTTGTAGTTTTGACATGGTGATTGAACAAAGAGGCTCTCTCTTCCCACGAAGAATGAAAGCCATCGAAGAATAAAGCATTGCATGGCAATTTAGATCCCAATTAGTTTGCCCCCACAATTACTTTACACAAAATTATTTTGATATCCAAATACATTCTTACAGAGTATGAAAGTGGTGAAATATTTCAAAGTGAGTTGGACAATGATGGTGAGAAGCAATGGCAAGACATTTAAGGTGATAGACTCTAAGAACCTCAGGGACATACACTTGCAGAGTTTAATTGCATGTCACTTCTATCAATGTAATATGTAACTTCCATAGAACTATTTCAATTATCCAACACATGATTTAAAATGGGTCATCTCAATAGAAAATAAGGGTCAGATATTTAATAACTCCTCTAAAAACAAAGAGAATGCACCTATGTCAATTTAGATTCAATTATACATAATTAGATCTATATATTATAATTCTATTTTTTTTTGAATAAAAGGGGTAAAAACTTTATTAAAACTCAGAAAAATGGATTACAAAGCATCAAAAGGCCAAAGCCTTGAAAACCAAATAAAACCAAAACTCAAACAAAAATTGTCACGCCTCTATATCATTTTCGTCTTCACCTAGAAGCCTCTCCAGGTTCTGACATAACTCATTGGGCAACTGCGCCCAACCATCCACCTTCCGACCATCAATATCCTTTGATGCCCACTTTGCTAGACAATCAGCTGCCCTGTTCCATTCCCTTGGAACGTGGGCATAAAACATTGAATCTATGAGTGAACTAATCTGTAATATCTGCTGCACTATCAAGTAGTTGCCAGCTCACATCTGTAATCTTCCTCTCAAGGAGCATATTGATCAAGATTTGTGAGTCAACTTCACACATCACCCTTTTCCATCCTAACTCATAAGCTCTCCTCAAGGCATATAGAACAACTAATCCTTCCATCATGTTAACAGTTTGTTCCCCCATATGAGCCAAGAAAATAAAAACTACAGATCCAGAGTCCCTACCAATCCCACCGATTCCAGTCAGCCCTGGATTACCCCTGGAGGAACCATCAATATTAATTTTCAAAAGACCCTCGAGAGGGGGCATCCATTTCCCACTCCTTTGAATTTTTTGCTTCCCACATCTACCTCTCCTAACACAAGTTGAGGCTGGAGAAATGCCCTGTATGCCAAACCTGTCAACCATCTCTGCGTCCCCCTTCTCTAGAGGCAAAATGACCTCACTCTTAGCTTCTATAGTCTCTTGGATCATTCCTATAATTCTACTTCAAACCTATTGAACTCCCAATTTTTCATCTCTAAAAATCATGTTGTTCCTTTCCAGCCAGACTTGCCATAGCAGAAAAATAGGTCCAACGTACCAAGCTTCTTGCAAGAAGTGAGCAACAAAGGGCGGTCTACTCAATCTCGACCAAAAATCAGCAAGGGAGGAAGCGTGCACACACTGACACCTTTACACGTCCCACTAGGCGTGCACAATTGGGGAGTGAAAGGGTAGCTAAAAAATAGATGTGGCGAATCCTCCTCCTCACCTCTACATAAAACGCAACACGAAGGACCAACAAATCCCCTCTTCCAAATATTCTCCCAAGTCAGGCATCAGTTCCAGGCCAAATTCTAGGTAAAGCAATTACACTTCGGCCAAGAGAAACTACTCCAAACTCTTTTCCACCAAGGAACTTCCCCCCTCTTCAAATTGCTACGTAATCAAATCCTGATAACCATACGAAATGGTGTACTTCCCCTTGGGGTTAGGGGACCAAGCCAACATGCCACCCCCCTAAGTGCACAACAATTGTGACTAGCAAGTATAATGTTCAGCTCTGCACACTCTGCCTCCATTCCAATAATCGGCCACTCTTATGGAGTCTTCCATCTCGCTTCTGTCAATTGGCCACCAAGAAAGAGGGATTTGTAGTCGCACACCCTATTCCACCCAGCTTCGCTAAATCTCTATGATAGTGCATACAAATGAGGATACTGAGTAACTATGGGGGGATGACCGTCCCAAGAGTCATGCCATAATTGCGCCTCTATCCCCCCTTGCAGATCCAAAAAAGACCTCTCTTGATCAGTGTAGCTCCTTTCTTAAGAGTAGCCCAAATCACCGATCCACTCACTAACAAATTGTACCTTGGGATATCCTTTAGGGGGACCCCAAAAAAATACTTATGAGACAAGATCCTGGCTCAAACATGGTCTTGTTCCTCACACCATCTCCAATACAATTTGGCTGCCAAGGCCATACCCGCAAGAACTAACTGTTGTAATCTCAGGCCCCCAAACCTTTTCAGGCTGCATACAACCTCCCACCTAATAAGGCTCCACTTCATCGAAGATAAGTTACCAGGCCATAAGAACTATCTTGTCAAGGAGTCAAGGTCCTTAACAAAACTCCCCGGCACCACCTGTAACATGCACCTGTAGAGAGGAAGAACCTGCACCACAGACTGAATCAATTGGACCTGACCAGCAAAGGACAGCCACCGATGGGTCCAATGATTCACCTTGGCCCAGAACTTATTCAAAATCCCCTACCACAATTCCTTGGACTATCTCCCTATAGATATAATGATCCCAAGATATAATAACGGGAGGCTTCCAATTTGGAACCAGAGAATATCAGTAACTCTTCGTTGAATGGGCGGTGGGGTGTTGAAGAAAAAAATGGAAGACTTGTCCTGAGGAAGCCATGTAAGCATCCAAGCCACTGTGAATATTAGCTGCCTCCCTTATGGTAGCCATGCCCATCAAATCCACATCGTCCACAAACTGTAGGTGAGATAAAACAAGAAGGCCACCTCCCCATTTCTAGCCCTGAATAACGCCATCACCGGTATTCCTTTTAATCAACCAACCTAGACCCTCCGCCAAGAGAAGAAATAGGTAGGGAGATAAAGGGTCTCCTTGCCGCAAACCACGTGAGGCCCTAAAAAGATTAGAATGCTCTCCATTGACCAGGACAGAGAATGAAGTCGAATTCACATAGCTCATAACCCACCTGATCCAATCTTCCTCAAAACCAAAGGCACCCAAAACCTTCTAGAGAAAGGACCATCAAACCCTATCATACGCCTTGGACATGTCCAGTTTAATAAACATAGCCTTCTCCCTGGACTTGGTCATGGAATGGATAGCCTCAGCAGCCACCACTATCCCATCCAAAATCTATGACCCTCCACAAAGCTGCTTTGCTCCTCAGAGATCAGCATTGTCAGCCACTTCTTTAACCTTTTTGCAATCAGTTTAGATATAATTTTATAAATTACATTACAAAGGGAAATGGGATGAAATTGACTGAAGCGATGAGCCCCTTCCCCCTTGGGAATGAGAGCCATGAATGTAGAGTTCAGGGCTTGGAGCATTTGCTTGCTATTCTGGGATTTTTGTACCACCTCCAATAAGTCTAATTTGATAATCTCCTAGAATTCCTAATAAAATTCAATCGGGAAGCCATCTGGACTTGGAGCCTTTCCTTTTTTCATCAAAAAAACAATCTTCTTTAGTTCCTCTAAAGCTATTGGTCTCATCAGTTGCTCCTTCATATCCCGAGAAACTAGAGAGGGAATATAGGAGAGTATCTGATCCTCTGCAACCCCTTCCCCTTGCCATGCTTCTTTAAATAAAGAAGTAAAATACTGCACAACTTCATTACAAATATCCCTTGTAGAAGAGATTACTTCTCCCCTGTCTGTCACCAAAGATGTTATCACATTATTGTGTTGTATGGCTCTTACCGAATTGAAGAAGAAGGCGGTGTTCTTGTCCCCCTCTTACAGCCACTCGATCCTAGCTTTTTGCTTCCAAAATATTTCCTCTCTCAGCTCCCATTCCTCTAAAGTCTTAACAACCCTCGCTTCCTCCTTCAGCGAAAATTCAGACAGCCCCTCCTCCCTAATCAATCTGGTAATGTCATTTAGCTCCATTTGTGCCTCCTTATTCTCCTGGAAGATGTTCCCAAAGCTCAAATTGTTCCATCGTTTGAGCTGGTACTTCATTAATTGGAGGAGCTTAGTGAAAACATACATTATTGTACTAGCCGCAGGCCTCCCTACTCTCCACTATTTAGCAACTCGTCCAAACAGGTCCTAGTCCCTGAGCCACATGAGTTGAAACTTGAATGGCATCTTTTGATGCAAATGAGCCGAAGAAATGGTAAGCTTAATGGGCCAATGATCCGAGCCTCTCCAGTCTAAAATCTCAAAGCTCAAAGACCACAAGCCACCCACCCAAAAACAAGAGGTCATAAATCGGTCAATGCGCTCAGCAATGCAGTTGTCGCCCACCCTTCTGTTGTTCCAAGTGAACCAGCCATTACATGGCCTAATATCCACCAGGTTGAGTTCTAAAATCTTGTCTCTAAGCAAAATAGAAGACAACTCCAATCTTGCATTACCTCCCCTTTTTTTCGTTAAGTCCATAATAGCATTAAAATCACTAGCCATAATCCATGGCAAGTAAGGAAAAACACTACGAACCAGATGAATATTATTTCAAACAAGAAGCTTACCTTGAAAATCAATAAGGGTGTATACATTCGATAGAAGAACATACTCCCCTGACTCAATGCATAAGGAGACCATAGTTAATGAAGATCTGAAGGCGATTCAAGACACCGATTGAACCTTACGTGGATTCCAGAGACAAGCCACGCCTCCCGCAGACCCTTGGGCACCGATGCACTGGTATAAACCTTGCCTCCATAGCTTAGGTGCAATACCCATCATGTACTCCACTGAAACCTTAGTTTCTTAAAGAAAGAGAATATTTGAACAGTGATTCCTAACTAATTCCTGAACAGCTTTTTGTCTAGGACCGTTGTTCAAGCCCCTTACATTCCAAGAGATCATAATCATTTCAGAGGAGATAAGAAGTGGGAATCTAAGGTCTTGACCGACCCTGACTCAACCAAATTTTCCCCAATCATCTTTATCTTCTCTGTGTCCTTCCGTCCCAATTTAGCACTTTTCTCTGAAGCCCCCTTCTTACCCTCCTTCTGAAGAATTCCCAGGTGAGGAGGAGCCTTCCCTCGCTTATCCATCTCTATAGCCACTGTCTGTGTTGGGAGATTCCCAACCTCTACTCCCTAAACCAGATCAACATTTGGTTCAAAGGTAGTCTGTTCCCCAACCTACCCATCCATGATCATAGGTAAGGTGGCTTCCTCTAGAAGCGTTGAGTGAGAAATGGAAGAATTTTCGGCCATTCCAAACCCCACCGCAAGCTGCTCCACACTAATTAATCCTGGGTTAACTTCTTGCTGGCCCAATTCATCCAATATCTCAAACCAATTAAATGAATCCTCATCTTATCACTCCATTAAGGACCTCTTATGACCTTTGTTTTGTCTTCGGGCCTTAACCTGCACAAAACCCTCAGGATCCTTGCCAACACTAGCTCCAGACTTCTTCCCTTTGTCAGCACCATTGGCGTTACTCGGAGGAGGCGGGGGTGAAGGTTGTTGTTCTTCCATTTTAGCCTTTAGGCACCTTCTCACCAGGTGTCCATACTCATGACAAAGGCGGCATTTGAAAGGGAGGGTCTCATAGTCCAATTGTTGCACCCAGGAGTATGAGCCCGCACACATCTCCACTACATCTGGCAAAGGTCTACTTAAGTCAATTTCCATGCAAATTCGAGCAAAGGTCATGACTTTCTTACCTAAGGTTTGTGTAGAAGACCCCACTGGCTTTCTTAGCATTGAAGCTATCATCTGAAGAACATCCTCCCAACAGCAATCTATAGGCATTCTAGGTAAGCGTACCCACACTGGGACCCTGTTTGGCAATTCCTTAGTAGGGTTAAATCTAGCATGCCATGATTCACAAAAATCCCAACCTAATTATAAAAATACAGTCTGCCTTCAAACCTGTTTCTATCAGCCAAGCATAGAAAAGTAACCATGAAGAAATTGTTTGCCAGCAGCGTAACCTCCATCTCGCCCTCTGGCTCCCACACTCTTCGAGCCCAACTCTCTAGAAAAGAGAGGGAGACTCGCAGTCCTAAAAACTTACAGTATAGTGAGTGCTTGGAGTAATATTCCACATCTTCAGCTATCATATCAAATGGAATTACCAACTTTGGTCTCTCCTTGCAGCGCTCTAGGCATCCATTAATCTTTGTAATCCTTGATCCCCCCGTCGAGCTAATGTCAAAAGCCCCTGGAGTCTGGCTAAAAACTACATTTTCCAACATCTTGGCTTCCTGCCCCTATGAATTCCTGCCTACCATTTCATTAAAACTCCTATCCAACCTAACTTTAGTCAGATCATTCTGAGCCATATTTGCGCCCCTCCTGAACCACACCTCCGCTTAAGTGATCACCTCCCTCTACCTTCCAATGCCGAACAGTCTACCCTCACCTTCGTAGCCCCAGGAATCGCTGAAACAAGCCAAGGCACGACTACCCTAGCTTGGCGACGAGTTGCAGAGCTCGTCCATGCCTCCAATTCTTTTATCCTTTATCATATTATAATTATATTTTATTATAATTATAATTTTAATATATTATATTATATTATATTTTAATATATTTTATGTTACTATATTATAATTATATTGTCTTATAATGATACTTTAAATTTTAATATTATATTTTATATGTTTTCAATTATCTTTTAATATATTATATATTTTAAAATATATTATATTATATTAAAATATAATAATATATTATTTTATATAAAAATGATTTAAAAAAAGCTCTGTTAGCAATATTATGCTCCCGGTATTAAATTTTTTCTCCTCACCTAAATCAACTCCACTAATAAATTTGACCTATAATCCCACTTCAATATTACCACCCCTCTGAAACAATAAAAAACTTTAAAAAAAAACTCAATGCCATACTTTTTCAAATACATGAGCTAAGAATAAAGTTTATTCTTATCAAGTTTGATGTAAAGTAAAAGAGCTTCCATTTGGACTTAGATTCATGTTGGGTTATATTATCCAAATTTCACATGGTATATGTAAGCAAGGGTTTTTTTTTGTTTTGCTAGGGTTTCGTCCATGCATGCCACTGATTCGGTCCTTAGTTTTATGTCTATCTAGCTTGTGTCACATCACAGTCTTAAGTTACCTACGAGACTTATATTTATTGTCATTTAGGGTTTCTCACCTTCAAGCGAGGCTAGCCTTTAAAATGACTTCTCCCCATTCTATCTTAGTTGTTTCAGCTACGGAGAAGAACAATGGAGCATTGAGTAATGGACCCCTACAAGCACCCAAGGAAGTTTGTCCTGAAGGTTTACCATGAAGTAATGCTTCAGAACCTGATGTCATATTACCTATTCCTAAATTTAATTTTGCATGTCAATTGTTAGAGCAATTTTCTTTGATATGATATTTTATTGAGAAAATTCCATCTGAAAGTATGCTACGATCTTATGTTCAAACCCACTGGGTAGCTCATGACATTAAGCTAGAGAACATCTAGAATATGACTAAGGGTTTTTTCTATTCTACTTTGCCGACCCATCCCATGCAAGAGGAATCCTCCATAGGTTGTCACTTGGTACGTCAGGAACTCACTCATGGTTCTCTCCCCCTAGACATGAGACTTTATGGTATCATAGCACACTACTCTTAAAGTCTTGGTTTGGGTTGAATATTTAGGCTTCATATAACCCTGTTGGCACTTTATTCACTAGATAGTATCCTCCATAGGTCAGGTGGTTTGCCACAAACAAAACTGGTTCTACTCTGCTAGACCACAAAAGTGAGTTTGTGTAGAAGTAGACCTTTCCTAGAAGCTCAAAGAGTTTGTGGAAATTCAATTTGGGGATGTGAGACACTCACAGCGAGTCTTGTATATCAACTTGTCTAACACTTGCTTTCACTACCAAGACACATATCATAAGATTCAAAATTGTCCACTCCAGTTGGCCCACAACAATGTGTCCAACTCCTCATCCTCTCCCCCTAAGCCCTCTCTAGAAGCTAGAAAAAATCCAAATGAGGATGGATGGACTATGGTAGGAAAGAAGAATAGTCATACTAAAGCTATAAATGCAAATTCTACTCCCAAAGGAGGAAATCCATCTTCAAGTAATGGCCCACAAGATCATGATCTTGCTGAGAAAGAGCCTTCTTAGGCTGAAACCCCAAAATCAATGGAAAAACATAGAGTATTCAACACCCCTCTGGCTACCAACATGTTGTCCTAGGATATAGAGGCTCCTTTGCCCAGTTTTTCTGTATTTTCAAACTCACAACTAATTACTCTTCTACTTCCTGCTCGGCAGGATGCACCCAAACACTCTCGTAGCCCTCCTCAGAGGAGCAATGAGGCGAA
Organism: Torreya grandis; assembly: GCA_037957365.1. Lineage (NCBI taxonomy): Eukaryota > Viridiplantae > Streptophyta > Pinopsida > Cupressales > Taxaceae > Torreya > Torreya grandis. Next base: position 2,475,041 of record JARHVA010002431.1, on the reverse strand, counting down.
GGAAGGAGAGTATCAGGTTGACCGTACTATGAGGAAGTAATTTGATGATTTTTTAAATTCCAACAATGCACATTTTTTGTATAATTAATATGATGCCTTAGAAGCTCTAAACTCAGAGGGCATGTCCCTCGACGCTCATCATCTATGAATTATATTTCTTGGAATTTTTGGGGTCTTATAGACCCAAAATGCAAGTTAATTGTGCATAATTTTAGAAATAAGTTTCTCGATATGGACATTTTATATCTGCAAGAAGTCAAGGTGGCATATTTTTTATTGATGATTGTCAGTAATTCCATCTCTCATGACAGTATCATTTTATATAGCAATCATGAAGTAGGATATGGAGTGGCGATCACATTCATTTCTTTAAGGTGGTGGTTGTACTTGGTGAAATATGGCATGGACCCCACCAACTGGTTAGTATGGGCCATTTTTAGCATTGAAATCCACTCTTTTGGTTTTATTAGCATTTATGCCTTGAATGATGCTTTGGAGCATACCCATTTATGGCGATGGATAGCAGATTATCTCCCCGATGCCCATTGGGTCTTATGTGGTGACTTTAATATGGTGGCATCTCTCGAGGATAAAGTGGGCCACTTACCAATGTAGTGGGTGGTTGGTGAAAGCGAAGTGTGGTATTTTATGTGCACTAAATAGGGCTTTTATGACCCTAATTTAATCTGCTAGCCTCAAAAGGAGTATGGTACACTTGGAGTAAACATAGGGAGGGTCCCACTCAGGTTCTGAAGCACCTAGATAGGGCAATGATGTCCACCCAACCATACTTCTTTGATAATTATTTTTCCCCTCTAATGTAGGTGCTACCAAATTTTGGGCTTTCTGACCACTCCCCTATTTGGTTCAGAGTGACCTAGTAATTCATGAAACCCAAAGTCCACAAAACACAATTCTTCCTTAACACTTCTTTGCTCTAGCATGGACCCATGGTGGTACACATTCAGAGAGTATGAAATTTGAAACCATGTCCTTCCTAAAAATCTAGTTGGATTAGCTAGTGGGATGACACCATCAGAAGGACCTCTTCACTTTTTCAGAATATATGGCTACCAACTTGTTAAAATTTAGAGACACTATTAGTCTACTACTTCCTTAGAGTTGAGTCACATGGTTTTAGCTCTAGAAAAGGATCCCTTAAATGAGATATTATAGGTTAGAGTATCTCCCTTGTGGCATTGCATCAGATTGTAGATAACTATAATGCTTAGGGAGCTCAAGTCAATGTTAGGCTTCACTAGCTCAAAATAAGGGACAAAGCTTCAAAGGAGTTCTTTCAAATGTTGTGAGCCAAGAACTCAAATCAACAAATTTAAGTCATCTCTGAGGTTGACAATAGACTCGCAAAGACCCCACATATTGTTCAAGCCTTTGTCCACCACTATCAACAAGTTTTCAAAGCTCAAGCATCCTCGACTGAGCGTGAAATTACCCTTCAACAATGTCTCACAATGGTGCCATGCAAACTCAATCATGCTCACCAGGTGGCTTACAATAGGATCCTCACTATTGATGATTTGCATGAAGTAGTGTATCACATGGAAAATGATAAAGTGACAAATATTGATGGATTCCCCTATGAATTTTATAAAACCCTTTGGGATCTTGTGGGTAGTGACTTGCATAAGGTTTATCAAGAAACCTTTCGCATGCATTCTCTAGGAAGAAATATAAATAAAGGAAACATTAAATTCATACCTAAGTAGGGAGATATTGAGTTGATCTACAATTGGTGGCCCATCATGCTCTTGAATTTTTCCTATAAAATCATTTCCAAGTCTCTAGTGATCCGGTTACATAATATGTTGCCTCTCATCATGCACCCTAAACAAATAGGTTTCATCAGAAGCCAATATATCTTTGACAACATTATAACAATCTAGGAAGGGATGGATTGGGATAGAAGGTCTAAGTAACAAGCTATGTTCATTAATATTGACTTTAAAAAATCTTATGACCATATCGAATGGCCATTCATTCTATCCATGCTTAAAGCCCTAGGCTTTGAGCCCAACTTCATCCAAACCATCCAAATGCTTTTTACAGATGCCTTAGTCATCCTCTACATTGATGGAGTCACCTCTGAACAATTTGGTTTATTTCACTCTATTCATCAAGGGTGCCCTCTAGTTCTTGCCTTATATGTGATTGCAACTAAGGGTTTTAAATATCTTCTTAATTCCCAAATTAGGGGCCTTGTTAAGGGAATTTATCTCCCTCCAAATGTTGCGAATCAACATGAAGATATGCAATTTCTTAATGGTCACTTTGTGGATGACTCTTTCCTTGCTCTCATTGAGGATGAGACCAATGTAAACAATGTCTTGCAGTGTCTCAACACCTTCTTCCTAGCCTATGGCTTCAACATCCAATGGTAGAAAACTCTTTGCTGAGGCAATCATACCTCCCTCCACCAGTGTGGATTACTAAATATGGTTGGAAGTGGATCCAACATGATGAAATCTTCAAATTTCTTGGCATCCCCTTTTCTTTTGATGCCTCGCCACCCTTGATGTGGTAATATGTTGTAGATAGAGTTGCTAAGAAGCTGGAATATTAGGTGACCAAGTCTCTTTCATTAGCAAGAAAATTTCAAATCTACTTGAAAATACTTGCGACCACCCATGTGTACTACTCTTCATGTTGGGTACCTTTTAATAAATCTTATCAAAAGTTGGAGAAATTGCTCAGGGACTTATTTTGGGCCAATTATCCTCATGGTAAAGGGTTCCATAGGGTGGTCTGGGAATATTGTTGCCTCATGTGGGATACCAGAGGAATGGGGCCATTGACATAGCTCAACAAAGATATATCTTATGTACCAAATGGATTATGTAGACCATTGAGGGCAAAGAAGCTTGGAAGGTGTTGTTTCAACACTGCATCTCCTTGGGCTTGCCTAAGGGAAAGAAATCCTAAAAAGGGCTCAGCTTCTCTAATTTGCTAATCATTAAATCTCTGATTCAAATCATAGGGTCTTTTGCGGCTTAAAGCAATTGAAAGGCATGTGAAAAGATCAAGCCATGGCTTCTATGGAATGGATTAGGGTTCTAAGATGGGTTGTCTATTAACACCCACTCACTCTGGCGGTCACCTATTATTAATTTCAATGAATTTCCCTTGGCAGAGGTCCCTTAGATTAATTCCCTCAAGTTCTTCTGTAGGGGTACTCATATTGTCTAAGATATTTACTACAGGTGATCTCGCTCTTGGCTATCCTAGGAAGAGGTGAAATCTAGAATCTGGTTAGCCAATTCTGATCAAGAATCCTACTAGGAGATACTTAATGTCATGCCACCCACCATGATCCACAAAATTTCTATACATTTCACTCATCCATGGTGGAAGGACCAGAAGTGGTATGTTGAAACTCCCTTTCATAATTACACCCCTTAACTTGGCTATGGATGTCTCACCACCAATTTGCCCATGGTGAACAAGATCAATTCCCACGCATTCTTCTATTAGTACATGAAACTTCCACTTTATCATGGTTTGGAGGGCTTGCATGGAGCCCAAGCTAGTTCATTTTGCTTAGTGTATACTGCACCAAGGCTTACTTATTAGTAGAAGGCTCATCCTGTTAAGAGTTCCCCTTCACACTTGCCCTTCTGTGGCCATCTCGAGACACTTCCTCATCTTTTTTTGTATTGTTTTAAGGCTCAAAGGGTCTGGACGTGGATCCAGGATCTCTTCAAGCCTTTCCAACCTATTTTTTTTCTTTAGTAGCACATCTTCCTTAGAGATAAACCCACATTGCCCTTTAAATACACCCAAGTTTGGCATACTTTTAGAGTGGAGATTCTCCTCTGGCTTTGGAAAGAAATAAATAATGTTGTGTTTAATAATGCTTCTTTAGATTATAATGTTTGTGCTTTGAGCAAGTCCTTTATCATCTCAAATGTTCTTTTATAGATTCAATTTCAATCCAACAAAGTTGTTATGGAGCTTGGGCACCTCCAGGATCTCCTTTCTTGTTGGGGAGATGCTCCTTGTGTAATGGCTTAGATTCTACCATCTTTGCCTAGGGATCCTAGACTGGAGGATATAGTTGTTTTGCCACCTCATAGTGGACACCATCACAACCATTCTCGACACCGCTCTCATAGTATCACCCTATACCAATTCATGACCCCTCTTGGGTAGTAGCAAAGGTGGTAGCCTTTTCTTCCTTCCCGTATTGAGTAGGATGGTTGGGACACTCCTCTTCCTCTACACCTAAATACTTGGGGGTCCCACCTGGAGTTGATCAAACATGCTGGAGAAATTCCCCAGGCTCTCTCTGGCCATTTCATCCACTTAGACACAGGAAGAATATGACAAGGACACTGCTCAAGCTACTAGCTGGGATCTTACTCCAAATGACAATGACTTGTCAAGCTTAGGCTAGGTTTTTGTCTAGTGTCTACAACGATGACAAAAATTGCAAAGCTCAACAATATCTTAAGGAAGATATCATGAATAATGTCTTCATAGTAATTTCATAGTAACCACCACAATAATAACATCGGGCATCACAAGATAAGGAGATGCCTCAACAAGAAGGATGGGCACCACCCTCTTCTCAACATCAACCAAGTTAGATTGCAATTTTTCCATAATATCAATAAAAATTGGCATTCCTTTTCCATAAAGACAATGTGGAGGATACCAAAGTTAACAACAAAGATGGGGAACCTCTCAAAGACAAGTCAAATACTAAGGATAGTAAAAAAATCGTAGGCAAGGACCATCTCAACCCCCTATTATAAATGTTCTTATTGCTTAAGGTATTCCTATTTCCCTTATGGTACTTCTTATAGATCACATTTCTAGAGCAAAACACCAAATAATTATTCATGCTAAGAAGGTTGAATGGTGCTTACAATATAATAGAAAACAAGAAATAATCCTCCAACTAATTGAGGACAAGATGGTCTTACAAAAATGGGTGGATAAGAATGAGATAAAATTATAGAAGAATGAGGTAGAAATTACTAGATTACAAAAATGTCATTAAGATCTATGAATTTTTCATGGACATGTTGAATTGTAGACCCCCATATAGGGTTAATGCAATGTGTTTTAAGGAACAATTAATTCAATACTAGATAGGAAGAATTATATCAGGTCTTAAGGACATTATAGGTTCCCCTCCTTTATGTAAAACCTATGGTACTATTTTTATTGAGAAGAAGTATCTATTGTGTGATTCTTATCAACATGGGTATGTAGTAATATTTGAGAATGAATGGAATCCTAACATGATTATTAGAGATGTTAAACTAAGGGTTTACTACTCTTATGTAATAGATGAACTTAGAAGAAAGAATTAGTTGATGGTCTACACTAAGGCAGAGAAATATGATAGACTAGATCTTAGGGTAGAGTACCTATAGCTAAAGATGATCATTACTCATTGAGATTAATTAACCCTATTTTCAACCATTATTCAAAAATTTTATAATACCAAGAGGGAAGTCCTCAACAATTTTATAACACATTCCAATGAAATGTGTGTTGAAGCCTCTATTGCTTGTGGAGATAGATGGAGGGAACTCACCCGTCTTTTGAAAATGAAATAACCCTACTATGTTTTTAACTTCAAGGTTGAAAACAATAGGGTGAGCATTTAATTTATCTTAGGCAAAATAGTGTTAAGTGGATTGGCCTAAGATTTAGAATACCACTCTTATGGTTTCTAATCCTTGCCTAGGGAGGGAAAGTACAACTCAATGCACATAAAGAGAAGAAGAGGTGGAATAAAATTGAGAGATACAAAGGATACCTTCCCACACTATCCCCTGGAGATGCAAAACCTTGTGGTTTTAGGAGTATTTGTGCACATGTCATATCTCATTTTGTTGAACCAATTTAATATCATTTGCATAGTGTCATGCAAATACTTAAGTTGGTGGGTGATGACGAGGCCTATAAATAGTCTCATCTTGCTACTTAATCTCTCCTGAATACCCCATTATCTTTTTGTTGTATACTCTTTTGACCTATGTTATGTTGATAAATACACATATAATACATATGATGTAATGCACGTTGTTTTGATATAACTTTATTGTCTCTATATAAGTTGGTATGATTCAATGGTTTAATTATTTGTCATTACTAATGATGGAAGTGAAATGCAAAGTTTTTATGGCTATATCATGTTTTGATGGATAATTTACACTTGTAGCTACTATGGAGGAGTCACGCATAGCCACCTACTAACTATACATCATTTCCACACAAAGTGCATTGATCACTTGTATCTATTAGTTATTATAGCCCGTAGCCATGACTGTAACTATCTACTCTTTAGTTGTAGACAATTAAGAGACTGCTACACATATTTAAACAAACATAATAGTCCATTGTTACTTACCAATGAAGGATAGAAAATTATTTTCCACTTGGAAGTTGTTATAATTCCTATTGTGCCTTCTCCATTTCATTTGACCATGATTTGTTTATTCATTTCGTTTTACACAATTGTAATTGCCTTTTGCCACTAGAAACTTAATTTTTTTATCTTTGTGATATTATAAGCATTGTCATATATCTATTGTTGTAACCATTATGATTTTAGATGATCTAATAAAAGCTTTGGGTTCTCTATTTTAAAGAGAAGCTTCATACTATAGGACAATTTAGAATCACAATTAATCTTTCATAATCAATAGAGTGGAATTGTAATTCAATTAAGATTTGTTATCAAACCCATAACAATTCCTCTGTTGTTATGGTTCAATATATCATTAATAAAAGTGAATTGAAATCATGTCTTAGTCAAGGAGGGGATTCAAACTCCATTCCAATTGAGATAGGGTCCACTCATGATAATTCTCATTGAAGGCTTCCATCTATTATTTAGTTGTATTGTATGTGAGCATTCATTCCTAGTCAATTACTATGTTTATATTCATTCAATAATTAAATTGCTAATTGAATAGTTGATCTTTTCTTAGTTCCTTTATAGTACAAGTAATTAATTAATTTTTTCTATGCATGTTAAATTTAGCAAGTATTTTGAATTTTGAAATTGTTTAGGAAGCTTTTAAAAACATAGAGTTTAATTTTTTTTCCCAACATTTTGATATAGTAATTAATTTACAAGTGTGTTTCCTTCAAAACAAGTGTGTTTCTTTTCAAGTGAGTTTCTTTCCTAAAAAATGAGTTTCTTTTTAAAGCTAAGTGTGTTGTGTTTAATTTAGTCATTTACAAGATTTCACTCCATATATAACAACTAGATTAGTTATTATCTCTCTCAGTCAGTCCAAAGAACCTAATGTTGCATATAAAGTGCAAACCTCTTTCCAAAATATATGTCCCTAGATTTGACATTTAAATGTATTTGCCTAATTTTTTGGTGCCTTTTTTAGGGACAGGTGTCAAGTACTAGATTTTTGAAAGGACTATGATAGGTTCATGTTTTATAGAATAATTTCATCTCTATCTTTCCCATAGCATAAGTTAGTAGGTAAAAATTAGGAAAAAAAACTATTTTCACTAACCATGTGTAGAATAGAGCAGGGCATTCAAAAGAAGAAGTTGCTTTGTTGCATGCAGTGTGAGAGAGATCACTTGGGTAGATTTATACCTAAGAGACTAAACTTTGATGCAGGCCTAGAGATCGCGGTACTACTTTCAGCCACTACACGAAGCAAAAGGATGCTTTTTGTCATCTCACAGCCAAAATTGTTTGAATAATTGTGACAAGAAGCTGCAACTAAGAGTTATTGGTAGAATTGATGGAATAATATGAGGTTAGAGATAAAGAAGATCCTATCACTTTTGAGAAAGACATTTTTATGCAATTTCAAAGAGTACCAATTTGGCTACCTTGTAACAGAGAGTCTAAAATTTAGTCCTTCTCACCCTCACCCAAAATTATCTCTCCAAGAATACATCTTAGACCATTAGAGCCAACAAAACTAGAAGAAGCACTAGTTGAATTTCCAATATATTTTTTTAGTTAATTCAATCCTTCACCCCCATCTAAAAGAGTTTTTTTCCCTAGATGAAAACCCCAAACTTTAGATCATTACTCCCCTTGGTTTAAGGGCATTGATAAATATTTTGGAAGGTGGGTTGAGAAAGTTACTGGAACAAGGGAAGATTGTAACATCATGGGAGAATTTCAAGAATAAAACACTATCCATCAACCAAAATATAACACATAGATGGAGGAGTTACCCTTAATATATTGTGTTGGTGCTTTCATCTCTCCCTCATTATATCATGATAAGTTGTATGAACCAACTATTATACATAATCCTTTTTAAATGGTACCTAATATCAGTCAATCTATATTTTTTAACATGATTAGTAAATTAGTGTTGGAAGAAAACACTTCTCTGAAATACAACCACAAAAGAAGTTAATCACAATTTTTCAAAAAGACAAATTTTATTGAAGGATTACATTTCCTTCATATAATAGACATTTAAAATATTTAATAAGCATGAAATTTTATTTGGATCATAAGAAGAAAGTTAGAAGATCCCTCACCCCTATATTAATATCATATTAATATTTTTAAAAAACCTCAAAAAAACCCATCATACCAAAACCAAAGCTATATCCAAATTTAATAAAGAAGGTCCCCCTTCCCTCTCCCCCAAAACAAATCAAAAAAACCAAATGCATTGTGAGCCACTATTAAATCGTAATGAAAAGTCACGAAATGTGAGAAGTTGGTGTAGGCAAACCATATGTTATGTAGACCTGTAAAATCTTAAATTTACTAATAGAATTCCATTTTTATGAATTTTATGGACTCTTTTTTATAATGTAAATTATGCATTCTATATCTAACCATCACATGCCTAAAAATAGTGATAGATTGGAATGGTAATAATGCTAGTGTCAAGTAATTGAAGTAAAAAATCTTTCCTTGATTCCACTACTTTGATATGAAATTTGATGCTAATATTTTTATAAAAAAATCTCCTAATGATATATAGAGAATTTAATGTTCACATCTTAGAACTAAGTTGATTTTGAATATTCTAAAAAAAAAATTGAAAACATCTTACACAAATAAAATGGTAAGAAAGTTCCTCATTGCATCTGAAAATAAGAAATAGCCCTTTTTATCTTTGTTTGTCTTTAATAATTATAATCATGTTATTTCATGTTGTTCTTCTTCACTTTCATATTTAGGTACCTGAAACATTTTAATTATGTTTTGCAACTATTCATACTCCCTATGAATCTTCTCAAGAGGTTGTATTGCAGTAACATATTGTTTGTAGTGTGAATAGAGGATGAGCCTTGACAAGTTCATAACATTAAACAAACACAATAGTATGATCGATAAGGGATAAGTTTACTCATACCCAATATCACTCCTGGATATTTTGGAAAGGTTTTTTTTTTTTTTGGTTATATGCATAGTTAATTTTTATGGAGTGTGTATTTAATTTATTCTTATTTTATATATAATAAGAGATATAATTTGAAAGGAGAATCAAGATACAAATAAACAATAAATGTGGATTAAAATCATATAAAATGATATAATAATTATCATAGATGTATGTTACTTTACACCTAAATTTTTTTACTCCTATAAATGGCTTGATTTGGATTGCAAAGACTCGTATCCCTAATGAGGGACATTTTAGCTTACAGTAGGCTAGGAGAGATACTACTGATGGGAGATCTCAATGCAAAGACAACAAATAAACAAGCCAATATTAGAAGAAGCAATGAGCACCTAGATAACAATCCTTTGTGTCTAGAATAAGAGGAAAATAAATGATGGATTAGACTCACAGAAGATGAACATGGGACTATCAACAATTTGGGGAAGAGTTACTACAATTGTGTAACATATATAACATGGTAATTTTCAATGGCATGAGTAAATGGTGTAAAATAGGGAATTGCACATATAAAACCTACAATAATATTATAGAGATGGAAGTAGTGGATTTCCTCATGTCCAAAGTTTAAATAAGATCACAACCAAATTTATAAAAAGTTTCAAATGTAAGGAAATAATCTATAAGATGAACACATATGGGTCACTCGTGACAAACCACCAACTTAATGGAATCTAATCTTGATGAAGTAAAATCGACATACCTTTAGGGTTCATTTGAGAAACAAGTTTTAGGAGAGGGGGAGACAAAATGGCATGTGAAGTATGTACATATCCCATTGAAAGTGAGATGATAATGCATGTGACCCAAAGAGATTTAAGCACCTATTAAATATATATGCTTGAGAAGAATAAGAAAAATAATAAGCTACAACAAATCCATGATATGATAAAAAATGAGATGGAGTAATAATAACACTAGTAAGGGAACCATTATGTGTGGTGAAGGGAAATAGAAAAATATATGAACAAATTATGAGGAAAAAAAAATACTATATGAAAACAAGACCTAATACCTCATATACATAGGGAAGCACAGTTCAAAAATATTTTAGAAGGAACTACATAAAGAAATAACATAAACAAAAGATAACATTACAACTAATTAGTGATTGGAGTATTCAAAAAAATGTACAAATGCGAAAAGTAAAAATATACACCCCTACAATCAATGCTAAAAAATGACTTTTTACAATTAGAGACATCCAACAAGAATTAGCAATAGGTGAGCCCTAGGACACAGATGGTCTAAAAGTAGAATATCTAAAATGTGTAACCTAGATCCTATCACCACACATAAGAGAAATATTTAATGATGGGATTCAAAACAACTCCCAGATAAAGTGGACAACTAGCCTAACCATACCTTTGTTTAAGAGGGGGATGTTAATATTCCTTCAAAATACCAAACCATTACGAGTAATTACCTCTTTACAAAAAATTGGGAACATGGTAGAACACAAAATCAATTGTTGGGCTGAAGAAAAATGACAAAGAACAAATGGTCAAGTAGGTTTTAGACCAAAATATTCAACAATAGATCACTATATCACATTGAGACATTTGGTTGAAAAGGTCTGGTAAAAAAAAAGGTGAAGTCTACTACTATTTCATAGATTTTAATAAACCATTTGATATAATGGCAAGGAGTAAATCATGGAGTAGTATGGAGAAACTAAGGGTCCTAGTACACCATAGGGTAGCAATCCACCTACTATATGAACAAGTTAATTCCAAAATCAAAATGTGGGAAGGGATGTATGAGTTCTTCAAAATCAACCTAGGAATCAAACAATGTTGTCCTTGGTATCCCACTTTGTTTGAGTTATGTATTGGCAAGCCATAAGAATGGATAGGCAAGTATGAGGGTGGATGGATTCATTTGACCAAAATGTGGTGCAACTATACTCGTATGTTGATGATCTAATTCTAATTGTAGAAACAACCCAAGGATTGGGAGACCATTTACAAGGCCTAGAATGTTTATGTTAAGAGGTGGGGTTGCAGGTTAATTTTATCAAAACTAAGATATTGATCTACCTAAAAATAAAAAAATAAACATCTCAACTTCAAGTTTGAAGGTGACTTATTGGAAGTAGTATCGAAATTCAAGTATTTTGGTCTATAATTTCACAACAAACTTAGTTGAGACATATGTAGAATGGAAAAAATACAATCTGGAAGGAAATATCTCTATTCACTATTATTGACACTAAACTATGGTATTTGACACTTGGCAATGCCAATCTTGACCTACACTTATCCTACAAGACTTGTTCATCTCTGAATAGTTCTCACTCACCATTCCCACATACTTACATGCTAGTTACAAGTTTTGTCCATTCTAAGTTACTATTGATCACCTACAAAAACACTCTAGTCTATGTTAAACTAGATAAATATCTTGTTTAGATAGTTTTAAATCATTACACTTGCATTTATGTCTATTAGATAGTAGTGTCACGCTAAGACAATAACATCGACATTACTGTCCTAAGGTTGATGTAACAACCCTTTGCCTAGCAATTATTAATTTTAAAATTAAAAACCTTTCCTATAGGTCATCCCATTCAGCTAGTATGTTAGTGGCATGAAAAATTACCCAAGTGGACTCGTATAAATACAAATCAAACTCACACTTGGTACTCACTTAAAACTTGTCTATCAAGCATCTATACACTACTGCACACTAAGAAAAAAATCTCTATTCATTCTAAATTATAAATCAAGCACTAGGAACAATCATCATCCAATTCTCAACCATATCAATCCAAGTCAAGAGCCAACATTGTCAAGATCAAAGCCAAATTTCTATGTGTATTCATATAATGAATGAGCACAGTTGCACATTCATATTAAGGGGAATAACTACATTTGGCTTGAATTCCCCCTTCAGAGTATTGGATATGTAGGCAGTGGCTAATCATCAATGGTGGTCATTGGGGTTATCTCAACCCACTTACACTCCCTCACTTTTTGTGGTTTTCATTATTCACAAGCAGACCTAGGGTTTTTAAGAGAATGAATCTGAATCTAGAAGTATGCTTGTAGTTTAGGGTCACATATTGTAAAAACAAAGGTATATCAAAAAATTGTACCATATTTTATGATCATAGAGAGATAAACCTACCCAATATAGTAATGCAAACCCCAAAAAATACTATTAACATTCTTGTCTAGGCCTAATGGTACCAACCCTGTGCACATAAATAGTCAATTCATGATCTAGATGAACCACAACCCTAATTCTAGTCTAATTTCACTACCATAACACAACCACAATTAATTAGTCAAATAGTAAACCCAAGTATCTTGATCTCTTTAGTACTTTTCATAAATATAAATTCCATTATCAAATCTATTTCAATCAATTACATTCATATTTATGCTTGATTGCCATGCATTACAATCTATTTTTTTTTTACTAGCTTAGTCTATCGAGATTTACATTAAGCCCAAAATAAGGTAAACATATTGGTGAACCCATATATTGCTTGACTATTTATAAACCCTAGGTTGCACTTGGGGTTTATTTTCTTCTTTCTAGAGTTTCAATTTTTCTACCTCAAGGTTTCACTCCAAGCCTAGTTTTTAAATCTAATTTGAGATTATTTAACACAAAGCACAATTCATCCTTTTGCCCTAGCCTTCATTTTACTTACATGTTGCTATTATATGACACCTAATAAGGCTAATTCCCTTGTTCCTCTAAGGTGAAGTGCTAGGCTAAGTGGTTTATAAATCAAACAAAATCATATTTATTCTAATTCACCTAAAATGGGTAATGAAAGTACAATGAATCTACCCTTTACTACATCTTCTTATGATGTTGCAATTATCAATGAATATGTGAAAATGGATGATGATGATGATGATGATGATGATGATGATGATGTTCACATGCCTAATCTAAAACATGACAATCAAGATAACTAAGATAACCAAGATAAAATTACTCCTAATGACCTTAATGGGGTAGACCATCAACAAGTTCAAACCTTATCTCAGTTTTAAAGCTATATTAGCCAACACCCTCATGATTTAGATAGATTTTTAAAGATAAACCTAAAATCTAGATCCAATTACTAGGCTAAGGTTTCAACACAATACCCCTTTACTATTAATATAATTCTTATAGCACCTTTAGTTACACATGTGATATATGCCCAAGGCATGGGGGAAACACGAGGCCTCTCATAGATTTACATGCATATGCCTACATAAAATACCTATTCCCATTCTTTTATGACCACACATATTACACCATCTACCTCGCCTATAACATGTTCCCTTGAGTAGGTTATCGTAGCTTTGTAAGATAAGGTGTCGTGGTTAGAGCAGGGTACATCTTGAGATAATTATTCATTAGATTCACATGCATTGTTCCATAATACTTTAGGCCCCACAATAGCAACCTATCTCCTACCTTTAGGGTTTTTAGCTCATAAGCTTCCATCATATGACATAAAAGGTGATCCTTAACAACACATATGGTCTTTCCATGAAACATGCTTACATTATGAAACCAACGATTGATTATTGACCAAGTTATTTCTAAGAAGTCTCAAATATTTTCCTTTAATATGGTTCTATGACATCCCACCTTAGTCAACTAGTTTCTTCCTTCCTTTAACCGATCAATTTTTAGCACATTTATCTATCAACATTGATGAGAAAATATCTTATGCAAAAAATTTCAAACTAAAATAAGGGTGCAATGAGCCAATAAGTGAATACATACTTCGATACAAGACCATGCTATATGGTAGACAATGAGTTGCAAGATATCTTCAAGTAAAACTTCTTTGCACCACTTTGCAAGTCGATATTATTCAATAAATTCAAATATTTTGGTGAGTCATCATATAGTGAGAGATTGAGAAGTCAATCTCCTTTCACTTAACAAGCTTAAGTATGTTCTTACTACTAGTATGACGTCAAATTCCAAGTTGCAAAGCAATCCAATTTAAGGGCAAATCAAATGGAAACAAAAATGATGCCAATATTATAGTTAACACAATATCACAACCTACAAACAGGCTTCTCTTACCTGATCCATAGAAGAGGAAATTTTCACGATTATCATCACCTCCTCATGTATAGCTATAGAAACTACTTGAGTGTAACCTCATCTCTCTTCCTCCACCACAAGAGTTTGATGCAAGCAAACCTACACCTAATAATTACGAGAGTAATGCATATTGTGATTACCACAGAGCTCTTAAACATTCTACAAATTGATGATTCAAGTTAAGGAACAAGATACAAGACCTTATCGATGATAATACTATTAAAATAGGCACACCCAAAGAGGATTCTAGGCCACTAACAAATGGGAACTATAAGTTGAAAATATTTATCAATCCATTTCCAAAGCACAAGGAAATATAAACTAAGGATTCTTTTGAAGTACATCATACACACCATGCATATCCTCTTGCTAATATATATCACCGTCCAATTATTGGGATTATTTCCACACTTATCAATAAATTACCACAACAACCTGTTATTACATTCGACAATAGTGAGATTCTCGATGATGACTCAAATTTATATGCATTATTCATATAAGCTCTCATAAATGAGCACCCTATACATAGTGTTATGGTTGATAATGGTTCAAATGAAAATGTTTATACGATGGCACTTCTCAACTCTCTTGGATACACAAAAAAGGATATACAAGAGTGGTTAAAGATTTTAATAGACACACACAAGACACCCTCACACATATTATTCTACCTCATTGAGTAGGCCCTGCCATAGTAACTACTTCATTCCTAATCATACTAAGTAATGGGGTATTTGACATGTTTTTAGAATGCCCTTGGATTCTAAATTTCCATGCATTACCTTCTACAATATGTCAATGCATCAAGTGTATACACTTCAACATGGTAGTTACAATTTCAGGCATTTGATATGAGTACCCTCTTCAGCTAGTGGTGTCTCCTCCCCCGCCCCACCACCATTGTAGATAATTATTAATCCTATTTGGGGCCATTATTCAAAGGTAGCTATGACATCCACACAGGTTGTATCTATACATTCAGTTCAAATGAGACAACTTGATTCTCCTAGGAAACCAATGCCATGATAATTATCACATCAAAGAGCTACTCGAGATTCCCAAATGTCTTTATTCATTATACCATGTACCAAGTTAGTCTCATGAATAGTTCAACATGTTCCACAAGGAACACAAGTATCCATGCATTATCTTACTACCCAACGAGTTCCACAAAGTCCTATTTATTCTAGATCTACATATCATACACATAATTTTATGATTAGTGGTGATGATGGTTATATTACAATGCATGATTCCTTTTTAGATTTCAATACACCTGTACTTGTTACCTTTCATTCACAAGAGATAACCCTTGCAATATATAATACAAGCACCTATAATGACTATCCCATTGATGAGATAATTGGCTATCACCTTTACACATATTCAAATAAATTCAAAAATATAAATAATCAAGAAATATATATATATATATATATATATATTCAAAATATTTAAAAGATCAAAGATCAGGACATGAGCATGATATAAGTTTTCAGGTTACATTATTTACATATGTTATTTATCACATGTTTGTTAGATGGCATATTATTTTTATACACGTGTGTTTCATAAGGTATACGAGTGTGATGCAGGACATATATATCTTACAAGGACATGTAGATGTTAAACCTTTCCTATATCTAGGGGCCATGCCAATATTGAAGGCATTTACTTCCACGAGTTACATTATCACAGGTAAGACCTCTTTATCATGTTGAGATACATATATTACTTATGCATGCCTTTCTAGTTATTCATTTGTTACATAGTTATACATGGATATGTTATTTACTATGTTATGGTATCGACATATATGGATAATGTAGACTAGTTTTCACTTGTTCTATGCTTCATCGATGTTGTTACTTTTGCATTATAGACTAGATATTGTTGTCTATTGTGTGTGGCCTCTTGGCCTTGTTGTGGCTCTTTAGCCTTTTTTGTTTCAACATTCGTGCCCTTTGTTTGTGGCTCCTTAGTCTTCATTGTCAGTGACATTTTTGTGTCCCTTGTATGTACCCTTTGGCCTTATTTGTGACATTTTATGTTGCTGTGAAATTGAGTGTTAAACTAAACGGGGTAAAAATTTATTCAGAAACAGGCAAAAACACCAAGTTACATATGTTTATCCTTCTCCACCAGAGTAAAAAGCTTCTGGGAGAAGTTCGTAGGCAACAGATTACAATCAAGAATTTTCCATCGGGGGCCCTGCTCAGAGGCCCATTTTGCCAGGCAATCCACCACCACATTCCATTCCCGTGGGATGTGCTTAAAACTCACCGAGTCCAACATAGTGGTTAACTGAAGAATCTATTGTACCACCACAGCAAGCTGCCAGTCTCCACTGTCAAAATTACGATTAGTAAGCAACTTAATCACCACCTGTGAGTCCGACTCGCAGATGATATTGCGCCACCCCCGCTGGCAGGAAAGATGTAAACCCTGTAAGATAGCCAGCGCTTCCATGTAATTATTTGAAAAATATCCCTTATAAACAGAAAAAATGAATTGAAGGTTTCCAGCCGAGTCACGTCCAGCACCCCCAATTCCAGCATCACCTGGATTGCCACGCGAGGACCCATCCGTATTGATCTTTAAAGTTCCGGGTGGAGGAGGGGTCCAGTGCCCCAATCTATTAATCGGCCCCTGTCTCTGCCTAACACCACGGCTAGGATGCAAGGATTGGGCAATTGGCAGGCTTTCCAATTGTGTCCCAGCTATGCTGGACAAAAGACCATGGTCCACCCTGTCCAGCTGCATCGAAATGTTACCTTTGGCCGCCAAGGTCTCAGCCAACGCACTTTGAATTCTCCCCCAGAGGATGTCAGGACTCAGCTGCTCTCCACGGAATATGCGCCTATTCTGTTCAATCCACAGCTACCACAAGATAAACATAGGCCCAACATTCCAGGCAGATTGAAGGATGGGAGCTTGAGAGGGAGGAAGAGGCAGACGGCTCCAGAACTCAGCAAGCGATGAGGCGTGCCAACAGGGTCTGCGCCAAGCAGTCCACCACCTGTGCCATATCCCCTTAGCATAAGAGCATTGAAAAAAGAGGTGCACCCCTGTTTCCTCCTCCCTGCAATAGAGAACACACCTGGAAGGACCTATGAAACCACGCTTGCATAAATTATCCCATGTAAGACATCTATTGTGGACAAGCGTCCACAAGAAGAAATTGCACTTCGGCCAGGTAGAGGAATTCCAAACTCTCTTTCCCCACATGAAGTTGGCTGCCCCAAACAGTTGTTTTGACAGGGCATGATAACCCACGGAGACCGAATAGCGCCCAGTTGAATCATCCCCCCAGGCAATCACGTCCTGACCATGCAGGGAGCTGTAATGTCTAGAATCAAGAATTTGAGAAAGCTCCTCATAGCTTTCCCTAGAGCCTCCTGGTGGCCAATCCGAAGAATTTTTCCATCTAAAGCCAGTAGCCATGCCCAGATTGTATTCCTCCTTATAATGGGCAACATTGGTCCAGCCCTCAGCCTGAAAAACATCACATAACTGATGAAGGTGCGGGTGGGAAGCTAAGAGTGGGGGAAGCCCATCCCACGAATCCTCCCAAAAAAGTGCCTCCGCTCCAGTGTGACAGATCCAAAATAGACCCCGTTTAATCAATTGAGTGCCTACTTTGAGAGTATGCCAAATCATAGACCCACCCCGCTTAAGAGACAATCGAGCAATGTCAGAGGGCTGCACCCCTGGAAAGTATTTGAAAGTCAGAATGCGGGCCCAAGGTTGGGACTGATTGGAGCACCATCTCCAGTAAAATTTGGCCGCAAGGGCCTGGCTGGCCAGGATGGCCGACCTTAGCCTAAGGCCTCCATCCTTCTTCGGCCTGTAGACGGTGTCCCAGTTAACCAAGCTCCACTTGGTATTGGTTAAATTACCACTCCACAGAAATTGCCGCGAGAGGGCATCAAATTCTTTGAGAAAATAGATCGGAGCAGCCTGCACCATGCATCGGTAGACAGGCAAAGCTTGAATCACCGACTGTAAAAGAGTGACTCTCCCAGAAGTGGAGAGCCATCTATGAGTCCAGTGGCTAACTTTATCTCTAAGTCTAACCAGCACACCCTGCCAAAAGAGTCGTGGCTACCTACCCATCACAATGGGAATCCCCAAATACGTAACCGGCAGGGTTTGAACTTGGAATCTCATGATGGCCGCTATCCTCCTCTTGATAGGATCCGGGGTGTTGAAGAAAAAAATGGAGGACTTTTGATCATTAATTTGCTGTCCCATCGCATCCATGTACATGTCAAGAGTACTCCAAAAAGCAGTAGCCTCCTGAATCCTTACTTTCCCAACAAGAATCGTATCATCCACAAACTGAAGGTGGGAAGTGGTGAGGCCGTTCCCCCACTGCCACCCCTGAACCATGCTCTGAGAAACCTGAGACTTGATAAGCCTCCCCAATCCCTCCGCCAAAATGATAAATAAGTAAGGGGATAACGGATCTCCTTGGCAGAGGCCTCTAGATGCACCGAAAAGGTTAGTAGGCTGCCCATTGATTAGGACCGAATAGGAGGGGGTGGTAACACAACTCAGCACCCATTGGATCCAAGCTGGATTAAAACCAAAAGCCAACAACACTTTCTGAAGAAACCTCCAACTGGCTCTGTCATAAGCCTTGGCTAAGTCCAATTTGATGAACATGGCGCGCTCCTGAGAGGTGCTCATGGAAAGAACAGCTTCCGAAGTAATGACCACCTCATCAAGAATCTGCTTTCCCGCCACAAATCCACCTTGCTCCTCCGAAATAATCAAGGGGAGGCAACTCTTAAGCCTTTTCGCTATAAGCTTGGTGATAATTTTGTAAATAACATTGCACAGCGCAATAGGCCTAAAATGGTCCAGCTGATTCGCCTGCTCTTTCTTCAGAATAAGAACCAGGAAGGTGGCATTCAAAGCTCTGAGCATTTCTTTGTTAGAATATGACTCCTGAATCACAGCAATGAGATCCTGTTCAATTATGTCCCAAAAGTCCTGATAGAATTCCACAGGGAAACCATCAGGACCCGGAGCTTTCCCTCTTCTCATGCTAAAGACAACTCCTTCCACCTCGGTCTTGTCAATAGGCCTCATAAGATGTTCATTCAGACCCAGAGTCATCACAGACGGGATACAAGACAAGACAAAATTTTCAGCCAAATCCGAAGGGGGCAGCCCATCAGAAAAGAGATTAGAGAAATATCTAACCGCTGCCTGAGAAATGTCCCGAGAGTTATGAAGACGTGTTCCATCGGGGGAGACCAGGTGAGTCAAGAAATTGCTGTTGCGCCTTGCATGGATAGACCTATGAAAAAACGTGGTATTCCTGTCACCTTCCTGAAGCCAGTCAATACGAGCCTTCTGCTTCCAAAAAATCTCCTCCCTCAGCTCCCATTCTGTAAGCTCCTTTCCTGCTTGAGACTCAGCCACAAGGAGATCCTCAGATTGGCCGTGGTCTCTAATTTGTCTAGTAATCTCATCCAGCTGATTTTGAGCCTTCTTCCGCATAGAGTGGAGGTTCCCGAAGCTATTTGCATTCCAATACTTCAGCCTCCCTTTCACATACTGAAGTTTTTTGGCAAAGGAAAACATAGCAGTGCCAAAGCTAGGTCCCCCCTGTTTCCACCACTGCGCCATACAATCATGAAGAGAAGGCTCTCGGAGCCACATTAGCTGGAACTTGAAAGGGGGTTTCCTTGGTCCAGGAATGTGGGAAGATGAGAGCTTAATCGGCCAGTGATCTGAACCACGCCAATCAAGAATTTCCGAAGCTAAGGAGTTAGAGCTTGATTGCCAGAAGCATGACACCAGGAACCTGTCCAGGTGCTCTGAAATACCAGCATCACCACTCCTTTTGTTGCTCCAAGTGAAAGAACCATTGAGCGGCTTGATGTCCGAGAGGCGCAGGACTTCTATATTATGCCGAAGATTATCCGAAGAGGGCCCCAGCTGGGCCACTCCACCCCTTTTTTCCTCCAAACTGAGGACAGCATTAAAATCTCCCATAACAATCCATGGTAAATATGGGTGACAGCTTCTGACATACCTGATATGGTCCCATAACTTCAGCTGTCCAGGTAGGTCCACCGGGGCGT
Organism: Torreya grandis; assembly: GCA_037957365.1. Lineage (NCBI taxonomy): Eukaryota > Viridiplantae > Streptophyta > Pinopsida > Cupressales > Taxaceae > Torreya > Torreya grandis. The sequence goes on along the minus strand of JARHVA010002431.1, from coordinate 2,454,484 downwards.
AAACATTAGTCACAAGAATGAGTTCACCAGACTCCTTGGCCACCGTTGTCATTGTGAGAGCCGAGCTGTTAGACATCCAGCTTAGAGGCGTAATACGCTCAGGGTTCCAGCACATGGCCAACCCACCAGAGCATCCAAGAGACCCCACACATTGACTATGCCTGAAATACCAAGATTTTTCCATGCACAAACACCATTGTTCCACAGAAAATTTAGTTTCTTGAAGGCAAAAAATATCAGGGGAATGTTCACTTACCAATTTATGGATAGCTCTTTGTCGGGGGGAGCTATTCAAACCCCTTACATTCCATGAGAGGATGATCATTGAGCAACATGTGGAAAGTGCTCACTCAGGGGTTTAACATGCCCCACTTCTACAAGAAGATCCCCTGTAATTTTAATTCGCTCCTGATCCTTTTTGCGTCCTGCCCTTGAAGGAGTGGTTCCAGTAGCCTTTTTAAAGGGTCTTTGCATGAGGCCAAGACCGGAAGAAGAACCTCTCTCTTACCTGGCCTCCTCTACCCCCTTCGCCAAATTCGCCCAGCTAACCTCCTTGTCACCTGGTGCTGGCGTAGATGAGATGGGAACATCTGGCAGGATACAATCAGCCTCCTGAGTCCCCTGAAGGTCTAGACTAAGAGTAGTACCCATAGGGGGGACCTGCTCCATGAGATCGGCCTCCTCCCCCTGCACTAAATCTGGGATGCCATCCTCTATATTCATATTATCTAAAACATCAAACCGGTTGAAACCAACCTCAACTTGTCTGTCCAAGTTTGGACGTTTTTGTCCACGATTTTTCGACCGACGCTTGACTGTGGTGAAGCCTTCCCTATCCAGCCCACCTGAGCTTGCAGCTCCCTGCTCCTAGTCAGTGGGATGAAGGGGGTTTTTCCCTTTGATGACGTGCTCTGCAAAGCCCGGTGCTTTACCAAACTGTCTCGGCTGTCCACTTCCTCTTTCACCCTTGCCCATCCTAGGACCAGGCTCTGCATTTTGCCCAGCATTCTCTCTGGTAGCCTGAGGGCACTGTCGATGCAGATGGCCGTACAAGTGACAAATGTGGCAGCGAAAAGGAATTGCTTCATAATCTAATTGTTGTATCCAAGATGAGTTCCCCAAACAGATTTCCACAGAATCTGAAAGAGGATTATTCAGATTAATATCCGCACAAATCCTAGCATAGGAGATAACCTTCCTGTCTAAAGTTTGGTGCGCTATTGCCATTGGAGTTCTGAGCATAGACGCTATCTGACGGAGAATATCTTCTCGCCAGAATTCCAATGGTAGTCTTGGCAGTCTCACCCAGACGGGGACACAAGCAGGAAGATCAGCAGTCGAGTTGAACCCTGCATGCCAGGGTTTGAGGAACAAACCAATCCGGTCGAAGAAATACGGACCTCCTTTGAAAACCCTGTTTTGATCCAAAATAGAGGAGAAATTCACTATGAAATAGCTGTTCCCAGCCAACATGATATCAAAGTCCCCGTCAATCTGCCAGGTCTGCCGAATCCAAGCATCCAGAGCTGCAAGCGAAGTACGAATGCCCAGGAATTTACAGATAAGGGCATGATCAGTTAAATAAGCAACCTCCTCCTTCACAAAATCAGGGGAGATAACCAAAATCAGTCTCTCCAGGCTCCTAGGTAGGTAGCCATTTATTTTTTTGAGCTTGGAGCCTTCACTCCTACTGTACAACTCAAGCTCCTGCCCTTGTTTTCCAAGCGCCGGCTGCTCCTTGCTAGGGTCACCCATCTCCCCTTCGCGCTCAGTCCCCTTGATGGAGTTTGAAAAACCTGCCTGTCCCAATAACCCCACCCCAGGCCAGGACCCATCCTTCCTGGGGCCTGCTAACAGGTCGTCCGCCGCACCATCGCTCTCCATCGCCATAGCTCTTGTTTCGAGATGAATGTCTTACAAGCTACACCCCTCACTTTAAAATGAGGCATAATTAGTGGGATTATCATAGAGACACAAGCCTCCATGACCAAAAAATTAGATTTTGGATACAAAATACAAATTTTAGAGATTCATAATGGTTCAGATATCAGATTGGTTTAGATACATGACAAATATATACACAATGGTACAAATTATAAGGACATATGTTACACATATGCACTCACTTTATACATATTTTGGTTATAGAATACATATTCATATACACTTGAGTGCATATGCCATGTAGGTGCACACGATTTACATGACCACATATTATAGGTTTTTACATACATATGCATTTGAGATACAAGTTATAAAATTTAGCATAGAGATGCATAACATTCTGCATCAGATGGTAGAAATCTAATAAGGTGTGATACCCGTTCATGCCCATATACATTATGACAGTTTACAATTGGCACTGATTCAATAGGACATGATACTTGTTTATGTGTGTTTGAATCTTTTTTCATTAAACACTATTTTAGTTATTTATTTGAAAACACAATTTAATGGCACCAGGTAGTGAGAAAAATTGAATCTATAAGTCCATATGTAGTGGATGATTCATGATTTTTAATGTAATGTATATTGAGGTTAAACAATGCTCAACAACTATGTCATTACCCATAGCAAACCTATTATGTGGTTCCCACCATACCATCTCAAGGTTAAAGATAAATTATTTAAGTTAGTGCAGTTGAGGTTAAGTGATGCTCAACAGTCTTAGCACAACTCTACATTTATGAGGGTTGGGGCATTTAAATTCCCAACACAAGGGCTTGTGTGGTTACACAAATTTGGGGCATAGTCATCCCTACTCTCCATGTGCTTCAACAAGAAAGCACATTTCTCCAATGTTTTGATGAGGAAGCATCATCTCCAACAAGTTATAGGGAAACACGATTTACTCACAAGTGTAATCCTTCACTGCTCTTCCAAATTTCAAGTTTCAAGTATAATTCATATTTCAAAGTTTATTCTATGGACATTGGCTACTAAATTTTCATTGCGTGGTTTACTTAGAGCAACTTTCACAGCTAGAGCCTTTTCCCAAAGACAAAGTGTGTAGTACACACTCAAGTATATCTTTATCTTTTTACTCTTCTATTTTCATTGCATCAAATACTATAATAAAAGGGGGCAATTTATAAACTCTAAGATTTGGTATTTGACACCTGGGTAATGCCAATATTGACCTGCACTTATCCAACATGATATGTGTATCTTTGAATAGTTCTCATGTGCCATTCTTGCACACCTACATACTAGTTATGAGACCAATCTATTTAGAGTTGTTGTTAATCGCCTACAAGAACACTCTAGTCTATGTTAAATCAGATAAATAACCTATTTAGATAGTTTTAGATCATTACACTTGCATTCATGTCTCCTGGATAGTAATGTCACAATTAGATAATAATATCGATGTTTATGTCCTAAGGTTGATGTTATTGCCTTTTGCCTAGCAATAACTATTTTTAAAATTTAAACCCTTCCTATAGGTTGACCCATACACCTAATACATATGTGGCATGAGAATTATCCATATAGACACATATAAACACAAACCAAGCTCACATTTGACACTCACTTGAAAATTGTCTACCAAGTATCTATACACTACTGCACATTAAGCATCTACCATATTCTCCCCAATTTTAAAATCAAACTCTAGGAGTAGTCATCAATGAACTATTAAACACATAAAGCCAAGTCAAGAGTGAACATTGTCAAGATCAAAACCAAATTTATAGGTGCATACATATAGTGAAAGAACACAAGTACACATTCACATTAAGGGGAAGAACTAGATGTGGCTTGACTTACCTCTTCAAAGTATTGAATACATAGGCAATGGTCTATCATCAATGGGGGTGATTGGGGTCAACTTAACCCAATTACAATTCCTTGATTTTTTATAGGTTTTCATTCTTTATAAGCAAACTAAGGGTTTTAAGGAGAAGAAAGTTAATTTTTGAAGTTGTGCATGCAATCAAAAGCCACAAATTGCACAAACAGAGGTATATCAAACAAACACACTGCATTATATGAACATAGAGAGATAAACCTGCCCAAGATAGTAATGTCAACCCCAAACAATACCATCGATGTTCTTGTCCAAGCTTGATAGTACCGACCTTGCATATACAAATAATCAATTTTAGATCTTAATGAATCACGAGCATGCTTCTAGTCTATTCTAGTATCAAAATATAGTCACAATTTATCAATCAAATAGTAAAGTTAAGTATCTTGATTTATTTCAATCAATTACATTCGTATTCATACTCAATTACCATATATTACTATCATAATTGATTCTACTAGTTTAGCCTAATGAGTTTCACATTAATAAAAAAATAGGGTAAACAATTACGAAAATGTGCATGAATGCAAATATCTAGGATTGAAATACCACTAGGTTCCTATTTAGATTACTTATCAACATAATGATTCTTTATGGATGTGAGATATGGGATAACAAAACTTTGAATTTGAAATGGAAGCAAATAAAAAGGATTCAAAAACACTTAATTAGAAATAACTTCAAAATCAAGCCTTTACTTCCCTACGAAATACTCCTTGAGAAAAAAACAATTTTCCTTCAGAGTTAATGACTATGTGTAGGTTATTATGCTACTTGGAAAAAAACAACAACATGGAGAATGACAGGGGACCTAAAGCAATAAAAGAGAAAGAGTTACATAGAAGAAAGAGTACATGAATGAAACAAAACCACAAATGGATGAGTGCACAAGACATTAACATCACTGAATGTCCAAACCTTAACAAAGAAATAAAAAGTTAAGCGAGTGAAAAATTTAGATTAGCCATACACACGAAGAAAACAAGTAAGATCAATAACATTATCTTAAAAAATTTAACTTGAGCTATGAACATCATGATAAAACATACATAAACGTTGGAATCAAATGGAGAGAAAATACTCAATTTAAATAAGAACTAGTTCACACAAGCAAAGAAGAGAAACAGTAGACAAGGGACTCCTAAGGAAGAATGGGAGCAAAATATGTGTTTGTTCTGCATCATAGATGCAATAGAAATAGAGAAAAACTTCATCCTAGAATGCCTATTTTACAATGACATCTGGGACCTATAAACAAAAATTGAGAGTAAACATCATGTTAGAGGTGTATATTTTTTGTTTATATGGGAATCAGTTACAATCCTTCATTATTTCCACTAAGGTCTGAAGTTAAACTCTAATGAATATAACATCCACCTTCATGTTTCCGATTCTAGTTAAGAGATATTTGAAAGGATTAAAATAAAAGCATTAGGAAAGTTGTTGACATAAATCAATAGGAGGAGGAATAACCTTATTAAAGAAACAACACATCCCTCAACTTATAAGTTTTCAAAAAATTGAGATAACTATAAAAAAGTGTAGTCTCATAAACTCTCCACATGGAATAAAAAAATGCGCTTTAGTAGGCTTAAAGCACAATTTTTTGAGTCACACACACTTTACTATTACACCCCTAGGGGCTTTAGATTGAGAGAAACTATACACTTTTTTGTTAAATTTTATAAGAAAAATAAGACACTTACATTGCATTGCCCAATTATATTGTAACAAGTAAGAATTTTTTACATTGAGTTGCGCTTTTGTGCAAGTCTTCAAGTGCGTAAGCTGGGAGCAAAGCTTCATCACATCATAGAGACATATCTTCAAAGATAAATAAATAGATATTTTAATAACATCCACAAGACCAAAAATAGTGTATAAAACCCCAAACCAAAAATTACATTCCAAAGAAATGAAAATCTATCGAAAACAAAAAATAGTTTTAAGTTTTTTTTTACTCTATTCTTAAACCTACTACTATTCTACCTTTGAAGGCTCAAAGCACAAGACATACCTTCAAAGCGCCCTTTATTCCATACAACAAAGGTATAATACCTTCAAAACGCCCTTTGTTCCACAAATATGTGGAGGGTATCATAGACCATTGAATTTAAAGAATATATGCCCTTCACATTGAAATTAGGACTAGCCCTTCAAATTTGTTCACTGATCACAATTTACAAACGTTCCCGCACAATGGCGCGAACGGAGAAAAAATTCGAAGAGAGTGAAGACATTAAATGGGCGCCCGTTGTATTTCCATGGCTTTCACCCCAATCCATCGCATCCCTCGCAGTAACGTGCAGCTTCTTCAGGTCACTCTCAAAAACAATCACCGCTCTTAGAATAGCAGATGCAGCGCGCGGTTTAGAAAAATACCCAGTTTCAGTTTCGAATACCGTTGACAACATTCTCTATCCTTATTTCCTCTACACACCCTACTCAATCCCCTCAATTTCTTTCCCCAAACAACAATGGGGCCATGAAAGCCTAGCAGACCCTCTGAAGACAAAACCCTTAATTTCAGATTCAGAAATACTCGAAGGAGCTGGATGTAATTGTACTGATTGCTCCAAAGAGGAGCAGGATTGTTCATGTAATGAGCTAAGGGCTTATACGGACGATGGGAGACTTTGCTTTTCTGGTCGACGTGTGAACCCTAATTTTGAGGGCTTTGAGGATAATGCTGAAATTGGAGGTTTAAGCCCTAAGTTTGGGGGTTTCGAGTATAATTCTGAAATTGAGGGTTTTGATGGAGGTCCATTGGTGGTGATGGAATGCGGGCCGGCGTGTCGTTGTGGCGAGGGCTGCAGAAACCGCGTTTCGCAGCGGGGCTTGTCTGTGCGGGCTGAAATTGTGAGACATTTGACGAAAGGGTGGGGTTTGCATGTGGTGGAGCCGGTTAAACTAGGAGCCTTTGTTTGCGAGTATGCAGGTGAGTCACTTTGAACTTCAAAGAAACAATTTTGGCCAGAATGCTTCTTTCATGCTTTTACTGCTAGTTCATTAATGTGTAATGTGTTTATTTGTTTTGACTTCTTATAAACTAGGGCCTCTTTATTGTCTGCCAGCTCATGCAATTTCTCAAATGATATAGTCTGGTCATTTGTTTTGACTTCTTATAAGTTAGGGCCTTTTTATTTTCTGCCTAAGGCTTGTAATTTCTCAAATGATGTCTGTTCATTTGTTTTGACTTCATATAAGTTAGGGTCTCTTTATTGTCTGTCTAGCTCATTCAATTTCTCAGGCTGACAATTCTTAATTAAAAGAGAGTCATTTCCCTCTATCCTGAATTCGCTGATATGCATTGTTTAATTTTTAAAGTTTATTTTTCTTTGAAAATGCTGCTGTTTAAACGAGGAACCATTGTTTGTGAATAGGCTGTTGAGTCACTTTGAATTTGAAAGATGCAATGCCTTTTCTATTTTTTTTTTTCATTCTTTTCTTCGTTGAGGGTACAGGAATGGGAATGACAACGTTATTTTGGAATAGAAAATGGGGATTTAAGGTTGAAAAAGAAGACGAGGGTGTCATTTGAAATGGAAGACGTGGATGCCCTATTGAAATAGAAGGTGATGATATTATTCAGGAATAGAACGTGGGAGTATATGCCCAAGGGTACTGCCATAATACCTTTAAATATAATCACCAGGAATGTGGGTACAGGCTACAGCATTCCTCAACTCAAGTTTATTGTGATCACAACTTTTTATAGTCAGGCCGTTCTTTCGAAATAGGGTAGGGTAGCATATGAGTAAAGGTAAAGTCACATTATGTGTTCATAAATCTTAAGGTAGGGTGTCCTTTATGATCTGTCCTAACTCAATCAGCTTCTGTGCAGACAATTTGTATCTAATAAGGGAGCCATTGCCCTTCATCTTTCATTTAGAAATGTATAATTTTTTTAATTTTCATTTTTGTGTAAAATCTGCCATTTTGTTTGAATAAAATTAAAATAATTACTTATTCTTACAGTTTTTATGGTTTTCCTGATTGTGGATTTAGAAAGTTAATTAGACTTAATCTAAGATCCATTTAATTTATTTGTCTTGTTTTGAGTAGTTGAGAGCCTCCTCTACATCTGCCCTCATTCATTGAACTTATAAGCTGAAAATTCATTACCATTGGAGCCAATAAATATAATATATATTACATGACACAAGTATGAACTTGTTAATTCACCATGGACCAGTTAGGAGCATGGATTGTTTCCAGCATGACCCTTAAGCCTTACTTCAGTGCTTGGGCCTCCCAGACTGGATGCGATACCATGTTAATTTTCTGTGGACCAGCTAGGACTCAAATCTAGGACCTCCCATATGCTGCTGGGGTGTTCGGCCACTAAACTACTATTTGTGGTCCAGATCGTGGATTGTTTCCAATATAACCTTTATAATTTTTTCAATCAATAATAGCTACGTTACTGGATACGTCTGTAAGCCCCAGCTGATATAGGTACGGTACGTTTGGGTATGGGTGCAAGGGGTGGTACGCCATCCCTATACCTAGGGTACGCCCCAGCCCTAGACGTACCCAGCCGTATCCGTGGGGGCTGGGGCGTACCCTGGGCGTAGGGATGGCGTACTGCCGGGAAAAAGCATATTTTTTAATTTTTTCCTCCTTATTTTGCTGGTCAAAGTCAAATATGGACCTCAAAAAACATTTAAAAACATTTTAAAGTGCATTTGCAACCCTAAAAGCATGAATCACACTCATTTTATCAAAAGATAACAACACATTTACCTTTCATTGTATTTTTACCTCCCATTGAATATTTGTTCACTCGTGCTGTTTCAATGGCTGGCTGTGTTTTCAAAACGTGAGCCTCAGTCGATTCATCTGTATCTTCTTTATTGGGGCTGTTTCAATGGCTGGCTGTGTTTTCAAAACGTGAGCCTCAGTCGATTCATCTGTATCTTCTTTATTGGGGCTGTATATAACAACCTTGAACGTTTGCCAGAGCAAGTTAGCAAGTCTTCCAGTTATTTGATTGTGTTTCAGCCTTGCCAAAATAAAGGGAATAAATTTCTGTAACATGATCAAGATGAGGGGGAAGTTGAAATCAATAATGTCTTTTTTTGCTTATCCTCTATGTCCCAAAAATTTGGTTCTCCAAGACTCTTTTTGTGCAGTACATACAGTAAGATCATTTGCATAGGTATAATATGAAAGCTCAACTCGTGAAAAATCTTGAAGAAGAGAATAGGCCATGTTCTTAAGTTGATTTAACACCAGGTCATCTCATTGTAATCTTCACCAAACTGCAGCGAGTGCATTTTATTTTGTCTTTATTTTTGTCCATACATTGTAACATTTGCACTATGTACTTGTAATAAGACTAATCTACGTTCGACAATTGAATATTATGATATTTGGCATCAAATTATTAGTATTTTTTGTGGTTATTTAACTTATTATGTTTCCTCTATGCATATTATGTGGTTAATTTTGCTTATATGGCTATATTTTTAATTTTATATATATATTTTTGTACAGCCGTACCCAGCCATACCCAAACTCCCAAAAAAAATCCCCTGTATCCACGTACCCGATACTTGTACCTGTACCCGTATTGGCTACTTATAATAATAGTTATTCTCATATATAAAACTTGCTATTACTTGTCGAGAAATGCCAAAATTTGTGAGTCAGGAAAGCTTGTTGAGTAATTTGTAAGAAACTTGCTAGACAATTTTTTTAGTCCTTGCAAGTCTACTAAAAATATGGCTACTATTGCATTATTAAAAGTCAGTGGTCAAAAAGTGGTTTTTTCACTTTTGTATTCAATTGATGTTGTTTTTTGCCCTACAAAAATAGTTTTGATCTTTTACTAGTTGTGATGTGATTTCCATTGGCTTTGTAGGATTTTAATGGGGATATGAGAGGTAAGATTCTAAGAGATTGAATTTTTTTATTTATCCTAGGTTTTTCATTTTGTTCTTCTTTTCCATTTTAGATCTATTATTAGCTTGGAGGGCTTGAAAACTTTTATTTTGTGTTCTTTTTTTCCTATTTTCTTCTTTATTTGGTAGGCACCTATTGTTGTAAATTAAATCTTGTTTTTTTCCTTTATTTTAGAGGGGTTTTTGTTTGCATTTGGCAATTTGTAGTGATATATATGAATGACGTTCACTGCAGTTAGTTATAAGTAGGACTAGGAAGTCCGATGACCTTTGGAAGCATGGCATAGAGGGTTTGGAATACAATATTGTGATATGCAAATATTGTGGTTTATGATGAGAGGAGATGTCAATAATCTCAAATACCACTTTGCACGAATCCTAGACTGAGATGTGCAATTATGCAAAAAAGTAGAGCTTGAAGTTACAAGAGAGATGCATGTTATCCTTGTTATCTAAGTTACTAAGTCGGCCCCTTGTGCCACTTGGTTCAATTTCCTTGTGTGTTTGCTTCGGGTATAAACAAGATGGTTTGGGTATGCTTGGGTTCTATTGCGAACCCACACACTTTTGCCTTTTTTTATAAGTTTATTTTCACAATTAGACTTTACATAATGAAAAATACAAAAAAACCACACTTACAAACCCAAAAATTTGCTAAAAAACAAAAATATAACATAAAACAACATTTGCCTAGAATATTTGGCTAGAATATTGATATTTGATATTTTTCCTACTATGAATCGACATGTTTTTGACTTTTTTTCAAAGTTTTTTTTTACAATTAGACTTGAAGTAATGAAAAATACAAAAAAGATATTTGCAAACCCTAAAAGTTGCTAAAAAAAAAGATAACATAAAACAACACTTGCTTAGAATATTTAACTAGAATATTGATATTTTATATATTTTTTGTACAGGTGTACCCAAGTTGTTTTTGGGTTAAAAAATTATCACCATACTAGTAAACTTGATTTATTGTACCTCAACTCACCCAAAACAAACCTCATACTTAGCTTGCTATATACGAGGAGAAAAATGGACAAAAGAGGATGGTAACAATTGTTGCATCTGTGATGAATTCTCCCTTTAATTTTGATGAATTAGTAGGCTCTTCTATTGGCCCAAGGATATAGGGATATGAATCATCCATAGGAGATAGTTTAGGCCAAATGCTTTTGGCTTCACAAAGTTCCTTTGTTCTTTGCAATACTCCTAGTGCACAACCTTTGTTTGAAGCTATTGCTTGGAATTGGGAAAAACATAACGAAGCTAGGATGTCTGCTGCAAATTTTTGGTCCTATAACAACATACCATTCAATGTGACAAGAATCCTTATTGAGAGACATTGATAGCTACATTGACCGTTGTTGGGAAGGGGTTCAAGGCACTTAGTCCTCATGATTTGAGTGGCCTATTGTTGGAGGAAGCTGTAAAAATCATGCAAGTGATAGTACATGATAAAAAATGGTGTAAAAGGGGTTGTAGTATTTTGTCTAAGATGGAAGAAATCACACTTTGATAAACTTTCTAGTGGCTTCAAATGGATAGTTGGTGTTCTTGAAGTCCATTGATGTCTCCTGCTAAGTGAAAAATGTAGATTTTATATCAAATGTTGGATGACATGTTCATGGAAGTGGGTTTGGAGAATGTTGTCCAATTTGTGATTGAAAATGCATTAGCATATGTAGTAGCAGGTAAATTTCTTGAGGAGAGACACCCTACACTTTTTTGGAGCCCTTACACAACTCATTGCATTGATCTTCTATTTGAAGACATAAAAAAAATTACATGGGTTAAAAGTATGGTTAAAGAAGCTATAAATGTTACAAAATACAAATACAATCACCCTTCGGTGCTATAAGCATGATGAGATAACATATCAACAGAAAAAAACTTGTGTGATTAGGAGTTACACAATTTGCCACAAAATTTATCATTGTAGCCTCATTAACATCTCTTAAACATATGTTTGCGAGTACAATGTTGTTGGAGTCTTTTTATTGTAGGATGGTCGAAGAGGAAAGGGCTGTGAAAATTGTTTTTGATGACATTTTCGCAAAGAACACAAAGGAGATCTTTAAGGTAACTTTAAACTTAACGATTTTTTTAATCATCATTTATTTTGTATAATTTTTGGTTCAAATTTCTCTAAATTTTTACACTGATAGGTGTTCTTTCAGCATGCGGGGCTAATTTTGTGTAATGGCGTGTGTTAACATTTAATTTATTTTAGAGCCGACATTGTAAAAAAACCTATGCCCACTTTCAATTTATTTGTTTATTTGGAACTGTAATTATTTAATAACATAACGGGTGAATTATAATTTTGTTGTGGTAATTTTATTTATTTCAAAATAAAAGAACTTAATTGTGTATTTACTATATGGTGGGTGAATTATATTTATTGTTGTAGTAATTTTATTTACCTCAAAATAAAATAATTTAATTATGTAATTGCCCTGTTGGAATATATGGTTGGTGAATTATATTTATTGTTGTGATAATTTTATTTACCTCAAAATAATATAATTTAATTTTATTTATATTTACCATGTGGATGAATTATATTTATTGTTAAAATAATTTATTTATTTGGCCCTGTATAATGGACGAAATATAATTTTGTTGTGGTAATTTTATTTACTTAAAAATAGAATTTAATTATTTATTTACCAACAACATAAAATAAAAATAAAACAATTTAATTATTTCAAAGCCGCCATGATTAAATATAAAAATAAAACAACAAACATGACAATTTAAAAAAATAAAAAACATATAAATACAAACAAATTCAAACAAAAATGTAGAGTAAAGCAAGAGAAATAACAATTAAAGAAGAGTAAAAATAATGGGGTAAATTGAATTGTCATTCTATATTGCACACATGAAATACAAACTTTTTACATTTAATTTTTTAAAAATTACTTCTTTTCTCGTTGTTTTCCTTGTACGACTTCCCTCATTGCTTTTAGTGGGAAATTGATTTTCACTTGACGGGTTACATTATATTGCATCATAATCATTAAATAAATAATCATATTACCACATCATATTTAATATCACATCATATTTATTAATGACCGTAACAATGAAATTGTAAAAATAAATTAGCATAAAAAGTATTACAATATCATAATAAATAAATAGATAATATACAAATAATCATAATTCATTTATGAGTAATATGTAAATTTTATTACATTATATTTATAAATAATTACATAATCATAACTAATTTATAGATAAAATATAGAATTTATCACATAATATTTAATCATAATTAATTTATGGGTATATAAATTTTACTACAATATATTTATATAAATAATTAGATAATCATAATTAATTTATAGATAATATATAGATTTTACCACATCATATTTATAAATAATCATATCATAACAATGAATTTAACTAATTTATAAGTAATATATAGATATCATTGTATTTTAACTATAAATAATTATAACAATAAAATTGTTGAAATAAATTATTATAATTTTTTTTTGATGATATATAGATTTTACTGCATCATATTTATAAAGAATCATAACAATAATTTAAAAAAAAAAATTATTATAAAAATATTACCACATGATAATAATTAAATAATATATAGATAATCATAAATAATATATAGGTAACATATAGATTTTACCACAACATATCTATGAATAATCTTAACAATGAAATTTAAAAAATAAACCATACTAAAAAACTATTACTGCATAATAATAAATAAATAATATAGATAATCGTAAATTAATTTTTAGATAATATATATACTTTACTATAATATATTTATAAATAATCATAACAATAATTTTTTAAAAAATAAAATATCATAAAAAATATCATCATATTTATAAATAATCATAAAAATGAAATTGTAAAAATAAACCATTATAAAAAATATTATATCATAATAAATAAATAGATAATATATAGATAAACATGCCAATGGGATTTGGGTGCATTGGTTAAAGTGGTTTGGTTGTGTCCAGCGCTATCCAGGTTTAAATCCCGTTGTAGCATGGTAGACCGGTGGTGGCCATTGGTGATTTTGGTTGGCCCGCAGTGGCTGATGGTTATTTAAGTAATGTTGGTATTTGATGTAAAGGGGACCTAGGCCTCTTGTTTGTGTCCCAGGGTAGTTTTGTTGGCTCCAGTCAAAACGTTGATTTGTATGGCAGAAGGCCACACAAAAAACTTTGTATCTATCAATATATATATATGATAGTTCCACGGCGTTTCAAGGACGAGGGGATGCATTTTCGGGACGGGGATATGGAGTTTGGGGATGGCGAGGGGATGGTGGCAGGTGAGCGGTGCTGAAATACATATAGTACTTAAAAACTTAGTTATAAAAAGATGTATAAGTATTAAGTATTTGTATATTGCATTGAACATCAACAATTTAACATTGTGATTTTGTAATGAGCCTAACTCAAAACTGTCCACAATTTGCCCTAGTTGGCTGATTGTAATTTCGTCAAACAGTTTAAATGCAACCTTGCAGCTTGCTGATGTAGTGTTTCAGTTTGTAGTAACTTGATAGAAATGGATGCTAACGCTGATTTAAATACCCTACAATCTGATCTATATGCAAAAATGTGATTCTTTTTGGATTTATGCAAATATATGGGAAACTAGGTATGCAAAGACTAGCTACAACAAATAGACATTTTTACAAACACTTGGCCTACAAACCCTAATCTGATTTCAAGCTTTGATTACAACAAGAAGTTGAGAATTACTTGTTACTCCCTCAATGTAATAATCTTTCCAATACAATAAAAATTTCAACTCAGCCAAGACTCTTGGCAAATTACATATGAACTAATGCAAAATCTGAAATCAGTAACCTACAGCCGTACCATTTATTGTGCAACTAAATGACATCTAAAATGCATGGAATTTAACAATGGAACCTGGTTAGGAGTCGCCTTGCATTCCCAATGAAGAAGCAATGAAAATTTTGGAAGATGATGAGCATATGCAACCCATACAAATTTTTGAAGAAGTCGCCCCTGTTCTGATTGGAAATGTGAAATAAAATAATTTGCTAACCCTCCAAGCCTCCAATAACTTCTAATATGATCAGCATAACCTTGGAAATGAGGCGCACCAATCTCCAAGAGGAATCGACCTGGTTATGAGCTGGGATGAATGAAAATGCTCCTCCAAAGGTATCCTTGTTTGCTTCAGATTTTGACCAATGTAGATCTGACTTTTCTTTTCAAGATTCGATGCCACAAGACACTATTCTTCAATGCTAGCAAACTCCTAAAATTGTAGTCTTCAAAATTGGCCTTAGGCCACAAATTTTCTTCCCTAATGAAGTGACTAAAATATCACCTCCAATCTGCAATAATTTAGGTGATATTTCACACCCTCAAAATTGCTATCGATGGGAGTTTTCGTTCTCAAAGACAATCTGATTATCTGCAGATCACTTGGCTCCACAAATACTCAAGAAGAATTCACCAATCAACAATTCATCAAATCTGGATGCTCAAATCGTGAGACCTCAAGGTCTATTTATGCATTTCCTCTAGAGGTCGGCCTCAATAAAATAATATTATCCTTTGACTTCTAGAAGATTCCAGAATTATTTAATCTTGTTGCACTTTATGAAATATTAAAATATTATATTATTAATAAAGTGCATCTCAACATCAAATTATAAAATAAGGTTTCCATGGAAAACCTTACTCCAATCAAAAAACTGAGCCAAGTAATCACCAAGTGACTGCAAAATGACTCTCTCACCATGCCTCGTCCTACGAGAGCCGTTAATAGGCTAATCCTGTTGATATGTCGATGTCAACTAGAAGGGGACATGACAGTCCGCCCCTCTTGTAATTGCTTGTCCCCAAGCAATCTAAATTCAGGATGCTGCAGGATCTCCTCACTCTCCCATGTCGCATCCTCAACTGATAAGTCCTTCCACTTGATCAAGTATTCATTGATAACTCGTTTCCTCGTAGTCTTCTCACGAACGTCCAATATAGCCTCCGGTACCAAAATCAATTTTCCCTCATCATTTAATGGTGGCAATGTCGTGGAGGGAACTACACGGTGTCCCAATGCCTTCTTGAGGCGAGACACATGGAATATGTTATACACGCTACTGTTACCAGGGAATTCCAACTCATAAGCCACTTCTCCTATCCTCTTGATAATCTTGAAAGGACCATAGTAACGTGGCTTAAGCTTTTCTGCTCTGCTCCTCTTAAGAGTGGGCTGCCTGTAAGGTTGCAACATCAAGTACACCATATCGCCAACGTCGAAGGAGCGCTCAACCCTCTTCTGATCTGCATACTGCTTTTGTTGGTTTTGTGCCTTTTGAATATTTTCCCGTAAAGCCCCCATAATGTCTTGATTATCCTGTAAGAGACCACCAGCACTAAGCACACGACTGTCACTCAACAAGAGGTCCAGGAAATTAGGCGCATCATATCCATACAAGGCCATGAATGGTGTCATTTGAATAGAGAGATGGTAAGTGGTATTGTAGCAATACTCACAAAGATATAGCCACTTGACCCACCCCTTTTGCTGGCCTGCGATGTAGTTCCCTAGTTACCCTTCCACCCATTTATTTACTATTTCTGTCTGTCCATCGGTCTGTGGGTGGTAACTAGTGCTTGGAAAGAGTTTTGTCCCACATAGCTTGAATAGCTCATGCCAAAAGTAGCTCATGAATCAACTATCTCTATCACTGATAATGTTTCGAGGTAGCCCATGCAGTCTGAAAACCTCCTGGAAGAACAATTCTGCTACCTGAATAGTTGTATATGTAGATGTGATCGAAAAAAAGTGAGCAAATTTAGTCAAACGATGTACAACCACATAGATACAATCTCGCCCCTGGGCTTTTGGCAAGCCAGTGATGAAGTCCATCGACAAACACTCCCACTTCTTGTCAGGGATTGGAAGTGGCTGAAGTAAGCCTGCGGGGTGTGTGTGCTCCTGTTTATTTTGCTAAAAAACAGGACATTCTCTAACATATTGCAATACATTTGATTTAAGACCTTTCCATGTAAACCTCTCTCGCACCTGTTTATAAGTTTTGAAAAAACCGGGATGTCCTGCCATAGGTGCGTCGTGGAAGGCCCTCAAAATGGTGATTTTCATTTCCGATCCTGGAATCAAATAGATCCTCCCCTTGTAAATGATAAGATCATTTACAACTGTGTACTTGTCATCCTGAACTGATGCATCAACAATCCCTGTAGCCTAACTGTCAACATATTCTGCCACAATCAGGTGCCTCCAATCTTCCGCAATTCCAGTCATAGTGCTTAAGTGGGGATGTCGGGATAAAGCATCGGCCACAATATTCTGTGTTACTTTAACGAAGGAAATATCAAAGTCATATGATTGTAGCTTACTCACCCATTTTTGCTGACGATCATTAAGATCCAGTTGCCCTAGGAAGTGCCTCAAGCTGTTGTGGTCTATCTTAACCACAAATTGGCTGCCCACCAAATACTGTCTGAATTTGGCCAATGCATGCATAATGGCCAACATCTCCTTATCATATATGCTATATCCCCTCTCTGGACCACGAAGCTTCCGACTCTCAAAAGCAATCGGATGTTTGTCCTGCATAAGGACTGCACCGATTCCCTCTCCTGAAGCATCACATTGCAGCTCAAAGGGTTTAGAAAAATCTGGCAAAGCAAGCACCGTGCATGAAGTCATGATTAGTTTGAACATCTCAAAGCAATCCTGCGCCTCTGGAGTCCAAACGAAAGCCCCTTTCTTGGTCAAGTCTGTGAGTGGTGCTGCATGGCGTGAATATCCATTAACAAATCTATGGTAGAATCCACACAACCCCAAAAATCCTTTGAGCTGAGTAAGATTCACTGGTGTAGGCCATTCAACAATCGCCCTAATCTTTTCAGGATCCATACGTACTCCCTCAGCACTGATGATGTGACCAAGATATAGTAACTCTTTCATCCCTAAGTCACACTTAGACTCCTTTGCATACAAGGTCTCTTTCCCCAAAATGCCCAATACTATGTCAAGATGTGCTATATGATCATCCCATGTTTTATTGTACACCAAAATATCATCAAAGAATACTAGTACATACCTCCTCAATTGTGAATGGAAGACCCGGTTCATTGTGGACTGAAATGTTGCTGGAGCGTTGGTCAATCCAAATGGCATAACCATGAATTCAAAATGCCCACAATGGCACCTAAATGCAGTCTTCTCAATGCCCTGTTCCCTAACGCGAATCTGATGATAACCAGACCTTAGATCAATTTTAGAGAAGAAATGTGCACCATGTAACTCATCTATTAACTCATCAATTCTAGGGATGGAATATCTGTTCTTTATTGTTCGCTTATTCAAGAGTCTGTAATCAATACACATCCGCAATGTACCATCTTTTTTCTTAACCAACACTATTGAAGATGCAAAAGGAGACTTACTTGGTCTAATATGTCCCATGGCCAACAACTCATTAATTGTCTTTTCAATTTCATCCTTGAGTCGCTTGGGATGTCTGTATGGAGTGACTATGACAGGCTTGGCGCCCTCCTCCAACTCGATGATATGCTCAATTCCTCGATTTTGAGGTCTGCTTGGAGGAATCTCGCTAAACACCTTCGTATGCTTAATCCTTAACTCCTGGATATCAGGATGGTACTCTGGTTTCTGCTGTTCCCCTTGTGTAGGCATCAACACACATTTTGCTGCCCATTCTACCATATCATGTCTTACTAGCCTCGTCATTCTCCTGAAAGAGATCATCTTGAAACTAGAGTCTCGAATTGCTTTAAGAACATGAGTCTTTTCATCAACCTGAAAAGACATCTCCATCTCTCTAAGATCAAGGGTGAATTTCCCAATATCATGTAACCATCTCATGCCAAGCACCATGTCAGTATCACCCATGTTCACTACATAGAAGTCCGTCTTGAACTCATAGTTCAATCGTATGGGCAAGTTTGAAATTCTCTTCTCACATTTGAGGGTATAGCCATCTGCAACCTTAACCCTTATCCCCTCAAATTCCTCTGTCCTGATGCCTCTCCTATCAATTAAACGAGCATCAATGAAGTTGTGAGTTGCCCCTGTATCAAGAAGAGTGATTATCTTTTGCCCCGCTAGGACCCCACGCATCCTAAACACACCCTCCTGTTGGATGCTAGTGATGTGTGCATCATGTTGCCTCATTGCTCCTTCATGTTCTTCTTCACTTTCATGCTTTTCTTCCTCTTGCTCTGCTCCTTAGTCTTGCTGATCTGATTTTTTTGATTCAGAGTCTTCATAATATGCCCACATTACTCTATTAGCCTTTCCCTTTGGTCTCAAGGGACAATCATGATTTGCATCATAAGGCCCCTTACAATAGAAACACAACTTCTTCCTTAATTCATTGAGTGTGTCATGATCCAAAGCTGTTGCTGATTTGCCCTTGAAATCTAGTTTGTTCTTCTTCTTAGAGAAAGATTTATTATCTCGATACAAAGAAGATCCTTTTGATACAAACTTATTATGTGGTGTTGACAGTTCCATACTCCTAGCCTTCTTCATAGCCTCCTGAAGAGTAGGAGGATCAAAGGCTTTTATCCATCCTCTCATAGGCTCCATTAATCCTTCAATAAATAGGACCACCAACCGTCTCTCTGAGATGTTAGGAACCATCACCGATAATTTTTTGAAAATCTCCAATGTAACTCTCCAAACTTCCAACTTGCTTGAGTTGGGCCAAATCCTTGAAGTAGGATTTTGGATCTTTCCTATCAAAACGTTCCACAAGTTTGTCCACAAACTCTTGATAGGATGTAATCTGATTATGCTGTAATGTTACCAATCCATGATACCACCATTCATGTGCTGCTCCTTCCAAGTGCAACGAGACAAACTTGATGGCTTTTTTTTCTGTCATGGGTCGAAGAGCCAAGAAGGTATCCAACTTATGAATCCATGACTGTGCAGTAATCTTGCCAGTACCATCAAACATGGACAATGTGAGCTTATTAGTAGCTTGCTTAAGGTCCTTATTCTGATTTCGAGGCCTCCTCTCCTGTCGAGACCTGTAGTAGTCCATCCTTGTTTGTACAAAACGATCAAAATGCATAAGCCCTTGTGCTTCTGGTGTCAATAGTTGCCATTCATCATGAGCAGCCATATATGCATCAGCGAAGGTAGGTTCCTCAGCATCTTCAACATTCTCTTCTATTGTACGTTTTTCCGTCAAGAAAGTGGGTTGTGTAGGTCTGTCTGCAGTGTGGGAAGATGCTCGTAGTATTCTCTTTGAACCAGCTATGCTCCTATCATCATCATGATCTTGGGGCTGCCTTCTCGGTAAGACCAACTGCTGTAGAGTGTTTTCAAGCCGCTCAAGTACCCCAGATACCTGCTGCTGACCATCCCTGAAACCCCTAAAAGTATCAAGTACCTCTCTATCATCATCTCTTTTTCCATTTCTAGGAGGGCTTCCTTCTCTTCTTTCCTCCATAGGGCCACCAATCTCTTTATCCCTTGTTGTTACAACTGTTGATAATGTGTCTTGTGTCTGCTTTCTTTCTTCTCTAGCTGTATATCTCTTGGTCCTGTCACTTTGTTGCATAAATGAAGACGATTTCTGACTCAAAGGATGGCAAGAAACCGCTCTGATACCATTGTAATGAGCCTAACTCAAAACTGTCCACAATTTGTCTTGGTTGGCTGATTGTAATTTCGTCAAACAGTTTAAATGCAACCTTGCAGCTTGCTGATGTAGTGTTTCAATTTGTAGTAACTTGATAGAAATGGATGCTAAGGCTGATTTAAATACCCTACAATCTGATCTATATGCAAAAATGTGATTCTTTTTGGATTTTATGCAAATATATGGGAAACTAGGTATGCAAAGACTAGCTACAACAAATAAACATTTTTACAAACAATTGGCTTACAAACCCTAATCTGATTTCAAGCTTTGATTACAACAAGAAGGTGAGAATTACTTATTACTCCAATGTAATAATCTTTTCAATACAATAACAATTTCAACTCAGCCAAGACTCTTGGCAAATTACATATGAACTAATGCAAAATCTGAAATCAGTCACTTATAGCCGTATCATTTATTGTGCAACTAAATGACATCTAAAATGCATGGAATTTAACAATGGAACCTGGTTAGGAGTCGCCTTGCATTCCCAATGAAGAAGCAATGAAAATTCTGGAAGATGATGATCATGTGCAGCCCATACGAATTTCTGAAGAAGTTGCCCTTGTTCTGATTGGAAATGTGAAATAAAATAATCTGCTAACCCTCCAAGCCTCCAATAACTTTTAACATGATCAGCATAACCCTGGAGTGATGCGCACCAATCTCCAAGAGGAATCGACCTGGTTATGAGCTGGGATGAATGAAAATGCTCCTCCAAAGGCGTCCCTGTTTGCTTCAGATTTTGCCCAATGTAGATCTGACTTTTCTTTTCAAGATTCGATGCCACAAGACACTATTCTTCAATGCTAGCCAACTCCTAAAATGGTAGTCTTCAAAATTGGCCTTAGGCCACAAATTTTCTTCCCTAATGAAGTGATTGAAATATCACCTCCAATTTGCAATAATTCAGGGGATATTGCACACCCTCAAAATTGCTATCGATGGGAGTTTTCGTTCCCAAAGACAATCTAATTATCTGCAGATCACTTGGCTTCACAAATACTCAAGAAGAATTCACCAATCAACAATTTATCAAATCTGGATGCTCAAATCGTGAGACCTCAAGGTCTATTTATGCATTTCCTCTAGAGGTCGGCCTCAATAAAATAATATTATCCTTTGACTTCTAGAAGATTCCAGAATTATTTAATCTTGTTTCACTTTATGAAATATTAAAATATTATATTATTAATAAAGTGCATCTCAACATCAAATTATAAAATAAGGTTTCCATAAATAGAAATAATGATGAAATATAGTGGAAAACCTTACTCCAATCAAAAAATTGAGCCAAGTAATCACCAAGTGATTGCAAAATGACTCTCTCACCATGCCTCGTTAGCCTACGAGAGCCGTTACTAGGCTGATCTTGCTGATATGTCGATGTCAACTAGAAGGGGACATGACAGATTTAATCATTTAAGTTTCAAGTTTGATCTATTCAACAATGAACATTAACATTTTAACATTGAACATTAAACAATAAACATTGATAATTGAACATTAAATTTTCAAAATTTCATAATGATGATTCATGATTACAATCCAGTATCAACAATGTTCAAAAACAAAATACAATAGTGAAATACTAAAAGTAAATAGTAATTTTTTTTGTCAAACTCACCAATGGACCCCTTTATTTTTCCAGTTTGTAGTTTCTATGGCAACCTTGGAAAAAAACCTAGACAAAAAACTTGAAATTCACCTAACTTGAAAGCTAGTGTTCATACTAATTTTCATATTCACAAGAGCTCTAGATTAAAAAATTCCAAGTAAATACAAATGACTCAATGGCTAATCATCTCCAATATGGAACTCCTCATCACTAGAACTGCTGGACTTTACAGGCTCAAGCTCCTCCAAGCTAATACCAACCAGCCCTGTTTGTGTAGCATCATCATCGATCCTTGTTGGTTCCTCTGGCTCTACATCCCATCTGGCAATTGGACTCTCTTTGTACGCAAGTGTGTTGCGGTCCATGAGACACAAGGCACTATGTACAACCACAAGCTTCTCTGCCCTCTTAGAGGTAAGCATGTTCCTCATGGAGTGAATCCAGCTATAAGTAGACCAGTTCCTCTCAACAAGACAACAAACAAAAGGCTTTTGGGAGGCCTTGAGGGGTGGGGGTGGCTCCCACTAGCAATTAAGGTTAGGGTAGAAAGCATAAAAATCCATTTTTTTTAAAATTTGAAGAAAAAACACTATGACTTTGTCTTGCATGGGGGATGCTTAGATGTCCTTGGGACGTCCTCGAGACTTTTGGATGTCCCCTAGATGTCCAGGGGACACCGAAAAGTCCCTTGGATGTTCAGAAGTCTCGGGGACGTTCCTCCAAAAAGGGGACATCCTCTCTTAGAGGGAGACATCCCTAAGACAGTGGTGGAACTTGGCGGACGTGGCGGGACCGCTAGGGGACGTCCCCTTGACGTCCCTGCATCCTTGGGACGTCCCCATTCTTGAAATGCAGGGTTTTTGGGAGGGGGATGCGTCTCCGTGGATCTCTCTCTCTCATTATATATATATATAGAGAGAGAGAGAGAGAGAGAGAGAGAGAGAGAGAGAATTTATAGATAATATATAGATTTTACAACATGTGTAAATAACCATAACAATAAAATTTTAAAAATAAATTATTATAAAAAATATCACCACATGATAATAAATAAATAAATAATACAGATAATCATAACTAATATATATAAATAAATATATAATATTTATAATAGATAATCGTAATTAATTGATAGGTAATATATAGATTTTATTGCAACAAATTTTTAAATAATCATAATAATGAAATTTTAAAAATAAATTATCATAAAAAATATCACCACATGATAATGTAATATATAGATTTTACCACATTATATTTATAAATAATCATAACAATAAAATTGTAAAAATAAATTATCATAAAAAATATTACCACATCATGATAAATAAATAATATATAGATAATCATAACTAATTTATAGGTAATATATAGGTTTTACCACATACATCATAATAAATAAATATATTATTGCTCTCCATTTCTCATTTTAAAATTGTATTAAATATTTATATTAAGTGTTTTTATGAACAATAAATGTTTACCTTTACTTTATGTGGTGGCAAGTATTGTTAACATACATATCTTAGATAAATCTATGTAAAATACACCAAAAGATATCATTGTTGAGGCACTCACAATTCAATATATTATAGGTGCCTCAAGAATGATATCTATCAGTGTATTTTACATAGATTTATCTAAGATATACATGCTAGTAATTTCAAATTTTCATGCTATGGTGTTTTAAAATGATGAAGTTTTTGGTTAGAGATCTATGTTTGGATAATGGTGAAAAAAAACTCTTTTGGAAGGTGGTCGTAGTGCATTATTATTTGAAATAAAAGAAAATATGAACCCATTTGGCCCATAATTGATTAGAGATAGAATGATCAGCTCCATCAACATATACATGCAATGACCTTCTACTTGAGCTCCAAAATTTCCTTCTCCGTTTTGTTTAAGGCTAATGAAGAAGTTATGGATGCCTTCAACACATGCTTAAAGGGTTTGATGCCTAGCGAATACCTTAGAGACACGATTCTTGATGAATTGCAAGTTTACAAGGGTGTAGAGGGGAGGATATTTTCTTAGTCTCTATGCTTTCAAAAGGGATTGACCCAAATGCTAGGTAAAAACAAATTGAGTCCTTTGATTGTAGTTTCTTTACTTGTAGATATTAGACTTATTTAATAAATGCAAACATAGCTGACATACAAAGTTATAAGTGTCCTATTTGTACATTTGTGGTGCAAAAATACCAAAATTTGAGAGGCTAGCCATCTATATTTTGTGCAAGCCATGTAGCTTTTCTAGATGTGAATGTAATTGGAACATGTTTAAGGCCATTCTCACAAATAAGCATGAGAAATTGAGAACACAAGGTCTCAATGACTTTGTTTTTTGTGTAAGGCAACTTTTGTCTTTGTGTGAAACGTGTGGAGGGGCAAGAAAGTAATGACGTGATTGACTTGGATAAAATCGATCTATACTCATATTGGATTAGTGAGGATGCAGGGTCCATATTTATTGAGGTGAGATTGCAAATTTTGAGAGGGAGTAGTAGAAGGGGCAACGACAATAGAGACACACGTGCAAACGAAAGCATCATGAGGGGTTGGTGAGGATGATATGTTTGCGGATGATTTTGTTCCATAGGAGTAATCTTTACTTTTCACTTCCAGGGCACAACCAATGAGTATGAGGAACTTGAGGGGGAAATAAATTTGTAAAGTATTTTATGGATTTTTAATTTTTTATGATTATGATCAACCATCATATGATATTATAGTGCATTGACGAGCATATGATGCAAGAGCATTCGAATACTCAAACAGTTTTGCATCAACCAAAAAATGAGGGGCGTGTTTGTGTAGACTACTCAATGTGTATGGCGTTTTGGTATAGTAGAAGTTGCTCCAAGGGAAGCATCACCTCCACAACACTTCAAGGCCATTAAGTATGTTAGAGAAGAGCACTTTAGGTAACAACATGGTTTCAAATAAGTTGGTTGAGTTTCTCAACAACTGGTAGAATTTAGGTAGTGGCTATGTCTGTTGAAGGTCTACAAGTGATGGGTTTTTGAACAAAAGCAAAAAGGGCATGAAGAACCCCTCCAAACCATAATATGATTGCAGATTTGGATTGTCCTCGAAAAGTTTTGCACTTTCAAAAAAAAAAATCTCATTTCAAGTTCGTATGCATAAGTTTTGGCCTTTGGAAGTTACTAGTTTTGTGTAGAGTGTGTGTAGAAGTCTGCAAAATGAGCATAATGTGTGTAGAAGATCACAAAATTTGTAGGAGTTTGCAGATTGTGTCCAAAAATCCACATGTGCAAAACATGCGGAAGTGCAAAAAATGTACCTAGTGTTGGAGCCCAAAATGTCCCTTGACATTTTTGGGATCTTTGTGTGAAAAATGAAGATATTTACAAAGCTTTTAGAGGTTGTTAAGTGCTTTGATGACTCCTACAAGTTTTCATGTAAGGGTGTCTTATGCCCCTATCCTATAATTTTATCCTTTCCCTTAGCTAAAGCTCCCCTCCTTGTTCAATTTCATCATCATAGAGTATGTCGGGTCCAATTCACATTATCTTTGAGGACAGGTCTCGACTTATTTGATTGGCCATATAATATCCCTTGTGAAACTTAAAGTCTAGTTGTTGCCACCCCTAAAGTCTTTATTCGCTTGGCATCAATAAAACATTATTCGTGGCCACTTAGATATCCCTAATGTCAAAATCACTATGTTTTAATGGAGTTTATATGTGTGGCCATTGATATCGCTAAGTCTAGGATAATCTTATTTATAACCATTTGCAGCGTTTTTGACACCATAATAAATGGTTCACAAAAGTTTCAAGTGGCTCCTCCAAGTCTTAAATA
This sequence comes from Torreya grandis, assembly GCA_037957365.1. NCBI lineage: Eukaryota > Viridiplantae > Streptophyta > Pinopsida > Cupressales > Taxaceae > Torreya > Torreya grandis. Next base: position 2,428,638 of record JARHVA010002431.1, on the reverse strand, counting down.
TTTGACTTGTGGCTCAAGTTGAATTCAATTACCTAGTGTAGTGCATGCAATTGGTCATTGGGTTGGTCCTCAACACAAAAAGTTCCCGGCTGGAGCCCATCTGTGAGCAAAAGACAATGTGGCGTTGGGGACTTATAAAGTTTTAGTTGCGAAGGTTATGAGTATGGACTAAGTGGTATTAGAGTCTAGTTCGGCGCAGGTTAGTGTTTGTTGATTACAGGTCACTCTCAGGGGTTTTTGATTGAGTGGGAGTAAAGCAATGGCAGAAGAAAGTACACTAAGAATAGAGAAATTCAATGACAAGAATTATCAATTATGGAGGATGCAGATAGAAGATTATCTGTATCAGAAAGATCTGTACTTACCGTTGGGTGGGGTTAAGCCCACAGATATGAAAGATGAAGAATGGAATGTTTTTGATCGGAAGGCTCTGGGATCTATAAGGTTGAGCTTGGCATCGTCTGTGATTTCCAACTTATCACAGGCAAAGACAACGGTAGAGTTAATGGAATTTTTGGCAAATTTATATGAAAAACCCTCAGCTTCGAATAAGGTATTTCTTATGAAGCAATTATTTAATTTGCAAATGCAAGAAGGTGGATCGGTACATAGTCATCTTAGTGATTTTCATGGATTAGTAAATCAGTTAATTTCAATCAATATAGTTTTTGATGATGAAATTAAAGCTCTCTTAATCTTATGCTCTTTACCTGAAAGTTGGGATAGTTTGGTAATGACAGTTAGTAATATTGCGTCTGCTTCAAATATCTTGAAAGTTGATGATGTTGTTAGTGTAATCTTGAATGAAGAAATTCGCAGAAAAAACACAGGGAAATCATCAGATAATGCTTTAAGTGTTGAAAGCAGGGGAAGGCAAAGAGAGAAGAGCAAGCAAAGGAAATCAAGGTCAAAGATAGGCAGTAGATCCAAATCCAGAAATGGAGGTATAACCTGTTGGAACTGTGGAAAGAAAGGACATGTAAAGAAAAATTGTTGGTTGAAAGAAGATCAGTATGAAAGAAATGAAGAAGCAAAAGATGCAGGGATTGTTGCACATGATGCTCTTGTATGTTCTTTGGATAAAGTGGAATCTTGGGTTTTAGATTTTGGTGCTTCTTTCCATGCAACCCCAAATAGAATTTTTTTCATGATTATGTCCATGGAAACTTTGGAAAAATTTATTTAGGGGATGGTAAGCCTTGTCAAATGGTTGGCAAAGGGGAAGTGCAGCTGAAATTGCAGAATGGCAACACATGGGTGTTGAAGGATGTCATGCATGTCCCAGACCTGAAGCGAAATTTGATTTCTGTAGGAAAGTTGGGTGATGAGGGTTGCACAGTAACTCTCAGCGAAATTTTGAAAAGTTTTCAAGGGTGCACTTGTTTTAACAAGAGATAAAAAAGTAGGTACACTTTATCTAGCTACTTGTATCACTGATTCTTTTTTTGTTTTATCTACTTCAGATGTAGATGCAAAGATGTGGCACTGAAGGCGTGGTCACATGAGTGAGAAGGGAATGGATGTTCTTAAATCAAATGGTAAGCTTTCGAGTTTGAAAAGCATAATTTGAGATTTCTGTAAGCAACAAAAGAAAGTGAGGTTTCTTGAAACTGGGTCAACAAAGAAGGGAACTTCTATTGGAGGATCACAGTATTTTATAAAGAGGAAATCTGATGTTTTTGACAATAACAAGAACATGAAAGCCTTGGTTTTCAAAGAGAAGATGATGGACAGAGATCAGCTCAAGAGGTTGAATAATTTTGAGCAGGGCAGTGTTGATTTGGACAAGGTTATGATTCAAAATGAGCTCGCGGGTAAAAATCATCAGTCACATGAAAACACAGTTATCGATGTCGGTCAGGTGAAAATCGACGTTGATCAGGCAGGGATCGACGTCGGTCATGTGCAGACCGAAGTCGGTGATGTCGGGTAGGTAGACACCGACGCCGGTCAGGGAATCGACGTCGGTGATCAGGAGGAATCGACATCGGTCGGGTGCAGACCGAAGTTGGCCAGAGGTGACCGAGATCGATCACTGTCAGAACGAATTTTGGGTTGACAACAAGTTGTCAAGGAGTCTCAAACGCCCATGTGGAGGACTGAAAGGGTAAGTAAGCCTCAAATTCGTTATTCCCTTTCTTTACACTACTTGTTACTGATGGTCAAGAACCAAAAAGTTTTGAAGAGGCAATGCAGGTAGAATCCAAGAAACAGTGGGAGCATGGCATGAATAAGGAAATTGATTTTTTGGAAGAGAACCAAACGGGAGATTTGGTAGAGTTGCCAGTCGGGATGAAAACACTGAAAGACGAATGAATTTACAGGTTAAAGAAAGGAGAGAATGGACAGGTGAGACAGAAGGCCAGGTTATATGGTCTTGAGCAAGCTGCAAGACAATGGTGTTTAAGGTTTGACAGGTGTATGACAAAGCATGGCTTTAGTCAATGTCAATGTGACCATTGTGTTTATTTTACTAGGTTGGATAATATTAGCTACATTATCATGTTACTGTATGTAGTGTATATGCTTGTTGCAGGGTCACACATGCAGGAGATTGCTGAGCTAAAGGTAAAATTAGTTCAGAGGTTTGCCATGAAGGATTTGGAAGCAGCAAAGAAAATCCTTGGCATGAGTATTTCTAGAGACAGGGAAAGTCACGGGTTGATTTTGTCTCCAAAGGATTATGTGAATAAGGTAGTGGAGAGGTTCAATATGCAGGATGAACCGGTTAGCACACCTATGGTTGGACAGTTCACAAAACAGTGTCCTAAATCACATGATGAAGTTGAGTACATGAGTACTAGACTTGATATTACCCAAACAGTGGGAGTTGTCAGCAAGTTAATGGCCAATCTAGGAAAAGAGCACTGGAAAGCAGTTCAGTAGATTTTCAGGTATTTGAGAGGGACCAGCAGCAGGTATTTATGCTATGCAGGGTCAAGCACTTCTCTACATGGGTATGTAGATTCGGATATCGCAGGTGACTTAGATGACAGGAGAAACACCACAAGATATGTGTTCAATATTGGTGGTACGGCGGTTAGCCGGATTTCAGAGATGCAGAAAGTGGTTGCAGTCACAGAGGTTAGCGGGGATAAGAACCCTGCGAAAATGTTAACAAAGTCGGGAACAAATGAGAAGAATCTTCATTCAACTTTTGTTGGTCTTCAAGATTAAACTTGAAGAGGGATACAAGCCAGGAAACAAAATTAGAAGATGTACAGGTACAGGTACATGTGCAGCTGTTTATTTCCAAGTGGGAGATTGTTAAGTTGTGGAGCTAAAAGCTTCACTGATGCAAATGGTGGAGGTTGCTAAGTATTAAAGTAACCGACGTCGGTCTGATCAATTGACGTCAGTCATATTCAGTTACACAGTAAACGACATCGGTTAGGGGTCGGTCGGCATCGGTCAGACAGAAACCGACGTCGGCAACCTGTGTGTGCGCGTTTGCATGCGTTTTTCGAATTGGTCTAATTTTAGATGGACAATTAGATTGCTTGTAAAGACTAATTTTAGTCTTGAGTCTGCGTTTCTAATTATTGTTTGTTTTGGAATCTATTTAATAGACCCATGGGGCTGTATTGTAATCAAGGACAAGTCTAAGGACAAGGATTAGATCCTCAACTTGAAGGCAAGAACAACATTTGGGTTGGTTGTCTCAAGGTGTGTAAGATCAGTTGATCTGCAAGTTGTGCAAGATCAGGGAGATCTACATGGTAAGTAAGATCAGTTAGATCTGCAGGTTGTGCAAGATCAAGGAGATCTACTTGAAGTACTTGGTGGACTGGCAGTAGGCAACAACCATTGGGTTGATTGTCACTGACTGGTGGAGGGAACAACTCTGTGTTTGAGTTGGTTTGTAATTGAGAGAGAGAGAACTCTTGAGGGAGAATTACTGTACGCTTAAGAGGTGTGGGAAGAGTGAGATTTTTTCATTGTATTTTCTTCTGGAAGAGTGTTAATACAAGATTGTATTGTCTCTCATATTCTGTGCTGTTTCTGAATTCTAGTTACATATTACTTCTGGTTTAATTCCGTGTTTAGTTGCTTATACAAAGGTAATCAATTGTGCTCTTAAGCAGTAGGATCCTAACAAAGGTTATGAGCATGGACTCCAAATAAAAGTGAATCGGGATTGAAGAAGTCTAACGAGTTTGCACAAAGCAAAAGGGACTCCATGAGCTCTGTGACAATGTGGACAATCGAGAACTTCCATGTGTCTTATCTTTAGTGATCACAAAATGGGAAGAGAAGATGAAGGCATAGTGAGGTTTGTGAACTTCGTGATTCATGACTAGTTCGAGGATGACATGCGGCTAGTTGCAGACTTGAGAAGATCATAAGGCAGGTTGTAGAAGTTCACGAGTTTGCAACAGGTTCAAGTCCAAGCAAGGAATATTCTATGAATCTTGTGTTGCGTGGCCAACTAGAGGATGCCATGCATCTCACTCTTAATGGCTACAAGATAAGAAATGAATAGCAAGGTGAAAGTGCACTTTGTGAGTTTGTGGCTCGTGGCCAACCGACGGTTGTCATGTGGACCAATCATGGATTGCATGGAGCAAGACAAGCCAAAAAGAGGACTTTGTGACTTTGTTCTTTGTGGCCAATTTGAGGTCACCATGTGTTTCGCATGTAGCCCACTCACATGTTGCCACGTGGATCAATAAGTGCTTGTTAGGTTTCTTATTTCCATTAACCATTAGACAATAGTTGAAATACAAAGTGAAAAAGAGAGCTCTTGAATTCTGTAGTCTGTGACCAATGAAGGAAGGCTCTGTGTCATTTTGAGAAGATGCTGAAAGGGGTCATAGGGAAAGATAGTATGGAAATGTGCGGGGTCGCATTGCTCAGTCTTGCCACGTTGAAGCCACCTCAAATATAAAGTGAGGAAAAGTGCGGATCTGTGGAGACAAATCAAATTTTAAAAGTGGGCCACACATCCACATTATTATAAAAAGCAATGAAGAGCTTTTAGCTTTCTGTGGACTTCGTTCGTGCGAGGGCACAAGATTGTGCCACATGGGTGGTTGAGATCCGTTGATTGTAAGGGACTAGATTTGATGGCCGTCTCCATGTCAATTCCCTGCCATATAGCCACAATGAATGTTTGAAAACAAAATTATAGGGATTTGGTTTTTGATCATAATTTTGTTTTTGATCATATTTTGGTTTTTATTGATCCATTTTGAGCATGGTGGGTATTGTTGGAAAGGTCACGACGAGAACTCTACAATGATCTTGAATTTGGCGGCAATTAATGAATGTCCAGAAACTTGTTCATGTTTGAAGTTAACAATGCTATTGCTGCCCATGGTCAATTCAATACATGATGAGTTGTAGAGGTCGCCAAGGTTCATGAAATGCTCCATTGTGAGACTTTGAGTAATCCATGAGACCCCCTGTGTCATTGGTGATTGGTTCCCTAAAAAGTAAAAGCATAACCTCATGCAAAATGTCATTGTGAATGCCTCATCTGATTTCATGCTACAACACATGCCATGGGGAAGTGATCTTTGTGTTTCTTTGAGATTAGAATTTGCACTGCAAACGACTTGCTCTCAAGGGAACTTTGTATTTTCTTCATGTTAGGTGTGATCACAAATTGTTCACCCTTGAGTGAACTTGAGATCTCTTGCCACTTGTCAATTGATGCCCCACGGAGCTACCTGAGTGCTCTATGCATGCACATGGAGGAGTTATGATTGGTTGAGAATGGGATGGATTCTGATGCAGACACTTGTTCACTCCTCTGCCCTTGATGCAAATTATTCTAGATTGTTCTTGAGAAGCAAGGAAAAATCTATAAATCAATGAAGGCTGCCATCATCCTGGTCTTTTGGCAATTAGTCATCTGGCTGGTTATTGTCTTTTGGGCGAACAGTCATCTTGTTGGCTATTGTCTTCTGGCCACTGATTTTGTTGGCTGCATTTGGCATAGCCTGAGTTCTGCATTGTGTATTTCATCAATGTTTTGTCAATAATTCAGTAGTGTGTAATTGTTCCTCCATAATGGTTTGTAGACTCTGGAATTTCAGAGAATTGTAGACTTTGGAATTGTAGAGAATTCCTTGATAATGGTGAATTTTCAATAAATAAGTTGTTGGACATTGAATTCTGTTTTGCTTTGCAAGATTGTTAGAATAAGATTATAAAATACTTTAGTGGATTAGTTGCTGTGGAGTTCATCTATTTTTGAGGTTACTTAAGTGTATCTTGGGAACAATTCTTAACATATCCAGGGCTAATTTGGGGGTGAAATAATTAGGATATGTCACATTTGTTTTCTGCCATTGTGAGTGCTTGTGTAATGACATGTAGGTTTTGCACAAACTAGAATTTGTTTTATACTGCTGTAGTTTTTTGCGTTTCATTTATGTTTGCCCAATGGATAAGGCATGTCTGGAGAGGCTGATTTGTTCACCTTTTTTATATTCTTTCTCAGCAATTTGTTCTGAGGCCTCTATTCCTTTATAACACAAATTCTGTAGAGGTCTCTGTTGTTAAGTATTTGCCCCTTGAGATCTCCTTTTTGCCTTTTTGAATATCTTTTGAGATCTCTGTTGTTGTCATGCTCTCTGGTTTATGATTCTTAAGTCAGCATTATTTGTGCATGTAATATTGTGAACATTGAGCTTGCAAGGTATAAATGTCATTATTCACTAATGTTTGATGCTATCTTTTTCTGAATTTTGAGAGATTTGTGATTTGCTTTGCTAGTGGCAAATAAATTGGGTGGACTAATCTTGGTGGCTGAGTCCTCTGTTCAGAATTGTGTTATTTGAAGCTTGTCATTCATTACATTTCTATATTACATTTTCATGTTTGTCGTCCTTAGATCTCAGCCAATTTGCAGTGAGAAGAGTCAATAGACTTTGTTGCTACAATGACTTATCCTCTTTTGTCTCTTAATTGTCCACGAAATCATGGGGTGTGGTTTTGGGCCCAGCAAATTGGTGTTGTTGGCAGGGAATATTATGTTCATGGTGTCATTCATTGTACTCCTTGCCATTTGATACATTGTCGGGGGCTCAAATCATTGTATAATTTGAGAGATCTTTGGTTTTATTTTTCAATCCATATTCTCTCTTGTTTGGTCTTGGTTATTGTGCATTGTGTTAGAAATTGATTTAACCTATTTGTGTAGAGCCTGTTGACTTAGCCAACAATTGGCGCCTCCGCTGGGATTGTTTGTCCCCTGTTCTCTAGGATTACAGTTAATAGCTCAGACCTCGAGTTTGTGCATTAGGTTTGAATATACCTTTGTGGTATTGGCAAGTTTGTTGAAGTTAAAGAACTAAATCACCCTGTGTCTCTGTTAAGTCTCAATTGGATTTTGAGCAAGTGCTGTGGATCAGCTTCTATCTCTATGAATATTCTTCCTTTGTGAGTGGCGACTCCAACGTTATTTTGCCAACCACATGTGCTCTAAATTCTTTGATTTTAGCTGTTGGATGTTTATTCAATCAATTTTTCAGTGATACAAAAGGGGCTGCTATTGCTCATTCAGCTTCATGTTTAGGTGACATTTTTGTGCATTAAATATGAATTTTGTTACAATGGATGTTGTTGGGTGTAGTGGAAAATTAAATTCAGAAAGGGTTTCGAATCAGTATATTGGATTTATGAGTTCAGATTATTTAGATCAATATTTTAATAGTTTAGTGGGTTCCTCTTATTACCAAAAGGTGTCTTCTGCCTGCCTTTCATTTGTTGATTAGAGATATCAGCCAAGTAATATGTGGCCTATTTCCAAAATTTCCATGCTCCTTCTCAAAAACAATTAGGAACATGTTGCCCAAGATGGCAGCAATGTAGATAAGGGAGAGAGCCATCTAGAAACCTTATGTTAATTTGGTTGATGACTTTGAAATAGAGAATGAAGGTGTTGTGATTAGGCCCTTTTTTTAAAGTTTAGAAGGCGATGCTTGGGATTGGTTTCAGGAATTGCCTGATCAAATTATTGACTCTTGGTACAAGTTCATATATCTTTTTATCAAGAGGTATGGAGATAAAATTGATTCTGCTCTTATGATGCATTTTTTTTTTATAATATAAAAGGGAGCATGATGAGAGTATTCAATCCTTCAATCTCAGATTCATGTAAACTTGGAAGAGGTTTTCTGAGCATTTAATATCTAATGAGGCAATGACTGTTCTGTTTTATTGTGATGCTTTTGATAGTGATCTAAATGATTATTTAAAAGACAGAAGTCCATAGCCTATTGCCTATGCTTGTGATTTGTCCGACTTATGGTTTTGGCTGTCATGATTTCTAGATGTAAAATGAAGGATATGAACCTGATGTGAATAAATATGAAAAAGGATATGATTTAGAATCTTTGAACTGAAGTTATGAATTAGAACTTATAGTGGTTGAAGAATTTAAAGAAATGGAACAATAAATGAATAAAAATTAATAGTGATACTCTTATTGATCCACTAATCGTTGTCAATGAAATATGTTAATCCCTTGCTGCAAATATTTGTAAGCCCTATTGCGCTGATGTGTTTGCCTCATGTGATGTAGATGATGGTGTTTTCTTCCACCATCATGATGAAGTAGACACTAAGCAGGTGGAGCTTGATGAAGATCATGATGCTGATCTTTTTCACTTCGCTGAAATTTAATAACGATGCCCTTCTGTACCTGAAGATGAATTGCTTATGAATGGTAACATTTGCTGGAATGGATTTGGATGGGGTGTTTGCTGTCTAGGAACATGTTATTGACAATGAAATAGACAGGCAGCAATTACTTGATCACTCCATTGGTGAAACATTGGTGGACAAGTGCATCTTGTCTTGATTTGGTCATCGTGAGGTTTTAAATACTGATGTTCATTATTGTTTGCTTCAGCTAGCCATTAAGTTTGTAGAAGATGGTTGCTCGCTTCAGCTGTCCACTAAAGTTGTAAAGGATGGTGCCATTGGTTTTGCCGTAGATGAGTTCCTTTGTGCTGATAGTGGTGTTGACATGCAGTCCATAGTTGGATAAGAATATCAAAGCATTGTTTGGTCTACACACGGTGAAGAAAGGTATGAATCTAATGACTTGTTGCATTGTTGTTATGAAAGTCCAGTTGTGGAAAATCTTTCCACACTTTGCAAAGAGGCATTGGGTGATTTAAATGAATTATGACAGTCTGATGATTCTGTATGTGAAAGTGATTGTGAAATTGAATATGATAAAGATGAATACACCAAGATCTGAGGCTTTTTCCAGGACTATGGCAATGCATTGTTTGAGCCTGATCTTGCAAGTACATTGGATAATCCGGTTGATTAAGAGCTACAATATACATTGGATAATCCGGTTGATTAAGAGCTACAATATGATTCCCACTTATGAGACTAATTTGGATTATGAGTGTGATGAAATTAAAAACGATGGTGGAGTGGATTCTTCTTAGCAGTATGATAATCATCATTTGAGCATTTTCAAACATTCAAATATCTGCCCGAGTTTCCATATTTGTTGATGTGACCTGTTCTAATGTAATCGAGCTGCTTACATGCCAATTTGAATAAGAGACTGAAGTTTCCAGCAACACCCCTTGGTCTAGGGTTGAAGATTCATGTTTGGGTTGTGATGAATTTGAGTTGCTGGAACACAACAAATGTTTGCCTTAGTTTCTCAATTGGGACTTCATTTTTGGTAGTTTGTTTTAGGCATGTTATGATCAGCATTGCAAACAGTTGGGACTTGATTTTGATTATGAATCTGACTGTTATAACTTTGCAGACTTTGTTGGTTCACCACTTGAGAGCAAGATCAACATATTCAATGGTTTTATGTTAATTGGTTTGTTGGGTGCTTGTTGTTCCAAGTTGGTTGGAGGCCATTCCACGTTATTCAGATCTAGGTCATACTTATCAATGCTTGTGAATGAGTTGATTGAGTTGGCATAGACGAGGTGGCACTTATTTGTACATATTGTGTATTTTTCTTGCTTTCCTTTATTTATTATGTGTTTGTTTTGGTGTGTTGGGTGATGTATTATCATAGTGGTAGGCAGCTCATGAAGAGACCTCGTTCAGTTTGGCCGGATTTCAAGTGCAGGATTCGGGATGGTTGTGAGCAATTGATTTGGCTATGGATAAGACACAGGTATGTTTCTACTATGAAATTTCTGGCATCTCTGGATACCCACAAGAGGTGTCTGTTCTGCAATCAGAGCCAATGTTGGAGCCCAAAATGATCCTAACATTTTTGGGATCTTTGTGTGAAATATGAAGATATATACAGAGCTTTTAGATGCTGCTAAGTGCTTTGATCACTCCTACAAGGTTTCATGTAAGGTTGTCCTATGTCCTTGTTTCATGAGTTTATCCTTTCCCTTAGCTAAAGCTCACCTCCTAGTTCAATTTCACCATCACAAGGTATGCTGGGTCCAATTCACATTATATTTGAGTCCAGGTCTCTTCTTATCTGATTAGCCATACAATATTCCTTGTGAAACTTAAAATCTAGTCGCAGCCATCTTTGAAGTCTTAATTCACTTGAATTTAATAAAACATCATTCGTGGCCACTTAGATATCCCTAAGGTCAAGACCACTTTGTCTTAATAGTGTATATTTGCGTGGCCATTGATATCTCCAAGTTTATGATCATCTTATTAATAACCATTCGCAACCCCTTTGACACTTAAATGGTTCACAAAAGTTTCAAATGACTCTTCCAAGTATTAAATATATGACTTGTGGCTCAAGTTGAATTTAGCAACTAAGCGCAACATAGTCGGTCATTCGGTTGGTCTTCCAGGCATAAGGTTTTTGGTTCAAAACCATCTGTGAGCAAAAGACGAGGTGGACTTATAAAATTTTGGTCACAAAGGTTATGAGCATGGACTCCACATGAAAGTGAATTGGGATTGAAGAAGTCTAATAGGTCCGCGCAAAGCCAAAGGGACTTTGTGAGCTCCATGATTGTGTCCAATTGGAGCTTCCATGTGTCTCATCCGTAGTGGCCAGAAAATGGCAAGAGAAGATGAAGGCAAAGTGAGGTTTGTGAACTCTGTGGTTTGTGACTAGTTGGAGGATGACATGTGGCTAGCTGCATACATGAGAAGATTATGGGACATGTTCTATATGTTCATGGGTTTGCATGGCTCAAAGTTGAGGCAAGGTGTATAAATTAAAATATGCTCATCCCGCTAATTATACTAATTCCCGCTAATTTGGCCTAATTTCCATATTTTCCTAGCCATATTAACTAATAGCCTAATACCTATATCCCATTTCTATATCCCACACAACCTTTATCCCATTCTAAAACCAATTAATCCCTTTATTAAACTTATAATAGACTCCATTACCTACTAACCTACCCCCTAAACCCACTAGCCAATTTAAAATTAAAAAAAAATCCAACTACCCCCACACCACCCTATACTAGCCTCTCTTAAAACCCTAAACCCAATGGGGAGATTTCTAGAATTGGAAGATTCTAGAAATCTTCCCCAAACTAGCCCCCTTCTCTAGAATTTTCTAATTCTAGAGATTTCCATGGAATTAAAAATTCCATGGAAATTTCTTAGCCCTAGATCTTAAAGGCCCAAATTTGAATTTGGACAATTGATCTTTCCTCCCTTTGCCTATAAAACTAAGCTTTCCCTCCACCCTCAAGACTAATGAGAAATTGTCCATCAAGCCATTAAGCACTCCTATAGCATCCATAACAACATTCTAGTGTCCATTTGAAGCCATTATGTCCATCACATATCCATTGGAAGCCATTGTCAAAGTCTCACAAGCAATCCAACACTCAAGTTTTTGCATCAAATCATTTGGATTCAAATCCTGGAATGGAGGCATGAGAAGGTAAAGAGGACGGTAAGAATGTTCTATGTATTCTGATTTATCTCAATCCATGCTTATTGGTGCCATCAAGTTTTGGGTTTTATTGTCTCCTTTATAATATTTGTTTGAACTTGAAATTTGGTGCACACAAAGAATATTTCGTGAGTCATGTGTTGGGTGGCCAACCGGAGGATGCCACGCATCTCACTCTTAATGGCCACAAGATAACAAGTGAACATCAAGGTGAAAGGGCACTCTATGGAGTTCATGGTCCGTGGCCAACCAACAGTTGCCATGTGGACCAATCGCAAATTATGCAGAGCAAGACAAGCCAAAAAGAGGACTTCGTGAGTTTGTGCTCTATGGCTAATTGGAGGCTGCCACATGTCTCACATGTAGCCCATTCACATGTCACCACATGGATCAATTGGTGCCTTTTGGGTTTCTTATTCCCATTGGCCATGGGATGACAATTGAAACACAATGTAAAATAGAGCTTGTGTATTCTTCAGTCTGTGACCGATGAAGGAAGGCCATGTGTCCCCTTGAGAAGATGTTGAAAGGGGTCACAGGGAAAGATAGTATGGAAATGTGCGAGGGTCGCATTGTGAGTTTTGCCATGTCGAAGCCACATCAAATATAAAGTGCAACTTTTAAAACGGGGCCTCGCATCCACAAAATTATTAAAAGCGATTAAGAGCTTTTAGCTTTTCGTGGACTTTGTGAGCATGAGGGCATAGGATGTGCCAGGTGTGTGGCAGAGATCTGTTGATTACAAGGGACTAGATTTGATAGTCGTCTCCACGTCAATTGCTTGTCACATACACACATTGAACATTTGAAAGCAAAATTATAGGGATTTGGTTTTTGATCACATCTTGGGTTTTATTGATCCATTTTTAAGCATGGGTGGTCTTGTCAGAAAGGTCTCGACAAGAGCTACACAATGATCATAAATTTGACAAGAATTAATGAATATCCAAAAACTTGTTAATGTTTGAAGTTCACAGTGTTAGTGCCCAAAATTGCAGGCAACAATTTGTGCCCTTGTTGAATATTAAATCCTGATTGTCTAGTTGTTACTCCTATTTGCAAGTGTTCGTCCAAAGTTACGAAGTCTTGTTTTCGCATCAAGTCATAAGAATCCCACTTTTGCCTTGTAAAAACCCTTTGAGATCTCCGTTTCAGCGAACATTTAATGTTTTCGTGTTTTAAAGAGATTGTAGGGTGTATGATGAAAAAAGGAAGCCTGACGGAAGTTTCAGGGTTAAATACAAGTTTCGAAAGTTGCAAAGTGTATGTAAAGTTTCCAGTGAACATCTCGATGGGAAAACATATGCCAAAAACAAGTATTGAAAATACAAGTTGCAAATTGTAAATTGACCTCTCGAGTCTGCGGGAAAGGACAACGAAGGAGCATGTGCAAACGATAACGTCTCAAAAAGCAACAAAGCAAATTTTAAATTGACGCCATGGGCAAAGTCCATGTGGAAGGTTTGGAGGAACAATGAGAAGGGTTATAAAAGCTCCACATTGGAGTAAGACTTTGAAAAATTACAGCCCCACGCCATCAAAGACATCCTATGTGGAAAATAACACTCAACCCCATGCCATCAAATCCATGCCCATGTGGAAATGGTAAGAAATAAAACAAAGTCAAGTTTTGTTTTGGCTTGGGAAACACACGGGCCTAGGCAAACGCTGACGAAATTTGGAGGTCAAATAACAAGTTTGACCAATATACAAATTGCAAATGATGCCAGAAAGTCCGTGGGGATTTTTAGTGGGGAAAGCACTTGTAAAATGCACTTCTTGAAATTACAAGTTGCAATTTGTGTGCCCAGCCTCGAAGTCCGCAGCTTGTAAAGGAGTAAAGCGTGGGCCTCGACAAAAGGTAGGTGGGCAGAGTTTTTGACGAGAAATGCAAGTCAGAAATGCACTTGCAAATTGCAAATTGTTTGTAAATATTTGGATCTTGCAATAGTAGATGGGCGGAGAAATAAGGTGAAGGAGCAAAAAAGCAAGTTTGCTAACTTGCAAAATGCAAACACATTTCCGAAGCTTGCAGGGAAGAGAAGATGGCGGAAAAAACAAGTCAAAACACAATTAACAATCTTGCAAATTGCAAGCAACCTTCCCAAGCTTGCAACATGGTAAAGCGTGCTTGTTAGAAGGGACACATTTGAAGGAAAATCGACGCTTGGAGTGGTTATGTGTGCCTTTGATACGTGGAAGGAGACAAGAATTGTGTTGAAAGTCTTACTTTAGACATATAACCGATTATGCATTCAAAAATGGTTCGATTCAAGGCACAAAACACGCCCCAAGACTCAGCAAGTCTTGCCTTGCATAATGATAATGCCAAATTAGGTTCTTCGAAGCTTTATTGCTCAAATGGTGTGAAACTCATCTACTTAGTAAAGTAGGTCCTAGTGCGTTTGGTTATGCAGGTAACAACTCAGTTGTTTCTTTTGAACATCAAAGAGGTTCCATTCTGGTATGGTGGGAAGGCAATCGGGTCATCCAATTGAGGGAATCGAGTATCAAAAAATCAATAGCCATATTGCCATGTTGAAGCCGCAAGATGGGAAAGAGAAACTCCCTTGTATTCCACAAGTCGTTTTGATTGAAAATAAGAATGGTGGGGTTGGAGTTTATTATGCAAGCTCAAGTAGCTTGTACACTAATCACCGTAGTCGAATTTAGCATTAGAGCTTCTACAGTCAACAAAATGGAACTTGGATGTTCTCGTTGACTTGAAGAAATCCCTTGACGGTCATTGCACATTGTGCGGGATTTGAAGAATAGCATTGTGAGCAGGGCATACTTTATTCATAATTCCAAAACATACATGTGCGAAGCTGGAGGTGTATGATTTGGAAGTGTTATTGTGTTTAATGTTTATGATAGGCTTTCTTGTACATGTAACATGTATCTGGTGTGGAATGCTACTGTATACTTGGCAAAGGGCAACACAAGGATCAGTTGTTCTTTCAGTGGGAAAGATTGATAAAGATTGTGATTGCGTTCCATCATTCCATCATTGTAAGACATGCATGATTATGAGCTCTTGGGTTATGGCCTCTGTATAAGGTTTTCTTTGTTGATGTTAACTTGTTTAAAGGATCGGAGGACAATTAGTGTTCAAAATGCTATTAAGCTTGTTTATTAGAAATGTTCATAAAAGCAAGGCAATGCAGATTTTCATTGGTGAACTGTTCAAATGCAGATACATTGTGCACAAAGAGAGATTGTTGTGTTGAGGCATCAAACAAAGAAAGAGTTGGCTTTTGGAAAGAGCTTCTATAGGGTATTTTGCTAAACTAGGTTGAATGGTTGACTAGGTGGAATTCCCAAGCGAGAAAACAACATGCAAAATGCAAGTTTTGAATTTGCAAGTTGTAATAAATGGTCCAAACCCCGAAACTCTGCCGGTCAAAGCAAGTGGAAGAAAAGTCAACTTAAGTGGAGGTCTATGGGAGATTTCAAAGATGAATGCAATTTTGCATTTTTGCAAATGTGCAAATTGCAAATTGCACACAGATCTCCCAAACTTGCTAGTCAACATAAAGTCAACATGAGGGCCTAGTTCAAGGTGGAAGTTTTGAAGCCAATTGCAATTTTGCATTTTTGCAAATTGCAAATTGCACTTGAAGCTCCCAAGTCCATGAGGGAGCTTTTGAGGGGAATTGCAAATCCAGATTGCAAGTTGCTAAATTGCAAATTGCAAATGCGTTGTTGACATTCGAATTTTCACTAACTTGCAAAGTTGCACTTGGGCTTTGGATTCCCGCCATACAAAGGAGGTGCAAAATTGCAAATGGGACACAAAGTGCCCCATAAGGTAAAAAAGTGAAAAATATTGCACTTAGCATTAAAAAAGTTTGGCGGCAACCCTAAAAAGTCAAAAGGGAAAAGGACAAATGTGGAAAAGGCATGTTGAAAGTAAGAAGCAAAAAGGTAAAATAAACTAAGTCTTGCATTTCCAAATATTTTGCTTATACCTCCATGGAAGGAACGTTGCAAGGTTTGCAAGGTCAAGGTGGGCCATTACAAGCATATCATTCAAATGGCCATGGATCTGGAGTATTCCAATGCCATCATTAAAAGGCAAGGGTTGTTCGTTGGCATGCACAAGAGGAAGGGCAATTGTCCATAAGATTCCAGCTGGGAAAATGATTAAGTGAAGGCATGGCCAAGCAGATACACATGAAGA
The DNA here is from genome assembly GCA_037957365.1 of Torreya grandis. Taxonomy (NCBI): domain Eukaryota; kingdom Viridiplantae; phylum Streptophyta; class Pinopsida; order Cupressales; family Taxaceae; genus Torreya; species Torreya grandis. The sequence continues at coordinate 2,412,616 of JARHVA010002431.1, read as the reverse complement.
CAAAGAATTGGTTTTGTTCTCGAGGGAATATTCTCTCTCAAACCCAGTTGCAATGAATTTCCAGCCAAGGAGATCAAGGGTTTGCTAACAAACTTCATTGCATGGATAGGCAGTTACTCAAATGATTCCCTTGCAAGAGCGTCTTCCAGTTGGATCATCTTGGCGGAATTTTGAGCGCTGATTGCAAGTTTGAAATATTGCAAATTGCAAAAGGGTGAGAAATTTGTATAAAAAGAGGGCTTGTCCTCTTTTCAAAGGTTGTTGGTTGTTGTTCTTCCTAGGTCTTAGGCTCTTTCAAATTTTGGGATCTTTATTGTGTGTGCATTTTGTCTTTCTTGCTAAGGTGGTTGCAGCTGTACAACCATTAGCAAGCTTTGAGAGCATTGTGTATGTCTCTCTTGTTCAAGAGGAAACTCACCATGCTTCTCCCCATGTTAACATTCTGAAACAATGATGGATGTAAGGTTTGTTTGCAAGTTAATGGAAAATAGCTATGATTTTTGTTTTATTTTGTCAATGAAATGCAATAATATGTTTTACATGCTCTGTTGATTGGATATCTGGTTTAATGCTTATGAATGGTTATCGTCTTGGGCATAGATCTAGGTTATAAACCCCTTTTTGCAAATGTGTTGTTGATAACTTCTTAAGGGCACCTTGGGTTTATGGCTTTGACAAGATAAAGTGTTTGATTCTCTAGTTGCAGTGTTTGCTGTAGGGTTTCAAAGATCATCTGAACATTTGCATTTCATTGGCACCAATAAATGCAAACTATTCCTGATATTTTTCTTAGCCTGTATTTCAGTTTTCTGCATCTTTGCAAATGAATGATGTCATGCTTGTTGAAAGAACATCCTATTATTTGAAAAAGCACACCACCACACCACTCTATATTTACCTAACTCGTCCTACTCTGGTCTACCCTGCAGATAATACACCCTGTTGCATATTTTGAGTATTGTTTGTTTGCAAATGCATAAGTCTTGCATATATAAAATGTATCTGTGTTTTGTGTTTTGAAGCCCAGCATTGTAGTTTTCCATTTGGCCCTGAGTTGTTGAAAATTTCTATAAAATGAAGGTTGCAATCATATTTACATTTGTCTTCAGTAGTTTGTGTCTGGCCTAGAGCATTTGTTCATTCCATGCGATAACCCTTCTTGGGTGGAGTGTGCAAACTTGGTTATACCCTAGTCAGATTTGTGTTTGTTTGTGTGCCAATAATCTCCATGGAGATTGAACTGTAGTATCCCTCCATGTGAGCAAGCTACCCCTTAGGTCCTCTCACCTTGATTCAGGTAGAGCCAGAAGTAGTAGGGAGCTAACCATACCCTCTGTCGGTGTCTTCTAGTCATTGTGTTCAGTCCATCTTGATGCGAAGCCTTCCCCTGGCTATAATGACATATTTTTGGGTTTTTCATGTTTGTTTGCCATAATATCCAAGTGGGCAAGGTTGAGTGCAAGAGGTGTATAACTTGGAACCAACACATAGTTCTATTGCTTCCTTTGGTGAATTCAGTACATGATGAGTTGCAAAGGCTGCTAGGGGTCACAAAATGCTCCATTGTGAGACTTTGAGTAATCCTTGAGACCACCCTTGCCTTTGGTGATTGGTTCCTTGGAAAGTAAAAGTGTGATCTCATGCCAAGTGTCATTTTGAATGCCTAATCTGATTTCACGCTGTAGTACATGCCATGGGGCAGTGATCGTTGTGTTTCTTTGAGATCAAAATTTGCATTGTGAATAGCTTGTTCTCAAGGAAACTATGTTTTCTCCATGTTGGTGCGATCACAAATTGTTTACTCTTGAGTGAACTTGAGATCCCTTGAGTAATCTGTGCATGCACAAGGAGGAGCTATGATTGGTTGAGAGTGGGATGCATTCTGATGCAGGCACCTGTTCACTCCTCTGCACTTGATGTGAATTATTTTGGATTGTTCTTGAGAAGCAAGGAAAAATCTATAAGTTAATGAATGTTCTTTTCAAACTGGTCTTTTGGCAATTAGTGAATTCTGATTTGGTGTGTAAGATTGTTAGAATAAGATTATAAAATCTTTCAGGTGATTTGTTGCTGTGGATTTCATCCAATTTTGAGGCCACTTAACTGTATTTTGTGAACAATTATTAGCATATCCGGGGCTCATTATGGGTGAAATATTCAGGATATGTCACATTTGTTTTCTGCTATTGTGAGTGCTTGTGTAATGACGTGTAGGCTTTGCACAAACTAGATTTTGTTTTATACTGCTGTAGGTTTTTGCATTTCATTTATGTTTGCGCAATGGATAAGGCATGTCTAGAGAGGCTAATTTGATTACCATTTTTATATTCTTTCTCAGCAATTTGTTCTGTGAGGCCTGCACTCCGTTATAACATAAATTTAATAGAGGTCTCTGTTGTGAAGTATTTGTCCCTTGAGATCTTCATTTCCCCTTTTTTAATATCTTTTGAGATCTCTGTTGTTGTCATGAACTCATAATTGTTAAGTCAACATTATTTGTGCATGTAAAATTGTAAACATTGAGCTTGTAAGTTTTAATTGTCATTGGTTACTCATATCTGCTGCAATCTTTGTTTGAATTTTGAGTGATTTGTGATTGCTTTGCTAGTGGCAATAAACTGGGTGGACTAATCTTGGTGGCCAAGTCCTCTGTTCAGAATTGTGTTATTTGAAGCTTGTCACACTTTGCATTTCTATTTTAGATCGTTGTAAGGTCTCTCCCCTTGGTCTAGCAGAGCCATAAGAGTAAGAGTAGGCCACCTCTCTTGTTTGTTGTCCTCTTGAATCAGCCAGTTTTAGTGAGAAGAGTTAATGGGCCTTATTGCTACAATGACCCATCCTTCAGTCTCTTATTTGCCCACTATTTCTTGGGATGCGTAATTGAGAGCCAACACCCAGAATGAGCAGAATGTGCATAGAAGTGCACAAAAGTGCACACTGACAACCAGAGTATGTATCGATTGGAAGTTGAAGGGTCACAAGAGGAGGATAAACTGTCACACATTTGGGAAGTGAAATAGTTGGCCTTTTCTAATGTTTCTTGTGGGATTGCTTATACACGGAAATGATTCCTTCGGAAAAAGAGTTTGATCTAGAGGGGAGGGAACTGTCGGATTGTATCATGTCTATGACTGGACTGGACTGGGTATTGTAACACTACATCTGGTTTTAGTCTGTTAAGGCTGTAGGTGGTTGTAGTTCTGTGAGAGTGCATTGTAGTCTTGCATTAAGAGCAATACAAATAAGTTTGTTGCTTTCCATTGCATATGGATTATGTGTGTGTCCATTGTTGTATCTTGACTTTATAGGTTGCACGGTCTCAGGTAGTCCTTCATTGGCCCCTGTAATTGTGACTGCATTAACATTATACTTTTTCGGGTCTAAAACTAATAGAAAATATACCTATGAGTTCTCTACATTCATTTCTTATGCTTTTTAACAGTGGTTTACATGGTTTTTTATTGGTTAAATGAGGGGATCACGTTTGGGGTCGTCACCCGAAAGAAAATTTAAAAAGACAATGAAAGAAAGACCGGAAATAAGAAGAGAGAAGGATAGAGAGAGCAAGAGAGGAAGAAATATAAAGCCCATAAACAGGCCAGCACAGTATTTGCCAAAAACAGGCAGCATCAAAATCCGTAAACAGGCCAGCATAAAATGCATCATATACAAAGCTACAAAACCTATAAACAGGCCAGTACAGAATTCTTCTTTCAAATCCAATCTGCACGAAGAAAAACCAGGGATCTTCCTCTTATTAGATTCTGTTCAACGCTGTGAGAAAAAAGTAATCTGTCCTCTGCAGCTTCACACTCAAAAAAGGGGCCCTGAGCAGAAGAGAAAAATGAAAAACCCCTGAGAAAGCAGGGGTAACCAAGTGAAAGATCTTCCACTTGGATAGATCGGCAAGCAATTTTGGGACTTGTGGGTAGGCAGAAATGAGGATATATCTTAAACAACACTTCCCAAAAATATTTTATTGAAATTTCTGGTTCTTATAATTAGTGTAGTTGAGGAACATAAGGGTCTCCCTCCACTCCAGGCCTTACAATGTTCCATTGATTTCCTCTGGATTAGTGGTGCCTAATCAATTAATTATGTCGATAAGTGTAAGGTGATAGACAAGGGGTTGGGAGAAGCTAATGTAATCTTGTGAGACGTCATAAAAAAGTTTAACATTAAATTTGACATCCATTTGACCATCATAGGGAAGTTTTTCTTCATGCTTGGAGAAGGCGATCTGAAAATTGTGATATATTGGGAATATAGTGGAGTTTGGAGCCTGCTTTTTCCATTTGAAAGTTTTGTTTGAGACCAACACATTGGTGCAGGTAGATTGAGGTCATGTATCACCAATAAATGGAAATTTGCGATAAAGTGATTGATTCTTTAATCAATATGGAGCCCTTCAATGTGCTAAACTGGATGAAAAACTTAAGATAAGGGGCCTTGAGAGTGATGCGTTTTGTCTTTTTTCATATAGATACATTTAAGATATCTAAGCAAGTTCTACACGACATCCATGTTTGCATGTTAGAGTTGGAGAGAGATCTCAATCAATTAATCAATGAATAAAAATTCCAACCCTTGTGAATCTTAGGATTTAGTTATCCCAAAAAGGACAATGATGGGCATTTATGTGAGCACTATTAACAACAACAAGATCAACATATAGAATCGACGTTTTCCTTAAAGACTTGTTTGAGTGAGTCTGTGGTATGTAGTTTTTCAACAAGATTGACTTACTATCAAATACCATCAAGTTCAAATGGAGCCTTTAAATTTATGGAAGATAACATCTAAAACAAATTTGGATGAGTGGTTTGTCATGCCTATTAGCTTGATTGACACACCTTCAGCTGCCATATGTTTTATAAGCGATGCCTTCACTCATATCTAGAGAAATTTTGGCACAACCTCTTTTGATGATATGAATGTTGAAGATATATTTATTGACATAGATCAAAAGTAAATTCAAGAAATGCTATTTATGGTCAATTTTACATGTCTTGTCCCATTCTAGGTTCTCGTAGAAATCCATGTGGATCATTTGTAAGTTTTTGTTTGAAGGAGTGAACAATACCTATAGGTTAAAGAGCTTCATAGGAAGCACCAGCTGCTACAAGAAGTTCATCCATCATTTTGTCCACATTGAAAACCCAAATAAAGTAATTTATTTTCGTTCGTAAAGGATGCTTTATGTATAATGCCTATACTTGCCTATTTCAAAGTTTAAGTTTTCAAGGTTGAGATTGGCGATGCTCATTTTTCTTGAGTGATTCTAATGTTAGTACATCCTATAGCAAATCATTCAAAAACATTCTCTGAAGCCAAGTTAGTTTGCTCGAACTATAAACACAACAGAAATTTTACGTACTTGTTTGTGAAAGCATTGCGACATTTTATCCTTTGTAAGAAAACCATCATTCGCAACTATGTTAGCTGGAATGGGTTTTGCAACAGCCCAAACTTTTGAAAACACTTTATTTGAAAATTTTGGGAAACATGGAAAGTGTATACAGAAATATTTCATAAATAGCTAAAATTCAGAGTTATACTTCTTAAAACTGTGTCTTTGTGGTGCACTAATTTCACTGCATGTGTAAAATCAGAGGAATGCTACTCAAGACAAGCGAAGGATTTGTATGATTTAGTTTCTGGTGAGACACAATGCCTACCTATATCTAAATTGACAGAGATTAAAGACTGGCTGTTTCACAAACTCAAATGTATATTACATGGGCCTTAATAATAAATTGTAGGCTGTTGTATCTAATGCCCTCTTCCTAAGCTAGTAACTTGCCTCTCTAAGCATCCATGATGTTGGAAATGTCAACAATCAGAAATTAACAGGCCACAATTGATTTTGCCATCTTTCCATCTTAGACTTGAAGAACATATTCTTGATCAAAACTTGCATCTGCAGACAGGTGCACACTCTACCTATTTGATTGTCAAGGGGGGATATGTTGTCTTCATGAACCAAATGGGATTTGCAATCCTCTTTGGAGTTATAGTTCCCCCATTTATTGCTGATATTGAGAATGGTACTCTCCTCCAAAGCAGGGAGGAAATGATAAGTGCATTTTTTTATTTCAGGAAGGATTTGTATTTTAGTCGTCATTTGCTGTAGATCTTTCATTGAGTTTATACTTATGTTACCATCAGTTATGTGGGTAAGTAAAGGGATCTGCCACTTTTAAAATTAGCATATTCTCTTTCTTAGAAGAGGGCAGGTAAGGAACATGTAAATGGCTTTTAATGGTCGTTCATCTATTAAACAAGTACCAGCTTTTATCAACAGAGTTAACATGATCTATAGCTATTAGCAAAGATTGTTATCTTCGCATCATGCTCTGCAAAGGGCTTTTTTAGAAGAAAGTGCAGCTAGAGGGTTGTTTAGAGTGATATGTGTTCCTTGTTCTTTGAGGAAAGTAAGTAGCATATTAAATACAGCGCTGCAGTTTAGGATATTGGGGAAGGTTTTTGAGTTTGCCAATGCAGATTAGATATTTGGTAAACTAACCATCACCAGGAATGTCATTTTTTCTAACCTTAGCAAGGCACTCAGTGTGCAGAGCTGTTGTGTAGGTTGTAACAGTTTGTTATGCTGTAATTTGTGGAAGAGTATAGAAGCTTTCCAGGTTTATCTGTAACTCATGGTAATTTCAGATTGTGAGATGGAGGCTAATTCTCATTTTCCTTTATGTTTGTTTAGTCACCTTATCTCTTGCATTTACTGGTTTTGGAAACCAAGTTGCGAGTGATAGAGGCATAGAATAACATTAATTATTTTATGTAGGACTGTAAGAATAGAAATCGAACGAATGAGGCTAATTTCCAAAATAATTAGAAGGACCTGAATTTGCTTTCTGAGGTCTCCCTCTTTTGGGACTACCATTTTTACTTCAGTGATTTTTCTGTTCGTTCATAATGTTTTCAGTTTTATCTGAGGTGCTGTCTTGTCGTCTTCAAAACTAAGTGTGTGGTAATCTTGCTGTCAACAGGTGAGTTTTTGACAACTGCAGAAGCCAGAGAAAGACAACGGCATTATGATGAAGCCAATTTGAACAAGCGCAATTTCTGTTCTGCTTTGTTAGTCATAAGAGAGCACCTGCCTTCAGGTCAAGCATGTCTGAGGCTAAATATTGACGCTACAATAATTGGTAATGTAGCTCGATTTATTAACCACTCCTGTGATGGTGGTAATCTATTTCCTACTTTAGTTCGGTCTTCAGGTTCAATTCTTCCTAGGCTGTGCTTCTTTGCATCAAGAGATATTTCTGCAGGTGAGGAGTTGACCTTTAGCTATGGAGTAGTTGGAAAGAACTCAAAAACGTTATCTTGCTTTTGTAACTCTCCTGCTTGTTGTGGAATGTTACCATCAGAGCAAACATGATCATTTATGCATTGGTTTTTCAATTTAACAAAACTCTTGGAATCATAAGTATTAAGGGAAAACTCAGGAAATAATTAATGTGTCCTGCATAGCGAGTGTTTAAAAAACATTTCTTTTCTCAGTAAGGCAATCTGATTGAATATTGCCTGAAGGTTAGACTGTTACTAGCTGGCAATTATTTACTGTTCTCATGTCTAATATTGGTGTTTGGGCTCACATAGCATCAGAATGTTCTTAGATTGGATTCTGTCAATTGGAAACATTTGCAATGGGGTTTATTGGGTTTTGTAAATACCAAATGAAGTTCTTAGGTAAATAAGTGTTGAATGGAACTTTGTTGTCCATGTCATATGGAGTACTTATAGTTAAGCATTTGAGTGCTTGCTAGCATGGTTATAATTTTTTTGCCACGAAAACACATTTTTGCGTACCTAGGCCAAACATGTATTTAGCTCTTATGTTTTATAGAACATTTTGTCTCTATGTCCATAATATTAGTATTATTATTCTGTTATATTACATTTTGAATATTTGGGATTAAAGAAGGGTAAAGCCGTAAGCTAATTAGGGGCTACTTTCCCATTGCATATGAAATGAGAGAAAAACCTAGACGATGCATGTTTTGCCAATCTCATTTCCTAATGCAATATGCCACCATTGTGTGAGAAATTTTGTGTGTTTACAGCTGGATTTGCAGGTGGAATCCTTCTTGTGCGAATAGGTTCCTCCATTTTTTTGTTGCTTATTTAGTTCTGTTCTTTTCTCTTTTCTCTTTTGCATTTTGTATTTTTGTTGGTAGTTTAGGAGCGCAACTAGGGGTGTTAGAGCTTCAGTTGGTTTTTGCTGTCATGGGTGTTTATCCAATAAATATTTCAAAGTTTTTAACAAAGGAAGACCTGATGTGATTGCTTGCTGAATTTGCAACAAAAATTAAAAAAGTTTCAATCTCTCTTGAGAAAGGCCAAAGGATTCAAATCCAAGGACCTCGAACTATAGAAATTCACTTTTTGAGCTCGAAGAAGAGGATACCAATCCTTGGAGTCTTTGATCCTATTCCCCCAAACGAGGATGTGGAAGAAGGCCATCCGAGACCCTATTTTTATATCTGTAGACAAAGATTCAACAATACAACTTTTTGAAAAGTAGAGGTACATACATGGTTGAGTAAGGCACGACTAGCCTTCAAGATGCAATGGATTTATGATTCAGAGAAGTTAAGTGTTGCTTTGCAGCTCCCGGATGGGGATGCTCATACATGGGGTGACAGATGGCTATCCCAAAATTGTAGTGGGATCTTTACCTAATTTGTTGATGCTTTCACTCAGAGCAGATTGAAATTGGGATGAAACATATTGTACCAAGCTCACGCATCTTTTCGAGAAAGAAAGACACGACAGTGGAAGGGTAAACAAAAATTTAAATTTTACTGTCTGACCTAAAATTTGTTTTGTGGACAAATTTGTTAGGGACAATATGTAGGACTCTATAGCCCCTCCTCAATTCGTAGGGGAGGATTCTCTTTTCTACCTAGTTGGGAAAATGTACACACTGAGGACATTTGCAAGGTTATATACATGTTTACAAAGAAAGAAAATGGTCATATGTGAAAGGATTTTATCATAAATATTGCAAATATAAACCTTTAAATTATGCAAAAAATAAGATAGACAATCAATGAGTAATGTAGGAGCTTATTTTATGATACCAAATTGATGTGATTTCTAAAGGCAAAGAATAACACAAAATTGAGGTGAGCAATATGCATGCATAGATGGACCTCATAAATAAGGTAGAGGATTTGAAAGATGAAATTACAAATTGTGAGTGCTATGTGCCATATAAACTCCCATGGAAATACATGTTCATCTTTATTGATGTGCAATAGACAAGCTTGGATGCTCCTATACACCACCTCTAACATTGGCGGTCCAAAATATGGTTTACTTATATTCTTTTCTCCTATTGATTACAAGCTTGGGTAGTTATAGGGGAAGAACTATGTTTTGTAACTACTTTCTAATCAGCTTTTATTTATCAACTGACTTATCACATACAAACCTAACTAAACCACTTGAACTAACTTCAAGTGATTATTTGTAAACTTGAGTAGAGATTGAGGTCTACCCAAACGAATTGCAAAGATAAAACATATGAACTTCATTTTATGGTTCTCATTTCCTTTTGCTATCATCTAATTTTGTGATGGATTTTAAAATACCTTATCCATCTATCAAGGGCACCTTCCATGAGAAATATATCAAAGGCTTTGGATTTGACATTAATTTGGGACAATGTGTCTAATTTTCAAGCGACAAGGGGAGCATATTTTGCAAATTTCTCATACATCCTTGAATGGTACGTGACACAATGCATAATTGACCATTTGGGGTTTCTAGCATTTTTTTTGATTGAAAGCACATTCCATTGATAAAACAATTAGTACATTGCCATTCATACAAAAAATGAGTGGAAGGAATCACACTCCAAAGCATTAGTCACATGGCTAAGAGAAAACAAAGTTCAAAGCGGATAAACAAAACTAAAGGGTTAAATAACCCGATAAAGAACAAAGAACATCATACATATTCCAAAACATCGTCTCTTGGTGGAACGTGCGACCCATTTAACCTAGTTGGGTTGTTGTTCCTTTGGCGTGGGACCAAACAATGCGTGAATTGTAGTAATTCAAGGGTGTATGGGATTGCTGCCTTGCCAATGAAGGACAACATTAGGAAGTCTCTTTGAGGAGACCTTGCTCGAAGGTTCCATTACACTCTTAGTTGGGTTGATAGGGGTCAGAGTGGCCTTCCCTTGATCCACATCCTTTTGACTGGGAGAAGCAATGGCCTCAAGGAGGCCATTCAAAGACTCCCTAGTGGGATTTGCAATACCATAAAGAACTAGTTCATATTTTTTATGCTTTGAAGTTTTTGTTGCTTTCCCATCATCTGCATTGGTACTTAATATTGCGAAAGGGTTGAGGTTTAGCCCAACTTGATGTCTTTCATGCCCTTTGCTTTCGGGCTTGGGATTTTGTTTCCTTTTTTGCCTATTAACTAAAATTCCTCATTTTCCCTCTTCTTTTCCGCCGTTGGAGCCAAGGGGCAATCTCGACCTAAGTGGCCATGGTTGTGGCACATCAAACACCAGAAAGGAAAGATTTTGTACTCAGATTATGTAAGCATCTTATCTTCTAGATATTTGAGCCAAATTTTTTTGGGAAGAGGTTTGCTGACGTTCATTTGAACACAAATTTTCACATTAGCAATATGCCTCTTACCAAGGGTTTTAGAGAAAATACAAATCATCTCCTCGAGGGAGTTGCTTATTCTTGAAAGAATGGCTTCTACCCCCAAATGCGTTGGGTGGTTAAAAAATCTTACCCATATTGGAGCTATCTTCGAATTTTCTTTCAAAAAATCAAAGTTGGGACTCCATGATATCACAAATAGCCTTGATTTGCTAAAAAACCAAGGGCCCCGTTCGAATACATTGGCTCGATATTCTTTTGCTATAAAAATAACAATTAAAAACCTTCTCGTAATGATGCACAAATCCACATGATCTTTTACCTTCAAGTGATCCATAAGCCAAGCTTGTAGTTCCTTCTCACGAGGCCCCCGACCCACAAACTTTTAAATCAGCCCTCATTTCATGAGGGCATCCACTTCTTGCTCAATCTCATCTTGTTCAAAGAGGATGATCGACTTTTCTTCTGTTGCTTTAATGCATCTTGATTTCATTCAAAGGCTCTCATTCCTTGCATTTTTGGTGTGAACTTGTAAATTTGCCATAATCCTTGACTTTTGAGGATTGTAAACTTGAAAACCTTCAATGGCAGGTCGAGGAAATGCCATATTTATAGACTTGCAGGGGCGCATGTTGTTTGTTGTACACATGTTTGGCTGGTTGTGGTAGGGAATTGCCATCACTGTGGTTCACCCTAATTGCTTCGTTGCAGAGCTCCTACTTGTTTTTGGAGGGGCGGATGTTTTTTTGGTTTCAAGCATTTTTAAGTGGAGGGGTGGATGTATTTTGCATGTCTTCAAGACTCATGCTTTCACATAAATGCATCTCCATATTAAAACAACACTTTTGTCTTCGCACATGGGTGTTCATGTCTACTTGCACATTTGCACGTTTTGATGTTGGACTTGACCTTCATTTGAAATTTAAGTGAAATTGAAGAGGCGGGGGGCAGGGGGGGGGCGGCAGGGAACTTTGCAATTTGTAAGTTCCATTTATGCTTTCACTTTTGCCCCAAAGTCATCTTGTAATTTAAAACTTAAGACTTTATTTGCCAAAGCGGGAGACAGGTTTAATTTGCAACTTGCAAATTTAAGTGCGCTCTTGAATCTTTAAGAACCCAAACCATTGGTGAAGTTTGAGTTCAAAATGAGAAAAGCCTTTGTTCAAGCTTGCATGCACTTCCCTCCGACTCAAGACAAGCCTTCAATTTTTGAATTCAATCCCCTTGGCCAAATATCACTGAACTAATAATTTAATCAATACTGGTTGTAGTAAATTGATTAATTTATTAATCAATTAGCAAATAGCCCATTATTAAATAATTAATATAAACCCTTAAAAAAAGGGACAATTTAATATTATAACCTCTCGTCCAATGGATGTACTTCTATCATCCTTCAAACACTTTTCCAAAATGAAATCAATCAACAATGACATTTTTGGCTTGCAACATGCCATTCCAATTCATCTAATATAGTGTTAAAAATCCCCTTTCTTTGTATTTATTGCAATTTTATTATAACCTCTTTACTAATGGATGGTGTTCTATCATTGAACAATTATTCCCATGACATCAAACCATGATAAGATTTTTTTTCTTTTTGCAACCTGCTACTAAAAATCCTCTAACATGCCATGTTAAGAATCCTTTTATCATTTTTTGTGATTTTATTATAAGCTCCCAACTAATGGACGTCCTATCATCTTTCAAACACTTCAAAATTTAAATCAACACATGATATTTTTGCCTTGCAACATAGCATTAACAATCCTCTAATATGTCTTGTTAAAAATCCCCACATCATTTTTTGTGATTTGGAGCTTGTGCACATTTTCACAAAGTATTGGAATGTGCACCTTCCTGTCATGGAACATGTCTTTCTCAATCGATAAACATGTGCTTCTTGCCATTAGTTTGATCATTCCCTCCATGAAACCAAGTCTCGAGTGAAGTGATGTTGAGATGTTTTTAAGCTACCTTACGTGAAGTGATATTCATATAAGAGAACTTAAAGTGACAAGATTGCTGATTTGGCCAAGTGGTCAGCATCCTAGTTCATCTTTATTGCTATGTGATCAAAGTTCAGGGGTTGAAAGAGGTCACTGAATATTTATTTCATTCTATCACCTTAAAAATGACGACATTTGAAGGTTTGACATCTTTTTTTAGACATGATTATTACTGTAGAGTCCTTAGCACCTATGTTCTTGAATGCCCATCCTTCTGGGACAATCAAGACCTTTTTGGATGGCACAAGCCTTGTAAGATTATAAGTTGTTTTATAGAGGTCCCACCCAAAGTTAAACCTAATAGCCTCTAGTGCCCTCCATAACTAACCATTGTAAGGAGAGGACGAAATGAAAACTACAACCACCCTTCAATTTCAATGTTGTGTAGGGTTTCGTGTACATCGAAATTTCAATGTGAATGACATTAAAAAAAAGGAAAAATATTAGCATAGACAACAAGGCCATTTTGTAGTAGTAGCTATAATCCTTGCTATAGCCATGTTTTACATATCCTATAATCATTACATTCAAAACAAATTCATATGGATGTTGTAGCTTGTCAAGCAAGTGATGTCCCTTTTCTATGTTACCACATTTTACAACTGAGCTTGCATTACAGGGTTTGTATTTTGCATAATATTTTTAGGTTACTACACAAACTTATGTATAATGAAACAATTTGGTAAAGCTTGAATTATTTTATTATACCAATAGAAATATTTATACAAACATTTGATCCTATGTTTTAGGAATACAATTCTATCACCATTCACTTATCTCTCAATCTCTCACGTATTGATGCAATTAGGGTTAGGGCGTCCAATGAAGCACAACCTTGGCCTTGCAACTTACCATCTCACACTCCCAACACGTGACATCGACACACTCCAATATTGAGACTGGGAAACTAAACTCTTTTATTTAATTTGATTAAGGAAATACAAAGATTACACACCATGGACTCATTCACTCTCCTCTTTGGGTACAATATATGAGACAAAAATAAATACAAAGTCCCTTATAGAGTAAGCTCTACTCTTTGCTCCTTTGGGCTCTTTCGTAGCAAAACACCCAAACTCTTCCCCATATGTCTTTTTTCACTTCTTTCTGTCTTCTTCAAATACTGCCCTTCCTTTTGTGCCATGTGAAGTGCCTCTTGGCATTCATCGGATCTTTAAAAGTGTGTACTCAAATTGTTTGTGTTGTTGCTCAAATTGTGCAATTGTCATGGTGAAACTGCCACTTAATGCAAAACAATGACTTTGAAATTGTTGCGGTAGTTTCTTAATCATCGGTTTGATAGTGCAGGTGCAGATTTGCATACAGGAAAAAGAGCCGAACACAACATAGTGATAATTTAAAACACAATATAATACTGCTAACTATATTATTCTTGTTGCTTTACCATACAAACACATTACATATATATATAGGAAGGATTCTCCTATAGATAGGGAGATTCCTATCTCCTTGAATATCTCATGTACCTCTCATATTAAACTCAAACCTATTTACATGAGTTTGGTTTAACAACCAAATCTCACACAAACAATAATATACTAAACAACTCATAATACGAGTTGTTATTACAAGCATATTTATATTATCCTCAATAATATAAATTATACACACAATTAATAATGTAAACACTAAATAATCTAACACGGTTAACATAGAATTGCGTTAACTGATAATTTTGCCAAGAAACAAAGAACTATGTCTTATTGATTAAAACGATGTTCTCTAATCAAGGAGCTTGGTGAAGTGTTATCGGTCCTTGTAGGTTGTCTTCATATTGCCAATTGGACCCAAATGCGCGTGAACACTAATGGATCTTTTTGGTTGATGCTAGATTTTCTGATCATCGAGATGCTCTTGCATCACTTATTTATGTCAGTCTTGTAACAAATACTCTATAAAATGTCTATATAACTAAACCCATTAACTAAGTGTGATTTATTATTTAAACTATGGTGTAATAGCCATGATTTCCCTAGCATATACATCACCCAAAGCAGAATTGAAGGTGAATATTTGTCCTATGTTGTACTTGCAAACAAATATGATATACATGTACAAAAAGTATGGCAACATGCATAAGGCACATGAATGATTTGACAAAATTACTTAACGAAAAGTGGTGATATGAATTGCAATGATGGACTTAGGGCATATAGTTGTGTTTTGTGAAGAGGAAATGATCTTAACATTATGCCTTGATATGTTAGTAACTTTAATAGATGGTTTCCCAATGCTTTCACTTTGCTTGTGAAATTGAGGGAATTTATCTATTGTTGCATCAGGTTATTCTGTAATGATTGCATTAGTTTGTCAAACAATTCATGTGCTTTCTCTGTTACCACATTTTGCAATTGAGTTTGCATTAGGGTCAACTCACTCATTGCATTAAGATACCTTGATGCAATCATTGCATAAGTTTGTTAAACAATTCAAGGTTGTTACATAAGTGTATATACATCCATCAAAAGCATAATCAATGGACTTATGATGGTTGTGTTTTGTGAATAGGCAAGGATTTTAGCATTAGGGGAGAGATACTAGTAGCAGTGCACCCTAACTTCGCACTTGCGTGGCACCTAAACGGTGCCACGTCAACACTTAAAATTTACACTGACAAAGAGCTTTAAGTGTTGACTATTTAACTCTAGATTTTCAGGGTGTGATGTGTTAGTACAATGTCAACACAACAATTATCGTGCAAGGTGTCATTATAGAGTTTTTTAAACATCAAAACAATAGGTGATGATTAAATATCCAAGAAAAGTATTAGTGGGAGCCAAATGTGAGACATTTAAACTTTAGTTAATAGTACTTAGTCCATGTTATGCATCCACCTTGTTTGATGTGGCAAAACAATAACAGCACCAACTTGCATTGAACATTTTGTTGTGGGCATTGAACGGGCCCATTCTTGTACTGAATCACATCTAACTAGTTTGGTTTTCCACACGTTAGTTTGTTTTTGCGTTGTTGTTGAAGGGGAAGAGCAGATGTAGTGCATTTGCGTTGTTAAAGGGGAAGAGTAGATGCCAACTTCTCACCTAGTAAGGAAGACAAAGAATGCGTGAAATCCTTGGCAACAACATGTGTTAAAGAACTCGCGGAGTTGAGTGATAAAGCTGCGCTTTGCACTCCAAACATGCACCCAATAAAAGAAATCGTTCTCGCGACCTTCCACAAACACTTTGCTTCCCATGGCTGTTATGGATTTTGAAGCATAACTAGTGGCAAGTGGATAACCTGTGAACTAGTGCATCATGTGAACACAATAGGGAGAACCGGGGATTCACCACTCCAAATCTAGGGCTAAAAGCTTCCCCACGCTCCACATCCCCGCTTCCCAACATGATGCAAAGTTGCTCAACCACATGCCTATTCTATGCTTCCTCTAGGGTTATAATGAAATTGTAGTTAGTAGTGTTGTGCACTAACTTTGCTCCCTTGATCACCATGGTCGACGAAAGCATGTTGGACAGGGCTTTTCTTACCTTTGTAGTCTTGGGCAATGAGGTTTGCTACATGGCGTGTCATCATTGATGAAGGCGGTGAAGAGGGAAGAAGGTGAAGAGCCGATTGTAGATAGTCATCTGCTTCTACCATCACTAAAAGCTCATCATTACAACAATGCGAAACCCCAACCTCCTCTCTTTCGTTGTTCTATTGACGATTCTACTCTCGATATCCCCTTTCATGACTGATCATACTGGGCTTGGTAAATTTGATGTGTTATTTTCTTTTTTTAATCTTTCTTTCTTGGTTATATCTATTTTTCTAGGTCTTGATGTTATATTTGGGTGGATTTGTTTGATCCATGTCAGAAATAAACATACACCCTTGGGAGGGGTCGCTGAAGGACATCCTTAAGGGCACCAAGAAGATTAAATGAGAAAATAAATATCCCATAGCCTATTGGAAAGGCAATCCTTTTGTTGCTGATATTAGGATCTTATCGAGTGTAATGCTTTTGAAGGCCACAATTGGAATGCCCACCTTTATGTTTAGGTAACTAACTAACTAACTAGCTCTTCTTTCCTCTTCTATGTTTTCACTTAAAGATGCCTAACCTGGTTCTTTATCTTTGCTTTTGTAGGGCTAGTTCAAAGAATCACAAGAAGGCTAAAAGCAATCCAAGTTATCTGATCAATGTGAAGACAAATGTGTATCTCGCATTTTCTTTTAATGTGTTATCATTGGGGTTTTGGCTTTAATCGAGTCGCTGAATGCATAAACAATCTAAGTTATTCTTTTTTGGTTTATAAACCTCATTGATTTGGGCTTGTATTTTTTACTTTCAAGGTTCAATATTTTGCAAAACATGGAAGATGGAAGATGTACAATACATTGTGTTCATGGCCATTGAGTCAGACAACTGTTTCACATCCAGAGTTTCATTGGTATTTTTAACACAATTAATCCTTGGATTCTATTTGTTAAGCCTTCACGTTCATGTGGGTTTTTCATTGCTTGTCTTGCCATCATTGCTAACATTGGATTTACAGGGGAGGTGTTTTAAACCTCACTAAGGCCATGATATATATATATATATATATATATATATATATATATATATTCTTACATGGTCTCCTTCATGCCCAAAATGTCATTCTCAATTACAACAAATTAAATAAATCAAATACGTATTTGTATGAATTGCATTCATGCAAATGATTATTCTTACAATACTAGTCATGCTTAACCAAGTAAAAGAATTAACTACAAAACAGAAATAATGAACTCCAAACCAAGATCGGAGATTTGTGAAAAACGAGATATATATATATATATATATATATATATATATATATATATATATATATATATATATATATATATATATATATCAAATACGTATTTGTATGAATTGCATTCATGCAAATTATTAATCTTACAATATTAGTCATGCTTAACCAAATAAAAGAATTAACTACAAAACAAAAATAATGAACTCCAAACCAAGATCGGAGATTTGTGAAAAACGAGAATATATATTGCATTCATGCAAATGATTATTCTTACAATATTAGTCATGCTTAACCAAATAAAAGAATTAACTACAAAACAGAAATAATGAACTCCAAACCAAGATCGGAGATTTGTGAAAAACGAGAAAATATATATTTGCATGAATGCAATTCATACAAATACGTATTTGATTTATTTAATTTGTATATATATACATGAATGCAATTCATACAAATACGTATTTGATATATATATATATATATATATATATATATATATATATATATATATATTTTCTCGTTTTTCACAAATCTCCGATCTTGGTTTGGAGTTCATTATTTCTGTTTTGTAGTTAATTCTTTTATTTGGTTAAGCATGACTAATATTGTAAGAATAATCATTTGCATGAATGCAATTCATACAAATACGTATTTGATTTATTTAATTTGTTGTAATTGAGAATGACATTTTGGGCATGAAGGAGACCATCCTTGCACTCCCCCTAAAACTTATTGGTGAGGGCATTAAATCTTCATTTCAATTCACTATAAGCAAGGTTATGCCAATGTGAATTATGCAAACATGTTTATTCTAATTTTATAACAATACTCAATAATTTAATTGGAAAAAGCACAGGATAATATTATTTATATATGAAACATTTTACATAGCGTAACATTAGATGTGACTAGACAAACGAAGGTGTAAAAGAAGTATGCTCTCTCAAATAGCTTGTTTTGTATAATAATTGCCTTTATCTAGTTCTCAAAATCCATACAAAAAATTGCATACTGATAGTTTATCAGAGTGTCACTTATACAAAAATCCAAATGTTTACCCTTCAAACCATCCGAGGGGGAAATATTTCAGAGTTCCTTTACATGGTGGTGTGCTTGTCCACACACTTGTTTTAGCTTGCTTCAAATATTTTGCTGGGATGTTTTTCAATGCCATTGATGTTGGAGTGTTGATCATATCACCTGTCATTGTATGCAAATTCAATGCTCGCCCTTGTTGAGAACATCTTATCAGTTGCAAATAATTAGTTTGAGTTGGTGGACTGCCTAGCTGATAATTCCATGTGCTTGTAAATGAAAGAACATATGTGTTCATTTCCATCATAATTGCATGTTTTGGAAAAGAATTTGCCATGTTTTTAAACCTTCTTTGTCTCTCAATCTCCTTCATTGCTTTCTCATAATTCCTCATCCCTTTCTATTGCTCCTCCTTTTGCTCTTTTTCATGCTTTTCCCTTTGCCTTTGTTCTTCATTTTATTTCCTTTTCAAATCATTTTCATTTTTTTTGCTCCTTCAAATCCTTATTGATTTCTCTCAATGATTTCTTCTCTTGTATTTGTTCTATTCTTCTTGGCCTTAATTTCTATCTTTTGTGTTTCTTGGTCATGAAGCATTTCAAAAAAGTCGTGTGCAGTTAAAGTTTGAGATTGCTTGCTCAATCTCATGACACCATTTGATAAACAAGAGGAATTTTGCACAAACATCTTTATTGGAAGTTTAAGGAAATTATCTAAACTTGAGCTTGCTAGATCTTCTTTATTTTGACTACATTCTGGGTCTTGGTTGTTACTTGTTACAATATCTTTTGTTTCCCCATAATTAATTGTATCATCTCAAACATCAAAATCCCCTATAACAACATAGTAGTGCACCACCTCTTCATTAGACAATGTTGCATGAAGGGATGGCATTGAAAAGCCTACATTTGCATTGGAAAACTTTAAATTTATAGTGGATTGTGCTGCCCCTTCGTTGATCCAGTCTGATTCACTTATTTGCGAAGGCGGTCTCAACCCCTCTCCAAGAACATGTTATTGAATGTCAGACATATGCTTGCCTTGACCCATTTCTTCACCTTTTTGAGTACACTCTTGAGTTTGGGTTACATGTGTGACTTCATTGATACTAGGTAAAATTGGATCTATATTGTCATGTTGAGCTGATCCCTCTCCTCCATTATGAAGTTGAATAATTGCATCTATTTCATCCTCTCCATATCCAACGAATTGCATGATGTTTTGAATTGCACTTGCATCATCTTCATTTACAACTTCAAATGCTTGAATTGGTGGTGCCATGTCTTCTACAAGTGCCTATTTGTTAAGTGGTCATATTCCTGTCTTCTGAAACCCTAACTTTATATTTTCTACAAAAAGAGCCTTCTTGAAAGCTTTGCTACTCAACTCAACCAACTAAGACCTGTTGATCTTAAGTTTATGATTTTGGGCCATCCACGCTAACCTGTTAGATCTAAAATAGTTTTTGAATGGTGAGAAGACACTCACATACAATGGTTCTAGCTTGTGGAAAGTGTGTGTTGGTAAAGTAACAAGATCATTTCCCTAATTCCTAGTCTCTTTAAAAGTTGCCATTGTTACATGACTCCTGTGGCCATAAAAATTCAACATGTGCATATTGGTAGGAGAAACTCCACCTAGTATTGATCTCTTAAAATGGTGTAGCCAATTGAGAAACAGTTTTTTGGTCATCCAAGCATGGGGTTGGGTTGCGATACATGCTCTTGGTTCAGAACGTGCAATGAAGCTCTTTAGTTGTCTTCTCCCCTTCAAAAGATAGGATCCAAGAATGCTTTGGCCTATTGCATTAACACAAACAAGAATGGTGATCCATTCCTTGCTCTTTGGAATTATGTGATGAACACTTCGACTTCTATTTTCTAGGATCCACATACCACTGTTCTTACCAATGCACAGTCCAATTTTATCACAATTCTACATTTTGTAAGGTCAATAATGGTTAGATTCCCAAACCTTCTCCAAATTATTGTAAAATGCATCTACAATGGAAGGCCCTAGCTAGAATGCTTTATCTCTATCCAAGCCTTATGCTAATCTAATGGACAAGTTTGGGTGTCTATTCTTAAATCCAACTTCCCAAGACTTGTCGGGCATTCCATCTTTGAAAGGGTTGAGCCTATTTTCACACATATGAGCTACATATGACTTGAGTTGTAAATTTCAAGTCCATGATCAAGTTTTGCCATATCTTTGCACTGCTGAACAACCTCAAGTTCTTCCTCATTTGCCAAAATGGTTGGTTGACCCTTTTTTGGTAGTTGTAACACCCAATAACCAGTAGTTGAGTGAGGTTGTAGGGATTACCCACCTTTTTGGCGCAACTTGAGTGGAGCACCTATGGTTTTCAACATCCCTCATAACATGTTCCATTTCAATTACAATCCATTGAGTTTGGATGATTTCTTTTTACTTAATGATGGTCCTACTGCCATTTTTAGTAGTTTCAAAAGGTTTGAGTGAATTTGCATGTTCTTCACCTTTTAAATGGTAATCCACTCTTCTTCCTCTTTTTGTATTGAGCCTTGTCTTATGAACTGTTCGCTTTCTCTTTAAATTTGTCATTCTGTTTGCATCATAAAATATTAAAAAATAATAACATGCATCATTTACTATGAATTTGGAACTCTATTTAAAAGGACCTTTAGTCAATTGTGATTGTAAAATTACAAGATACATACTATCAATAATTACATAGGAACAAATTCTTAATTTAGGGTTTGTATGGGCATGATAGAGTGCAAGTATGGGCATGATAGATAATGAACCCAAAAAAATACAAGACCAAAAATTCCAATAGGCTAAGATTTTGAAACAATACTCAGAAATTGATTTCTATTGATTGTTTGAAATAATTACAACCCAAATCATGCTTAAATAAGTTTCAACTCAGATTTAGAGTTGACATGCAAAAATTCTAAAAAAATTAATGTCTAAAATAAAACTTTTATTTTTATCAGTTGCTATATTTAGTAAGTTACGCATGCAAATGTATGCAACTCTAAAATATTTTGAAATATTTTAAACACTAAAATTACCCTATGGGACGAAATTCCCCTGAAGTTGACTTTCGATTTTACAAATATACAATTTCTAAAAATAAAAAAATCTTGAAAAAAATTATTAAATTGAATTTTTGGACTCTATTTTTTCTGCATCATTCTCCTTTAGTTGAAAACAACTCAGTTCCTGCGAGTTGCCTGATTATACTGCTCCCATTTATCTTTGTCAATATTCTTTAGTGCCCATTCTGTAATCTAAGTGTTGCCTTTTTGTTACAATCCTTTCCACTAGACCAAATATCTATTATAATTTCCTTGCATTGTGCTCATTGTCTTCATATCCAAACCCTGCACTATTTTGTCATTTTTTCTTTGGAACCTGTTGTTGTCAATTTACTTCTTCATCTTCGTCACCTTCACCATCTTTTTCATGGAATTTATATAAATATGAAACATTAAACACTGGAGATATATCAAATTTCTGTGGTAAACTCACCTCATATGCATTATCATCGATTTTTTTTCACAATCTTGCATGGTCTAATTTTCTTGTACTTCAACTTGTTGTATGTGCCTTTTGAAAATCTTTCTTTCTTCAATTAAACCATTACCATCTCTCCTTCAAATACTTTGGATCTTCTTCTGACATCCGCTGCTACTTTATATTTCTCATTACTTTCTTGCAACTTTCTTCTTACTCCTTGTAACTGCTGCATATGCTCTGCAAATGCTTATGCATCATCACGTACTCGATCTACAATCGGCAACTGTACCAAATATAAAATACCCATACGATTTCTTCCATAAACAATTTGAAAATATGACTTTCCTGTTGATCTATTCACTGAACTGTTATATGCAAACTTAGCTTGTGGTAAAGCCAAGTCCCATTTCCTTGATTTCTCTCTCACTATGCATCTCAATAAATTTTTCAAGATTCTATTCACAACTTCTCTCTGTCCATCTGTTTGTGGGTGATATGCACTAATGAATTGTAGCTTAGTACCCCATCTTCTTCCATAAAGTCCTCTAAAAACAATTTAAAAATTTCATGTCCCTATCTAAAGTAATAGTTTCTGGAACACCATGCAATCTCACAATATCCATAACAAATAATTTTGCAACTTTAGTGGCATCATTGGTTTTCTTACATGCAATGGAATAAATCATTTTAAAAAATTTATCTACAACAACAAAAATTGAATCGTTATCTCTTTGTGTGTATTGCAATCCCAACACAAAATCCATACTCAAATCTGTCCATGGCCCTCTTGGAACTAGAAATGACATATAAAGTCTAGTATTTTGTGCACGTCCTTTACCTACTTGGACATATTTTGTGCTTTGAAACATACATTGTCACATCTCTTTTCATCTTTGGTCAAAAAAACTTTTCCTCCACCAAAGCTATTGTCTTCGTCTTACCAAAATGTCCAGCGAAACCATCACTATGTAATTCTCTTATTTTATTGTCTCGTAGAGACCCAACTAAAATGCATAATTGTTTCCCTTTGAAGAGATAATATTCTTATATAAGATACTCATCATGAATACTATCTGTCCCACCTGTTGATGGACTCCTGCACTGTTCAACTATCTTGCCAAAATATGGATTAGTATCATAAAATTCTTTGATAGCTTCAAGTCCAATTACTCCACTCATCATAGTAGTTAATAATGCTACCCCCCTGTTCAATGCATTAGTTCTCTGATTTTGTTTTCTTGATTTATGTTTCAACACAAAAGTATATCCCAACAAGAAAGAAACCCACTTTACATGCCTACTATTCAACTTTTGTGTATTCACATACTTCAAAGCCTCATGATCAGTAAACAATATAAACTCCTTAGGCACTAGATAATGCCTCCAATGTCTTAATGCTTGTACAATTGCATAAAGTTCAACATTATAAGTATAATACTTTGTTCTTACCTCATTCAATTTCTCACTGAAATATGTTGTTGGTTTTCCTTCTTGACTCAACACATCACCAATTCTCATAAATGAAGCATCACAATCAACCTCAAACACTTTGTTAAAATTTGGTAATGTTAAAATTAGTTTTTCTATAATTTTCTTTTTTAAAATTTCAAAACTTTCTATGGCTAATCTAGTTCATGCAAATTCTTTACCTCTCATGCAATCTGTTATTGGTGCCACAATACTACTAAATTTTTTAATAAATTTTCTGTAAAAAGTTGCTAAGCCATGGAAATTTATTACTTCTGTAATACTTTTTGGAATAGGCCACTCAACAATTGCCTTTATCTTTTTTTCATCTATTTAAACACCATCTATTGAAACTATAAATCCCAAAAATACCAAATTGTTCTGTATAAACTTGCACTTCTTTAAATTTGTACACAAATTCTCATTTTTTAACAAATCCATTCTCATTTTCAACTATTGTAAGTGTTCTTTATTCTTATTGAATATCAAAATATCATCAATATAAACAACCACAAACTTATTCATTACTCTCATAAATGTGCTAGATGCATTAGATAATCCAAATGACATCACCATCCACTCATATAAGCTATCCCTAGTCTTGAATTTAGTTTTTCACTCATCTCCTTAATGAGTTCGAATATGATAATAACCACTCCTTAGATCAATATTGATAAAATATTTTGCTCTTGTAAGCACATTCATCATATCATCTAAACGAGGTATAAGAAACTTATACTTTATTATAATTTTATTAATTGCTTTACTATACACACACATTCTCCATCCTTCATATTTATCTGAAGTTAGTAACGCTGGTGTTGCACATGGACTTAGACTCTCCCTTATCACTTTCTTCCTTAGCAATTCAGTAATCTGTTTATTTAATTTTGCATGATTTGTTGGACTCATCCTATAAGTTGCTTGATTGGGTAGAGCTAATATTAGAATCAAATCAATGTGATGTTGAATATCTCTCTTTAGTGGTGAACCATCTGTTAACTCATCAGGGATAACATCTGCATATTTTTTTAAAACTCTTGCTACTTTTGTTGGTATTGACACCATTTCTATTTTTTCATTCTTTGCTACTAGTGCATAACAACCTGCTACCTTCATATCTTGGATAAATTCTTTAGTACAGAGCATTTTTTTGTCTTCTCTTTCTCTTTAAGAGGTAACAAAACTACCTTTGTACCACCTTTCCAAAAAGTGTGTGTGTTCTTTGCTCTATCATGAACTACTTCTTGTCAAATTACCACAGTCTCCCTAATAACACATGACATGCATCCATTGGAATAACATCACACCATATTTCATCATGATAACTCTTTTCTATAGAAAATTTGATTAAGCACCTTTTATTTACTGTAACCTCATTCCCTTTCTTAAACCATGAAATTTGATAAAGGCTAGGATACTTTTCACATTACAGATTTAGTTTTTCAATCATTTCTTTAAAAACTATATTTTCACAACTACCGCCATCTACAATTACTTTGCATACCTTTCCACTTGAAGTACATCTTGTTCGAAAAATATTTGATCGCAACCATGCATTACCACCTTCTTTATTCTACACTTGATCCTTCCTTGGAGTGATCATGGTTCTTCTTATCATGAGATTCTCTCCTATATCAGCTGGTGCAACTTTAGTGTTTTTCTCTTCTATTTCAACCTCAACTAAATTTACTCTTGGACAATCTTCTTGCCTCCTTTCTTCATCTTGATAGTGTGGACACTCAAATGCTTTGTGACCTTCTTCTCCACATCTATAACAAACATAAGATCTACATTGATTCGAAAACCATCCTCTAGCACTGCCATAACTTCGTCCTCTTTGAAATCTTCTTCCTCTTTGTTGGTATTAAAACCCTTGCCTATTATCATTTTGCCTTTCTGCACCACGTGACGATTCACCTTTATTGGCATTAAAGCCACCTTTAGTGGTATTAAACCCACCTCGTCCCCTTATTGGAGGGGATCCACCTCTTCTTGGCCCAGTAGATGTCCTTCTGAAAACTTATGTATTTTGTTTTTCTTTTACCTTCAGAGCTAATTGATAAGCCTCTTCCATGTTAAGTATTCTATGCATGCTTAATTCTTCTTGAATTGAAAATTTTAAACCATTTACATATCTTTCAGCCATCTGCTCTTCTGTTTTATCATGCTCCACCTGTATAGAAAGCTTGTAAAATTCATTTGTATACTCTTGTATACTGTGATCTTTTTGCCTTAAATTTTGAAATCTTCTGTATAGGGTTTGTGCATAATCCACAAGAAGAAATTTTTCTCTCAACTTTTTCTGTCTTTTTTTGTGAATTAATCTTCTCTTTACCTTTTCTCTGTCTCTCTTTTTGCAAGTGATCCCACCAAATTATTGCATGACCTTTCAATTTGGCAAATGCAAACTTTACCTTCTTGTCTTCTCTCATAATCTTCCACTCGAAGAACTTTTCCATGCTATTCATCCAATCTATCAACTCCTCTGGATTTAAATTGCCTCCATAATCTAGAACATCAACCTTGATTTCTTCATTTTTTTCTTCTAAAGGCCGAACCATCTTCTCTTCCATCGATGGTGGCTGCTCTTGTTCTTTTTGCTGAATTTCTTCATCACGATCTGTGTCTTCCTCATCACCACCTTGTCTTCTTTGCTGATTGGTGATAACCTCAATTAATTGTTGAACTTGCCTCTGCAACTCTTGTATAGTCTGATTCATTTGCGCAACACTTCCTCATCCTCTTGCCATTCTTAACTCCTCTAAGATTCGAACTTGCTCTGATACCAGATAATGAAACCAAAAAAATACAAGACCAAAAATTTCAATAGGCCGAGATCTTGAAACAATACTCAGAAATTGATTCTTATTGATTGCTTGAAATAATTACAACCTAAACCATGCTTAAGTAAGCCTCAACTCGGATTTAGAGTTGATATGCAAAAATTCTAAAAAAGCTAATGCCTAAAATAAAAGTTTTATTTTTAGCAGCTGTTATTTTTAGTAAGGCACACATGTAAGCATGTGCAGCTCTAAAAATATCTCGAAATATTCTAAACACTAAAATTAGCCTATGAAACAAAATTCAACTGAAGTTGGCTTCCGGTTCTAAAAATATACAATTTCTAAAAATAGAAAAATCTCGAAAATAATTATTAAACTGAATTTTTGAACCCTATTTTTTCTGCATCAATAGACTTTGTGTTTACTACTATTGTATGGGCATGATAGAGTGCAGATATTAGATCCTTTAGTGCCCAAAATATCTCGATGCATGGCTGCCTCTAATACACTACCTCCGCTCTTCCCCTTCAATAGCGATGCAAATGCAAATTGGTGTGATACATTGTATGTATGGGATAGTGGAAATCCAAACCAGTTAGGTGTGATTCAACTTGGGTATGAGAGTCTTCAATGCCAAAAACATGATGTTAAATGTAGGATGGTAAGGTGTTACTGCTTTGCCACCTCGAACAGGGTGCATGCATAATGTGGTTTGAACGCTATTAACTAAAGTTTAAATGTCCCACATATGGCTGCCATTAATATTTTTTTTTGGATTTTAATTATCACCTCTTGTTTCACTTTTAAAAAGGCTCTATAATGACATCTTGCATGATAATCACCGTGTTGGTACCATATTGACACGTCATACCCTAAAAATATAAAATTAAATTGTTGACACTCTAAGCTAAGTATTGATGTGCAACCACTTAGATGCCACATAGGTGCCAAACTAGGCTACACCACTTCTTGCGTCTCACCCTTGTTATAATTTCACCTTGTGTTTGATACAATTTAACAAAACAATATGTTTTGTACTTTATTGAAAGAATTGTGAACTCTAGTACTACACCGATCTAAAGTTTATTTTTATTATTTAATTTATAGTCTGGGATTAAAAAGTAAAAGCAACTCTGATATGTCATTTATAAACACAAAATGAATGTTTCCAAGTAAGTGAGAGACCCTACAAATTGTAAGAGTTAAAATTTCATATCTTACAATTTGACAGCAATGGAAAGGAGAGTAAAGGTTGGAAAAAAATAAAATGTTTTTTAAAAATAATTCAAACAACATTTCTATGCATAACATTTGGTAAAAGGTTAAAATTTTCTTATTAAGAAGAGTTATATATATAATGAACATGAGATGATTGTAAGAGCTAAAATTGATAATGGGCATCGGGCAATTGTGAGAGACCAAACTTAATCCCAAGAGCTTCAACATAATTGCTTGTATGAATGCCAATATTAATGGCAGGCCAAATCACAACTTGCTGGCCTAAACTCAACAGACTCCTCCTGTACTTGCCATACATTGGTTTCCTTTTGAAGTGCCATCAATATTTGGCTTCAATCAATCCTTAACATTTCCAGGCCTCCATAACCTTAGGACGAGTCCTAAACTCATGATTGCAGGGGCATTTGATGCTAAAGAGCAATAAAAAATGAAATATTTCTTTTTTGATTGGTAGAGTCTCCTTTGGCTTGGATGCCAAGATGCAAGCTTGTCTCTATTATCAAATTTATCAAATTCATTTGGGACTTGCCCTTGCTCTTCTCTGTTGGGGTGTATTGCAACTAGAGTTGGATGCAGTATTTTATACAATTTCAACATTGAACATCTCTATCAGGGAGTTGAATTCAATTTCAACATTTGACACTTACGCTCATCGTGTTTGACTCGTATGATATTTAAAATGAAGGAAAAATAACCTTAAATCACAAGGCACTTAGAGTTCTTCCCAGTCACTACAAATTTAATTCTTATGTAGATTGCAAGCTACTTTAAGATACTTCCAAAGAATACGATTTTCATTTGAATGAATTTTATCATTAGCTTTTGTAGTAATATTATTCCAAAAAATGATCTTAAATAATTTTCATTTGAATGAACTTATTTTTTCATTAGCTTTTGTAGTAATATCATTCCGTAATTGATCTAAGTCTATGTTTTTGTGTGAGGTCCTTTATTTAGTTAATATGCATAAATGCATAGCGTGAAGTTGGGGAAAGCTGCAGCGAATTGTAATTGCAAGAAAACATATTATAAATCAAAGGGAACTTAGGGGATTAAGGCCATGAGCAAGAATTTGATCTTGTAGCCTATTGTGTTTCTAAATATGAGGGCTCCATCAGAATTGAAAATGTGTGTTGGATGTTTGTGTAGCAGATGGTTGTTTATCATTAAGGGTCAATTTGGAGAAGTAAATAAATGAAATTCGTCTTTTACTTATGCTGTTTTGCATTTCAATCTGCTAATAGATTCAATTCATCTTAGAGTCAACTAAGATTCGTTATATTCTACATGTTTTAGCTATCTCTAAAATTGCTGTCATGGCAATTTGTAAAGCTAATTAGATCTTTGAGATATCCAAGTGAACATTTTATTTTTGATTTTATCTGGATTCACCCATGTTGACATTATTTCTACTTGTATAGTCTGCTCGATCTAGCTCACAATATCAATGTGAAACATCAACCTCTATACTGATCTCATAATCTGTTTGGTTAGCTATTATAATTATTACCATTCCCATGAAATTCATAAATCTTTGTAATATAAGTGGTATATTTTTTTGCAGACAATTTTTAAGAAAATGTTAGCTTTTCACCAAATGTTATGCATAGAAACTTTGTTTGAATTATAACAAAATTATATTTTGTTTTTTCCACAATTTACTCTCATTTTTCATTATTGTCAAATTATGAAATGTTAATTTTAGCTCTTACAATTCACCTGTAAAATATCAGTATTAGCTCTTACATGTGCCCCATGCACAATATATATATGTTATGCATAGAAATGTTGTTCGAATATAACAAAATTCTATTTAATTTTTTTCACAATTTATTATCATTTTTCATTGTTGTCAATATAATTCTTCTTAATATATATAGATAAAACTACATGGCTCATTTTGATTGTAGTTTATATATATATATATATATATATATGGCATGGGGTACTTGTAAGAGCAAAAATTAATATTTTATAGGTGAATTGTAATAGCTAAAATTGATATCTTACATTTTGACAACAATGAAAAAATGATAATTTTTTGTTATAATTTGAACAATGTTTCTATGCATAACATACATAAACACACACACACACACACACACACACACACATAGCATGGGGCACATGTAAGAGCTAAAACTGATATTTTAGAGGGGAATTGTAAGAGCTAAAATTAACATCTTACATTTTTACAACAATGGAAAATGAGAGTAACTTGTGGAAAAAGCAAAATAAAATGATGTTATAATTCAAACAATGCTTCTATGCATAACATTTGATGAAAGGCTATCATTTTCTTAGAAAAGTTATACACACACACACACACATTTAGACTAACTTATTTCAATTAGAATGGAATAGAGTATAAATTATAGAAAATTGGAATAAAACATTATAAATTACAAAGTTCTTATGTTGTGCATTTACCAGAGAAATGATAAATGTGTTGTTTTCTTATTGTTAAATGTAGATGGTTGCTGGTAGATAGTAGCTTGTCACTGGTTGGTGTAGTTGATGGAATGCCTAGAAAATTAATAGTAATATTCACTAGAAAGAGTGGCATGGGAATAAGAACACATAATAAGGATTGGTTATATATGCAACATGAGATTCAATTTTGAAAACCCTTATGATCTGTGGACTTGCATCCTGTTGATTCATTTAATCTTATTTGGATTGTTTTTTGTTGTGGTTGGTTGGATTAATAAGAAAAAATAATTTTTTATTATAATTTCTTTCAATAGTTTTCAAATTACATTTAATATTTTGGTGAGCCTTACATGTTATATTCAATTATGTAGGGACTTGTATTGGAGTGGTTTAAGGAGCAACACAAAAAATGTTTAGAGTTAATGATTTGAAATAACACATATTTTGGTAATTTTTGAAATTAAAAATTATGACAAAGTAGATGTATACTTGCGCATTAATTTTTTTGAATACTTCAAACTGCTTTGAAATTTTGTATATGTAGGAGTATAAAGTTGATATGTAGTTGACTTTTGATTGCAAATGAGGATATAACATATTTAACAAATAATATGGAAATCCATATGAATGAACCCAATATTAATATTAGTTGATGCAAATCTTAAATTGATGTGTGGTTGAAATAAAATATTAATAATAATACAATATTTTGTAGACTAGTTTAAGATTTCATATGAATAAGGCTGAAATAACAATGCACTACAATATAGGTATAAATATCATTGTAATTAAATAAGATTTCATCCACTTTTCATAGAAAATGTGTTCAAGATTTGGGTCCCACATTCTCATAAACCTTTTTACGTATTGGACCCTGTTCACCTATTGATATATCTCCCTTATGTCTTGATATGTTACTAACTTTAGTAGATGTTATCATGTAGCAACATGAATGTTGTAGTTTGTCAACAAACATTATATTAGAGGCTTTGCACCTTCATAATATTTGAATGTTGATAGAAAAAGTTGTGTACATCTATCAAAACATAATGAAAAACAAACATTTGTTGTATATAATATTTGTAAACACTCTGATAGACATGTATATTGCAAAATGTGACCACAAAACAGAGTTGAATGTTAAAAGCCTATCATTCTAGTCCACATGATCAAATTTTGTCAAAATACAATTGATAAATTTTCTTGATCTTATAATCAATTTAAATTTATGAGTTTATGATAAAATTTACTTGTGTTTGGCATGAATAAACAAATACCTTAGTGTTATGGCCTAGTATGTTGACAAGTATTGGAGATTCTTATTGGATAATATATATTTTGACATTGATGATACTTTCAAACTTTGACACTTCTTATTCAAAGGAATTTATTAAATTGTGAAAGTAATTTAAGAAATATTAAGAAAATCAATGATAAGATCTTTTCTTATTCCCAAAACACACTTAAATGTTCTAATCCCATCACTTCAGTCCATGCGACCACAATTGTTAAACAATTGGTAAAGATGCAATAAAAATTAAACTATAATTTGTATTGGGAGCGACGCGAAGGCCGCATTACATAAGGGTATTTACATCCATCAAAACATGATCGAAAGATAGATAGATAGATAGATAGATAGATAGATAGATAGATAGACAGACAGACAGACAGACAAACAGACAGACAGACAGATAGATAGATAGATAGACATATAGATAGATAGATAGATAGATAGATAGATAGATAGATAGATATTTGTCATACATTGTAGTTGCAAACACCTTGAAAAACATGTATGTAAAATGTGACTACAAAACACATTTGAATGTATTAAGTCTATCATTGTAGTCCATGTGGTCACATTTTGTTAACGATTAATAAACTATCTTAATTTCATAACCAATGTGAAATCATGGGAGCATTACGACATTTAGTTGTGTTTGGTGAACTGGTAAAGGATCTTAGTATTATGCTCTAATATATTATTGAATTTCGTAGATGTGCTCTCAAGGAAACAATAAATGAGTTTTGAAAATTTTCAAACATTTTTGGTTAGCAAAAAATAGTTATTACAAAGATGGTTTGAAACTATTTGACAATGTGAAGGAATGAGAATGACATCTATTAAAGTCATTAACAAAATATGTGTCACAAGTTTAAATATTGACCGATATTGGTCATTTTTACTCACGACAATATATATTTTGGCATTGATACTTTCAAACTTTAACCTTAGGGCAATATATATTCTGGTATTGATACTTTCAAACATTAACATTATTATTGAAAGCAATATATTATTTTGTAGAATTAATTCCCCAAATACCAAAAATTATGTGCTTATCTCTAAAATTAAATATTGTTTTACAAAATTAGTTTGCAAGATTTTAAAACAAAAACCTTGAAAGAATCAATATTTATTTCCAAAATTATGTACATCCATGAAACTTTTGTTGAGAAAGAGGAGAGCAGACTAATGCATCCAACCATGGTGGTCCATATTCATCCCAACCACCAACGAAACTTTGTATCTATAGTACCACAATGGAGAAAAGAGAAAGTACCAATGTATAACCTTACAAGTATTGATATTATAAATGAAAAGCCCCAATCTTCATATTGTCAATAAATTTGGCATAATCCTTTGAATGTTGCAATGGTGGCACAAATGATTGGTGGTTATCCTATCAGTTCCACATCCATATGTCTTCAACCTAAATAACAATGCATAACATTAAAAACATTTGTATTTATAAAGATTCAAAACTCAAATGAAATAATGATCATATATAACCTAAGGTGTTGTGGTGTAATGGTAAATGAGAAAATTGGTAAGCACGAAGATATGAGTACAATTCCCCTTGGGTAACACATGTGATAACACGCCTAGGGACCGAGCCCCTATTTATGTCCCATATATTGATCAATAGAAAAATAATGATCATATATGAAAACAAAGGGCTCAGATGTCCAGAAATTGAATACTTAGATATGAAATTTTAGAGTGTAATCTTGAGACAACAAAAGACCAAATAAAATTAGAATTTGCAAAGAATAAAGATTAAAAAACAAAAAAAAAACTCTCATTTTCCATTAAAATTAAAATCTAATTAAATATGTATGAAATTCAATGCCCTTATCATATTTACCCTACACGATTATCCATATCCCTTGTTACTTCAAAAAAAATAACTAAAGCTTTTCTATAGTTACCCAAAATTACTATTTTAGCAACTTTCTAAACACTATTTTTTTTTGTTGTAATTTTCAAAAATGAACTTGGATGGTTCCAAAAATATCCACATAGGTCCTTACACATCTCAAAAACCCATGGATGACATAAAACAATGATTCCATGCCCAAGATACAAAAAAATATACTTGTACGGTTTTACAAAAAATGAAAAAAACTTAAAATACTATTTTCAATGTCTGGACAGTCTTGTTTGGCCTTGAAAATCATTTAAATGATCTAGTTTGGGCTTGAAAATGTTTAAAAAATGGCACTAAGTGACAAGCATGACTTACGATTGCATTAATCTCTCGAAGGTCTTTGTTTTAAAAAACAAACGAACTCAAATGGAGTCTTGGATCTAAAGTTATGCCTCCTACAAGTTACACTTTTGTATCATTATCCTCTATTTTAAAATAACTTAGCTCATTTGAGTTGCTATGATCAAAATTTTCCTATACGTCTATGTCCAACTTCCTTAATTCCCATTATGATATTTAGGTGTTATCCTCGTGCTATAATCCTTCACATTGTGCCAAATACTTGCTGTAACTGCACTACTTGGCATTCAAGTTTTTTTTGTCTAAAATATGTGCTATCTTCTCTTTATTCTTATTTGGTCCCTGTTTCCTCAAATTCACTTCTTATTCCTTATCCCTTTTAACATATAAACTAGAAACATTAAAAACTAGAGAACAACAAAACTATGTGGCAGGTTTAGCTCATAACCATTATCTTTTATTTTTTTCAGAATCTGGCATTATCCAATCTTCTTATACTTCAATTTCTTGTACGTTCCTTAGGGAACATTTGTTTTCTCAAATACAACATCACTAAATCTCCTTCTTCAAAACACCTTGGCCTCATGCTCACATTTGTTGTTGCCTTATACTTGTCATTTCTTTCTTGTAGCTTCTTCCTTACTTCTGCTTACAACTATTTTATGTGTTTTGAAAATGACTGCATCATCCCTTACTCTGCAAGTGGTAGCTACACCAAGTATAAAACACCGTTAAGATTTCTGCCATAAAATTATTGGAATGGGGACATGCTGGCAGATATGATCACATAACTATTATATGCTAACTCAGCATACAGTAATGTCAAGTCCCATTACTTGGTCTCTCTCCAACAATGCATCTTTAACAAGTTCCCAAAATTCCTATTTACAACCTCTATTTACCCATCACTTTATAGGTTATATGCACCACTAAATTGTAGTGTAGTTCCTAACTCCTTACATAGGGTTCACCTAAAATGACTGATAAATTTAGTATCACTATCTGAGGTGATGATGTTTGGGACATCATGCAACCTAACAATTCTTTGAAAAACAAATTTGTTACCTTAGCAACATCATTGGTTTTCTTGCATGCAATAAAATGGACCATCTTAGAGATTTTATCTACAACAAAAAAAATTGATTCATTACCTCATTGTGTGTTTGGTAGCCCGAATAAAACCCATTCTTAAATAATACATGGTCCTTTTGGAACTAACAATAACATGTATAATTATGTGTTTTTCACATGGCCTTTAGCCACTTGACATATCCTGCATCTTGACACATACCTTACTACATCTCACTTCATTTTTGGCCAAATATACTTCTCTTCCACCAAGGCTATGGTCTTATTTTTACCAAAATGTCCTCCCAAACCAAAACTATAAAGTTTTCTCACAATGGTGTCTCTCACAGACCTAAATGTAATACACAATTTCTTTCTTGTAAGGGATAACCATCCTACATGAGAGAATCATTATGAATAGAACACGTATCACCTATGAATGGGTTCTTGCATTGATCTACAACATTTCCAAAATCTGAATATGATTCATACAAGTCCTTAATAGTCTCAAATCCAACTACCTTACTCCCCATAGTGTTTAACAATGCCACACACCTACTCAAGGCATAAAATCCTCAATTTTGATTTCCTAGATTGTGCTTCAAGACAAAAGTACACCCTTGAAAATATAATACCTACTTTGAATTTCAACTACTTAATTTATTTAGGGTGTTCACATACCTTAAAGCCCAATGATTTGTTAATGAACTCCGTAGACACTAAGTAGTTCCTTCGATGTCTTAGTGCTTGTATAATAGCATAAAATTCAACATCATAGGTAGAATATTTCTTCTTTATCTCATTCAATTTATCAATGTAATATAAGGACTATTTCATATAATTTAGACTTATCAACAATCCAAAATTTTAAAAACTATCGGAATTAAATTGGACTGTATCTAAATTAAATTGAACTGTATCGAGATTAAGTTGGACTAATTTCAAATAACTCATATTTGTCTAATGTATTTATGATAAGTCCAAATTATTTATAATGATCATAAATAATTTATTTATTAGTAGTTGAAAAGTATCATAAATAAATTGGACTTCATCAAGAATTATTTGGACTAATAACAAAAAAATCACATCTTTATTATATATTTGCAATAAGTCCAAATTATGCAACCATTCAAACTAGTTCATAGACCATGCATTTATAGATATTATAAGATCTGGTGGTATATTTCTTAAGTAAAAATAATTCATACATCAATTGTGCGCTTGGCCCATATGTGATGTAGAACACCTAGGATGATTGGGATGCCACATGTCATCAGCTGATTGGATCATGAGCTATTTGTTTAATTTGATCCGAGTGACATTCTTGTGATTGTCAAAGTTTATCTCGTATTTGTGTCAAATCACCAAGATTATGACACGTGTTGCAATCTCAGGTGCTTGCATTATTTTGGACTTTTGTTTGGACTGGTCATCATTCCACACAACCGAATTATCGAGATTGTGCCACATGGCCCAATCTCGAGTGCCATGTGAAAATCTGAATAACATTTATCAATACACAAAAGCTGAAAAAAAAACCTTAATGCACAAGTGGGACATTCTAAGGCGTAAACTATGAAGACCTTTTTGCATACACGAGAATGCTGAATTGTATTTTTAAAAACATAAAAGTCACAGTCCACTAAATTCTCAGATATGCAAATTATGAAGATCTTTTGCCGAAGACCATTTTGAAGGATGCAAAAATGTGAAGTGGACATTCCAATAGTTAAATTCTATTAAATAGATGCACAATTATCAAAATATTGAATTGTCGTAGTAAAAAATACAAAACTCAAATGTTGAGGTGTATTTTTCCAGACCCAAAATGCAAAGTGCCACTAGAAATAAATAAAACAATAAAACATTATACATTCTCAAAAAATGGACTAAATTTTGAAAAAAAATATTCATATTTCTCATTCCAAAATTAATGAAACACCATTTCAAATTTTCCAATCCTTTTATCACTATTTTTATTAGTGCCTAGTGGGACGATGCATTCAAATAGTCTATTATAATGCCTTTCAAAAAGTCAGTGAGAACAAGTGTATGACCTCTCCAATTTTTACTTGGTTTCCAAGTGTAGATGATACAATCTATGAGTATGGATTGTAAAAATGTGTAAGTTGGGTTTGGCTTCCATTTCTTGTCCAAGCAGCTTGAATACATTTTTGCTTCTTTTTTCCCTGCATGAACTAGGATGAACCAAACTACATTAACCCTTCATTCTATATCCCCATTTGTTTGTAGTATCTCAATATTGCTTTTAGCTCTAGCAACCCATACTGTGTAGTCCACTCCTATAGAATCGTCAGGTCTAAAAAATAACATATATCCAATTTGCACATCTTGAGCTAGATCAAGTGCAATTCTTGTTCTTTTGATTCTTGGGCCAACATATGTATCTGTAGATGCCACTCCAAAATCAAGGGTGCTATTATGAACCATTTTGTGCAGATATCTATATAGGGGTGTATCCTGATGAGTTCTAGGCCAAAAATCTCCTGTGCACTCAACTTTAGAAGGGAACATGTCTTCTTTCATTATGTCATGGATGCTTTGGAAGTAATATGCTAGATCCTTCCATTTACTATTTCCGGTCAAACCAAATTCATTGAATTGATGTATATAATTGTTTAAGTTATATTTAATTCCTTTTTCACTCTGTTTTCTACTTTTATTTGAGTCTTTAGCAAAAATGGAATCTTGAGACATTTCTCTATTTTTCAAGTCTTTGAAATATATTTTTGTTGAATTACCTTCTAGAACATTTGGGTCACCATTTTCTTTTGTTCCCCATAATGTATCGGGGGCAGGCCAATTTCTATCTCTTATAGAGTTTTTGCAACGCATAATGGGCTGACCTTGCTCCGTGCTTAGGAGAAAGTATTGACCTTTTGTCAAGCCTACTATTTTATTTCTTCCCTTCAGTGGGTAACTATTAACATACTCTTTGAAATTTGCTATCTCTTCAATCAAATATGGCATGAAGTTTCTTGTATTTTCAAACATCCTATAAGTGTCCATCATCTCTGCCACATTCCATACATATTTCCTCTTTATATATTTAGACTACCATCGATGTCCTCATGGGTATGTCCTATAGGCAAAAATTTGACCTCAACATCGGGGAAAACACTTTTGTAGACAAGGAGAGATAAATATTGTAATACATACATGTACAAAAAGACATGATTTTATAAATTTGTGAATGTAACATTAGTTCCATATAAGGTTCGACATTTTTAAAATATAATTATGGATGGAAGTACCTATTCTTATTATCCACACAACAATTTTCTAGTTGAAGTTATAGCCTGGAAGGAAGTTTCTTGAAGGCACCAATTGATTGTGCTTCTTCTTTATATTTTTTGCATTCAGGGTAGTAGTTGTTAGACAAAAGTGCATCATACAATAGATATTTTGAAGATCTAGATTTATATAGTAAAGATCCATAAGTATCTGGCACTGTTGTTTCCATATCCCTGAAGCACTTGTTCAATGAGGTGATAGTAAAGTTAGACCCTCCAAGAATGTATGATTAAAAAAATGCCCATATCCGCTTGCACCATGACCATGTGTTATAATCCTTGCCAATGACAACTCTAATATTTTTTTAGTAACTACATTTATTTTTGTCACTATCCTCAGCATAAATGTTTTTTGATGTTCCACCTTATCATGAATGACACTGAGGTATTCTTCAGGGTATTACTCTGACATTCGATTATGTGTGTAATACATTTGTCTTACACAAAGTATTTGAATTGAGTGCATCATGAATTTTTGATCAATATGCTCTTCTTGATCTCTAGAGAGGGACCCAAATCATTTATATTGAGTCAAAAAGATGCATGTTTTGTACCTAGCAAATTCATCAAAGGTGGCAATGGTCACATCATGAAAATTAGTTCTCCACATGTTATTGAATTTTAGCTGGGATATTGGCTCATATTCCATATTTGCTAGTTGTGCATTGATGTGGCACCTCATATATTCTTGAGTGAAATATGTTGGAAGATGTCAAACATTTTATCATGAGCCAACTATATCTACCTGACATGTTAGTCATGGAGAAACATCTATAAAATCAGCCACCAATTGGTCAAACAAATCTTTAGCTGTCATTATCTTCTTTTATGGTTTTTGTCAAAATCTCCTTATATGGAATGCATTTCGTTCCCCATTTTTGTGACAATTTTTAATGTTAAAAAAAGTTATTTCTCTTCAATCCATATATTTTAAGCCAAGCTTCCAAACAGATCTCTGTACCCTAAAAATAAAGGCTAGTTTTATTTTTTATTTTTCTTAAACAAACTGATAGAAAGGGCATCCAAGACATGTTACCTCCTATATGTTGTGGTATAATCAAGTAAATTCATCTTTGTATATTTTAGAATCTCAAATGACAATCCTGATTGAGAACATGTTTTGGTGTAACATCTATCTGCATACAT
Organism: Torreya grandis; assembly: GCA_037957365.1. Classification (NCBI taxonomy): domain Eukaryota; kingdom Viridiplantae; phylum Streptophyta; class Pinopsida; order Cupressales; family Taxaceae; genus Torreya; species Torreya grandis. The sequence continues at coordinate 2,373,685 of JARHVA010002431.1, read as the reverse complement.
TGTTGTAATCTCACTATCTATGCTTTCATCAAACTCCACTTTGCTGAGTGAATTATTTGGCTGACTTCTTTTTTGGCCTGAGTATTTGTAAGAATGAGCTAATTTTTTGGATGAATTTGTTAAGCACGGGATATACTGAGAGGGGGGAGGGGTGAATCAGTATATCATATATATTATAAATATTTTCTTTAATCAAATTCCACTTAATCAAACATTCAAGATATGCAATAAAACTCAAACAAATAAACACCAGACAAGATAGAGAGACACACCAGATATAACGTGGAAACCCAATGTGAGAAAAACCATGGAGAACAATCTCAAGTATATGAATGAGCACCAACCGAAACAATATTCACAAGCCAAGCTTGCAGGAGCACCAACCCCTTTACTGAGCACCAACCCAGTAACTATTCATGAGCACCAACCCACAGGAGCACCACACCCCTTTGCCGAGCACCAACCCAGCTACTATTCATGAGAACCAACCCATAAGAGCACCAATCTAGTAACAATTCATGAGCACCAACCCACAAGAGCACCAACCCCTTTGCCGAGCACCAACCCAACAACAATTTGTGAGCACCAACCCACATGAGCACCAACCCCTTTGTGTATACCACACACCTATCTCTTAATGTTTCTATCTCAACAAATGATAGATCAATACAACATCTCTTTCCTCTCTCTCACCTTTGCTCTTCTGGATATAAAAAATACAAATCATATTCATCTCTCACAATTGCTCTTCTAAGCTAGATATTACAATATCAAATCAACCTCTATCTCTCATATTACAAATGGATTCTCAAGCCTTTATTTATAGCTTTCCAAATGACCTTTGGCCTTTCCCCTTTGTGACCCTTCAATCCTCATGGAAAATGGTGCCAAACTTGTATGACCCTTCATATTCAAGCCTTTGAAAAGTCATGTGGTGACCCTTCATGATAAAAACGTCCTTCCCTCTTTTGTCCTCATCTTGGTGACTTTTTGTTTTCCTTAAGGTGTCCCTTCATGACAAATTGCACCTTTCCTCATTTGTATTCACTTGGTGACTCTTGGAATTCCCCAAGATGACTCTTCATGGGAAAATACGTCCCATCCTTCTTTTGTCTTTATCTTGTGGCTCTTTAACTTCTCGATGGGCCCTTCTTTTGTCTCATATGCAACCAAAAATATATTCATTAGTATTAATTAAATATTAACTCATATTAGCCAAGATATATTTATTACAAACAACATTAATTGCAATGGGGCCTTTATCACCAGTAATGCTAGACCTTTGACATCAATGACAATATTTCCAACAATCTCCCCCTTTGTCATTGATGGCAACCTCAATCCTGAAACTGCCACATCCTGTCACCTACACATACTATCATGTAAAAACATACAGTAACTCCCCCTTACTGTAGCAACATGTACCTATTTTTTGCACCTATGCCTCTACCTGTTATTCTCCCCCTTTGACATCAATGTCAAAGGGCCTACCTGGAGCTAACACTTAGCTCCCCCTCAACTGATGTTGAACCTCAATGGCAAGAAGTAATAGAAATTACTCCCAACTCCTCTTGCCGTTCTTTGAATGTATCCTTAGATCGTGCCTTTGAGAAGATATCTAACAAAACATATACATTGTTCCCTATCCTTTGAGCATCTGCAATCAACTCATTTGAATCTTTTTTTCTAATCTCAAAACCTTCTTTATGAAACTTTAATGTGTATCCTTGATCACATATTTGACTAACACTCAACATGTTATTCTTAAGACCTTTTACATATAAAACATTCTTAGTCTTAGTTCTACCATAATCTAAACTTAAAGTATATTTTTCAACTATCCTGACAGTGGTTTTATCTCTAAATCTCACTGTACCACCATTGATCTTCTTTAGAGTTGTGAACTTACTTTTATCACCTGTCATCTGCCTCGAACATTTGCTATCAGTTAACCATGGCTGATCTTTACCTCTTACATGTAGAGTTGTCTGAACCATCATAGAATCTTCAGGTTGTTTCTTCTGCCATGAACATGTCTGAGCCTTTTTCTTGATGAATGGAGCTTTGAAACTCTAATCTTTCTTGACTGACTCGAACACACTTCTACAATACTGAGCTATGTGTTCGAAGTTGTTGCACTTGTAGTATACTATGGTCTCTTCATCAGAACTTGATAGAGGAGCAAAAGAGTTGTGGCTTCTACTTGACTCTCCTTGACTTTCCTTCTCTTTATTTCTAAAATTTTTAGCTCTTTTTCTACATTCTAATTTTTTGTGACCATATCCATTACAATAAAAATAATAGCCATAAAAATAAGACTTATTTGTATATCTCTGACGTGATTGTCTTTTATAGCTTTGTTCTCTCCAACCTTCTCTATTTGAAATGTCCTCTATATTTTTCACTTCTCCCCTTTTTGTTTCCTCTTTTGTAAGAGCTTTAGCATAGCTCTTTTTATTTTCAAATTCGATCCCTGTCTTATCTAAATTTGCTTTTTGACTTTCCAATAGCTTATTCAGCATGTTAGTGCTATCTTCAAATTTTGAATCACTGACTGCTTTCTTAATATCTTCTTTTAAAGAGGCAATTTCAATAACATACCTTTGACATTCTTTTCTTGCTATTTCCAACTATGTTGTCAGGTCTTCTTCATTCTTCTTGGCTTCTTCAAAGTGTGCCTATAGATCTTCAATCATTTCCTTTGACTCTTGTCCATTTTTCTCTATCTGGCACTTTAATCTTCGATTCTTCTTGTGAACAACTTCTAACTCTTCTAAGGCACAAATGAGCTCTCCTTCCATATTCACTTCAACTTCCTCCTCTTCTTCTTTTTGATCATCTTCATGTATGGCCATGAATAGAATCTCTTCTTCTTTTGAATCACTGACTCCACTATCTTCGCCTGAGCGAGGATCCTTATAATACAGGCTCTTCTTCTCGAATCCCTTCTTAGATTTGCCTTTGAAATTCTTCTTGTATGTAGGCTTTTCTTCTTCATCATCATTAACCTTATCTGGGCATCTAGCTAAAAAATGTCCAATCTTTCCACAATTAAAACATTTAAAAGGTAATTTTTCTTGATATTTACCTGTTCCTCTTTTTGGCTTGCAAATGAAAAGTGCTCCATTGTCATATTCATCATCACTGGAACTATCACTTGATTCTTGAATCTTAGCTTTCTCCTTCTTTGATGTCTTGAAAGCCGCTTCTCTCTTTGAGGGTTTATCTTATTCTGTCTGCATCTCATATACCATGAGAATACCATGAAGCTCATCCACCTTTAGCTTGGCTAAATTTTTCATCTCCTCAATTTCCAAAACCTTTGCATCATATCTCATTGGTAGAGATCTCAAAACCTTTTGCACCACCGTTGACTCATCTAATGTTTTTCCAAGACCTTGAATCTGATTTATGATTTGATCAACTCACAAAAGATAACTTGCTATATCTCCTTCTTCCATCTTCAAACTTTCAAACTACCTTCTAAAAGTCTACAGCTTAGCTTGCTAAACCTTTCCATCACCTTTGTAAATATTCTCAAGTTTTACCCAAGTTTCATGAGCAGATTTACATTGCATAACTTTAAAAAATTCAGATTCACATAAACCACATAAAATAACATTTAAATCTTTAGCATTACATTCATTTGCCTTCTTTGTTGCTGGAGTAATTGCAAATGTCTGTGGCTCTTCATATTCCTCCACCATTGCTTTCCATATGTTGAATCCAAGGGCCATCAAATAAACCTTCATTCTCATGCTCCAAAAAGCATAATTCATCTCATCAAATAAAGGTGCCTTATTTGTAGAAAATCCTTCCTGTGACCCAGCGATCATGCTTTCCCGATCTACCTTCAAGCTATAAAACTTTTCAAAAAGGAACCCACTCTGATACCAATTGTTAAGCACGAGATATACTGAGAGGGGGGTGAATCAATATATCATATATCTTATAAATCTTTTCTTTAACCAAATTCCACTTAATCAAACATTCAAGATGTGTAATAAAACTCAAACAAATAAACACCACACAAGATAGAGAGACAACATATATAATGTGAAAACTCAATGTGGAAAAAACCACAGAGAATAATCTCAAGTATATGAATGAGCACCAACCCAAATAATATTCACAAGCCAAGCTTGTAGGAGCACCAACCCCTTTGCTGATCACCAACCCAACAAATATTCGTGAGCACTAACCCACAGGAGCACCACACCCCTTTGCCAAGCACCAACCCAGCTACTATTCATGAGCACCAACCCACAGGGGCACCAACCCCTTTGCCGAGCACCAATCCAACAACAATTCATGAGCACCAACCCCTTTGCCGAGCACCAACCCAACAACAATTCGTGAGCACCAACCCACAGGAGCACCAACCCCTTTGTGTATACCACACACCTATCTCTCAATGTTGCTATCTCAACAAATGATAGATCAATAAAACATCTCTTTCCTCTCTCTCATCTTTGCTCTTCTAGATATAACAAATACAAATCATATTCATCTCTCACAATTGCTCTTCTAAGCTAGATATTACAATATCAAATCAACCTCTATCTCTCATATTACAAATGGCTTCTCAAACTTTTATTTATAGTTTTCCAAATGACCTTTGGCCTTCCCCCTTTGTGACCCTTCAATCCTCATGGAAAATGGTGCCAAACTTGTATGACCCTTCATATTCAAGCCTTTGAAAAGTCATGTGGTGACCCTTCATGATCAAAAACATCCTTCCCTCTTTTTTCCTCATCTTGGTGACTTTTTGTATTCTTTAAGGTGTTCCTTGATGAGAAATTGCACCCTTCCTCTTTTATCTTCACTTGGTGACTCTTGGAATTCCCCAAGATGACTCTTCATGGGAAAATGCGTTCCATCCTTCTTTTATCTTTATCTTGTGGCTCTTTGACTTCTCGATGGGCCCTTCTTTTGTCTCATATGCAACCAAAAATATATTCGTTAATATTTAATAAATATTAACTCATATTAGCCAAGATATATTTGTTACAAACAACATTAAATGTAATGGGGCCTTTATCACCAATAATGCTAGATCTTTGACATCAATGACAATATTTTCAACAGACTTTGCACTAGGAATGTTAGGCAAGGAGTGAATTCATTATCCACTACATCCCAAATGTTTCCAATTTCTTTCTCCTTTGGTGTCATGTATGGTAAATTGATTTGTCTATAAGTCTCAGTGTCCAATATTTTGTTGGAAGGCCATCTAACGATAGATGTTTCAATTGCCTCTGTACTGTAAGTCTCACAATGTTGTATAACATGCCTTATGTAAATTCCCAATTCATTTTCTAACATTGGGACATGAATGCAACCAAAAATCTCCCCTGGTTGTGCAAATTCAACAGAATTAAAAGCAAAATTTTCATCATTTGCAAGAGCTGTACATTTGTACAACAAATGTACCCTTTTTCCAATAAAAGTATTTCTTAGGATTTGAAATGTGGTAGGATCATTGATATATCGAACAAATGAATCCAAGCAAGGGTTTTCTTATTGTAATGGTTGTATATGCAGAACTAGATGCAAATTATTTTGAATTTGTTCTATGTCATTGTCCATATAAAACATGTCTTTATCATGTTGCATCATTCTTATGCTTCATATAGTAAAACTATCAACTACATCCCCTAAATTATCCACAAAAGCTGTAGGAAATGAAAGCGGTAGAGTCAGATCAAAAGCTTTTTTCACATTAAAACTTACGCATCCAATAGGTATTTCTTCATTGTGGCATGTGGAAGTGAGATTTATGGGTTCCAGGGATTCAGCATCTGGACCTACCACTTTGTGTATTCTTCCTTCTCTAATGACCTTACCATTATTTATGAGAGAAACATAGTCTCCACATTGGAAAGCCATTGACATGATTTTTCAGTTGGACATTTGCAAAAGATATGAGAAGAGTTGTTAATCAGCTTATTTATAAAATATGCCCAATTTATACCTGTATGTAGGATATAAAGCTATATTTATACTCGAACATAAGTATGGAGATATGTTAAAACCTAAAATTTTTAAAAAGGTAATGTATAACATTTTTTTTAATGACACAGTTTATGTCAATCCAATAAAATAATAGATTTTAATATCATACACTGCATACTTCAATTTTTGCTTCATCCTACTTTGAAGGTATCTCCTAGGAGATACATTTCAAACATGCATCAGAGCAGAATAGCCATGTAGAGAAAAATGTCTAATTAAGTCAATATTCAACCATGTATTTTATTAAAATACAAAATGATAATGAGCAATGGGGGTTTTAAGTGAAACTATGGAAAATAATTAGCTTCTTATATTTTGGGATTTTGTATTTGATTTTAATCTCTGTTATGGACCCAAAATTTTGAAGGTATCTCTTAGGAGATACCTTTCAAACAAGCATATGGGTACCCTTTAAGGTTTGAAGGTAGTATTAGGTGATACCTTTAAGGGCCTTTAAAGTTTTAATGGTATCTTGTAGGAGATACCATTCATACATGCATATGATAACCCTTCAAGGTTTGAAGGTAGTAATGTGTAATACCTTCAAGCACCTGCAAACCCACGACATTAAGCTTAAGGGTATGTGGCATGCACCTGCAAACCCGTGAAATTTCAACACTCAAAAAATATTTCAAGTTCATTGGGTGAGCGACTCTCCGTGATTATGCCAAGTGTCTCCATCCCATTTACCCAAATACTGATAGATGGAACTTCATGTATGAAATCTTAGGGATATGTAAGAAATGCTGTGGTGACACATGTCTCCCTCTGAACTACCTCTAAAATTCTTGTTAAAAATGGGGCCCACTTCCTTGGGCCAATGGTGTGCATTTTATTTAAATAAGAACTCCCTTATTTATTGAGGAGTGATGTGATGACATGTGTCATCAGTGGAAAGGACTGAGACTTCAAGTTTTCTACAACACTCACCTATGCACTTAGTCGTTGTAAGTCCGTGATGAACCTAAATGCTGGCTTCAAGTTTGTGGCCACATTTTTTATTCTCTCTCAAATAGGATACTTGCGGTTTGGGAATGGGAAATGAGGTCATTCTTTAATTGCTATATTTTTTGGTCTTTGGCCAAGGACTCTTGTTCCATCTACAATTGCATCTGTTGTTGCACACTTATAGAGTCCAAGAGGCTCTTATGGGTATGCATAATACAACTTATTGGTAAGTTAGTCCAAAATTTAAAATGTCATTGTTTGTACTTTATTGAATAAAGGAGATTAAGGAGCAATATGATAAAAAAAGTTCATCAATCTCGAATTGAGTCTGGGAAAGTGACCATGACAAGACAGGTATGGCAGATGGACTGATAATGGTCGTGAAAGACCATTGATGACATGGAATTTGGAAAGATTACATATTATTCGAGGTAGATCGAGTTGGGATGCGATAGGATATGGGGTAATTTCAAGATTTGTGAGACATAAAAGGTCACCATCAAAGACAAAATATTCAAGATGAGGAAGAGTGCTCGTGCACAGGCAGTCATTGCATTTAAAGAGGTTGGCAAGAGCAATTGGATGCCAAAATACATAAAACAATGCATAAAAGTAAAAACATTACAAACTTTGGAAAGTAAGAATTTTATATTATCTTCTCTTGATATACTCCCATGTGGAAAAATTGATACCTAAATTTTGGTAGAACAAAGCAATCAAACGGTGCATATTATAGGTTTAGTCATGGATAGGAGCAAGTTGTTAATTCCGCTCATAGATGTAGATAAGGTAGAAATGGGGATTGGGATAGGTCTTCAACAAACCAAATTCAATGATCCAGATCCCTTTAACTTTTTGGAAATGACTGAAGTTACTCTCTTCACCCTATCAACACAACTAGGTGCACAAGTAGTAGATCTTGTACTTCAACATCTACTTCGAGGTTCCAATGTAGAGAGGCTAATAAAGTTACCTACATTTGGGTAATTGGATGAGTTCATGCATACCTTGTTAAGTAGATACAAATAAGGGGATATTCATTTGTCTAGAGATATCACCATTTGGATCAATGCACAAACCATGGTGAGAGCCATAGGCCTCTCAGATCATAGAAAATTGTATTACAATACACTCCACTGCACTACCAATTCATCCATATGTTTGAGATAAGTTTCCCACTAGGGTAGGTAGAGGAAACCCAATTGACTCAATTGAGGATGTTGTAATGGTCATTATGGTAGAGTGTATTACAAAGAGGTTTTAGTAGACAACGAAGTAGGCTAAGTAGGCAACAAAAAGAGTAATTAACATTGTGTATCACATGATAAAATAGAATGAGAAATTCAATTGGCCTGATTTTATTATATCTAAGATTACCACTAATATCGAAAAGGTAATTTTAGGTAGCTCAAAAAATTTCTAATATTAGTTTCTAGTTTTGTTGTTATGCTTTACCCAATGGAAGTCCCCGCTAGGCCAAGTTAATGTTACTACAGACTTTTGGCCTACTACTGCCTTTGCAAGCATCACTTGGACTAAGACATGGAAATATTATGAGTAACTGGGGTGGTTTAACACATGGTGGCTTGAGGTTTTAGCTTTGATTAGGTCACACCCTCAAATTCCATAAGATGTCATGTAATATTTGGGGCAACATGCATCGATAACCAAGTTGTACAATGGTATTCAAATCAAGGTACATAAGTTGGCCATGCTAACTATGATTCCAATTCCATTTTTAATCACAATGGTTGAATCATAATTTTAAGTATAGAGGTAGAGAACCCTAGTCACACAATGAGGCTGACAAGAGCAAGAACAATTGCATCCAGCTGTGCAACCACATGCCTCACCCCAACAGTCCGTAGCTCCTTGGAGATCAAAGCAAATCAATTCTTGGTTGGAAAACCCACATGTGCCAAGGACATATTGGGAGTATGATCTATAAATGTTGTGCATTGATGAACAAGAAGTTATTTAATACATAATTAAAGACATTGGTCAAAAGGCCTATGATAAGGAGTTCTTTTTCTGGAAAGCAGTGTGCACTTGCCAAGTGTGGAATAAGGTAAGAAGTGACCATTTGGTCGACATTATACAACCCCATCCCACTATTATTGTGGGTAATGTACATAAAAAATAAGCTCATCATGAACTTGTGATAGAAATTTTCAAAAAATATTTAGAATCTGGTTCATCATCTACGTAGTTTGTAGATCTACTAGAGGAAGGGAGCCTGGTGTGGACACTAATGTGCAAAAAACATAATCTTCTTTGGTCAATTTATTCAACCACTATACTTGAATGTTTGATATATTTTAGAGAGACAACCATAATAAGTAGTGCCTATCATGTGAAGTCTAGGGGCACAATGAGACACAAGGATACACTTATCCCTCTGATTGAGTCAAGAATGTTCTTTGTGCACAGAGGTGTCATGATTTTTGAATCTGAATCTTTAGAGCAATCATAATCTAATATGGAAATAGATGATGTATATGTAATGGAGGCATCCCCATATACCACTATCTGAATGAGATCCACTATGCTTGCTTTGACTTCCATGGAGATGTCTTTGGATGTTTTGCAGTTGCCATTATCCAAGGAAATTGAAAGAGTAGATGCATTCCAAAAATCCATTGTGCTAAAGACTTTGAACTTAGAATATATGTTTTTTTGGCTACACAAGGGAGAACGTAGAAGCATAAAATCAAATTAATAAGGCTAGGCAGCTCATCAATGCATCTTGTCTTGCTCTAGTCATGCAAGTACTTGGTGATCAAGTAATGTTCGAGGATAAATAAATCACTGTGTTGCAAACTCAATTAACAAAGGATTGGGCGAGCACACATAAATTGTGCACCCAAGGACAAGATATCCACATTGAGACATAAGGCATTGTAAACTTCTAGAGGAATATGTGTAAGTCCTAGATATAGCTACATATCAGGGTAAGTAGATTATGCAAGGAATGCTTGATTGGAGGCAACATCTTGATAAATCCTTGTATTCTACTAAACCAAAGTTCAAAATGATGGATAAAGCTAAAGTTGTACTGAATGATCGAATGGCTATTGGGGAAACACTGAATGATGCATTTCAATAGTTTTTAGAAGTCAGGGATACCATGATGAAGAAGTTGTAGGTCTGGTAGAAAGAGACAACACGCAAAACATTTTGGGAAATTCAAGCCCAAAGGACTACAAATAGGTTGGATGATATTGTGTCAAATATCTAGCTTAAGCTATCAAATGCCAAAGACTTAATTATCATCACAAAAGAAGTAGATGTGTACAATTTGATGGTCATTCAGATTCCATTGTGTGTTTTGATTACCATGGTGTGGGAAGTTCTTGATAAATGGAAAATTCTCAAGCATGAACTTTCACAGGTTGAACTAGCTATTACGCATAGCATAGATAAACCTAAGTTCATTCCACTATAGGATCTCCACACAATTTTATAGAAGAGAAAGCTGCATATAAAGGCACAGTTTGGGTAGCCACAAACTATACAGTAGGTTAATATGCAATTTAAGTTTTGCAATTTAAGAACTGCAAAGGGTGGTAGGCAAGTATGGAAAACCATAAAACCTAGAGTGATTAATGCCACTTTTGTGAAAGGTTAATCTTTTCTAGCTTTAGCTAAGATCATAGTTCAAATTTTATCTCATGATGAAACAATAGTTTAAGTCTATGAAAGTGTTAGACATGGAGTAGGGACATGTGTGTAGGGTATCTTTTGGTTGTCTTCAACCTTGTTAGGCAAGAGATAGATATAATAATGCTATGTATCTTTTCTTTTTGTAAGCCAAAAAGCTACAATGTGAAGAGACATAGCTATCTAAAAAGCTACATATTGTTTTGATGTTACATTTTTCATGGTGCGCAATGTTTAGTCTATTTTGTTTTAGCTTATTTTATCTTGTATTATGATGTTTATGATCCAAAATTATTAATGCCATGTTAGTTTATCTTTATATTTTATGCGGTGTATAAAATTAAAGATTGTGTAAAATCTCTCATGCTATTATGATTCTTTTTTGCTTCATACTGCAAAATCTATACCTATAATTTCTATGATAATCTGCTAACATTCCTTCAACATGCACATGATTAGAATTTTATTTTAAGGTATCTCTAAGGAGATACCTTGAAGGGATTTGTAGTACCTTCAAGTGTACCATAAATTAATGTTTGTAAGGTATTAGGTATCTCATAGGAGAGACTTTCAAACATGCATTTGTAGTACTTTAAATGGGTATCCTAGTAGATACCATGAAAATGCACATGATTAGAATTATTTCAAGATAACAGGGGTTTGTTAATTATAAATTTCCTTGAAAGGGATTTGATATAACCATGGCACCATTTTATTTGGCAAGAACCCTAATGCACATGATTGGAATTTTCTTTTGAGGTATCTCCTGGGAGATAACTTAAACATGCACACAATTGAATTTTATTTCAAGGTATCTCTCCTAGGAGATACCTTTAAGGGCCTTGGAATACCTTCCATGTTTATTTAAAATTTAATTGCAAAGGATTTGATATAAAAATTTTTAGGGTGTGGAGCTAAAAGCTACACCTTGTTGCAAACAAGAGGTTTCTGAGCATATGCAGTCGCCGGTGTTGGCAGGCCAAAACCAATGTTGGTCAGGGGAAGCGCAGAAGCAACCGGCATCGACAGGAGATCAGCCAGCGTCGGTCACCTCCAGGAAGGCAGGGACCGATGTTGGTCACCTGTGGCGGTCAGAACTGCTGTTGATGAACAATCAGTTAAGTGAACGCAGAGTTTGCATGATAAAGACCAGTTCGAGTCTTTGAGCTGCTTGTCTAATGAGTGTATGCATGAGATCTATTTAATAGACTCATGTGCTATATTGTTAAGTGTATAACTTATAGAAGAGCTATGTAGAGCTTGGAGAGTTCTTCCCATGGTGGAATCAAGTAGGATTCCCCATGTATGTAAGATCAGGTTTGATATGCAGGGTGTTGCAGGATCATGGTGGAGATCTACATGTGATAAGTAAGATCAAGTTGGTCTATAGGGATGTGTGTATGTGAGGTTCAGAACAGGATCGGCGGGGGAGCAAGATCAAGGTGACAACAATACATCAGGAGCAGGATCATGGTGAGATCTACTTGGAGTACCGGTTCATACTCAGTTGTACTGGATGTACAATGAGGTGAACAACAGCTTGTGTTAGCTGTGTGTTGTGACCTATGAGAGAAGATTACTCAGGTGGGAAGATTACTTGGAGCCCTTGAGGAGGAAGCCTCACAGAGGTGGAAGAAGAGTGTGATCTCTTTATCGTAATTTCCTTTGTAATGAGTTGAATACAATTGTGTGTTGCCTCTCATATTCTATGTGTTTTCTCATTGATAGTTATTTGTTCTTCTGGTTATTTCCACATGTTTAAGTTGCTTATACAATGGTAATCATGTGTGCTCTTAAATTTGACAAGTTGTGTCAGAGCTTTGGGGAACTTCAGTCCTATCAAACATGACAAATGTTTATTTGGCAAGAACCCTAATGCACACTATTAGAATTTGTTAGTGCCCAAAATTGCACTAGAGCAATTGGGCCCCTGTCAACATAGTTCTTATGACCAAACTGAATGAGTGTCAACATTTTAGTCAATTTCCATAGTCCTTTAAAATATTGGAATACATTTTCATTATTAATCATGTCCTTTGTCTTGCTTTTGCGAAGTGGGATGTGATCTTCAACTCCTTGTAGAGTTCCTAAGGAACACTATCTGAAGATAGAAGATATTCTTGATAGATCTGAATGAATCACAAAATTTTGCTTAAAGATCCCATGATAGGAGAATTCCCAGCGAGAAGATAAAGGTATAGCCAAGCCTTTCTCTATGCTTGGATTTATTATTTTGTATACTAAAAGGAGGTTTCTGGGGCCCCAAATGGAATTGACAATTTACACTTGATGTATTTTGATGATTAAGGTGAGAAATAGCTCAATGAACCAAATGAAGGACATATGTTTATCTCAAGGGAATTATATGATTGTTGTTGAGGGTTGGAAGGATCTTGCACCCTTCCCAGTGTAAAAGGTAAAAGTGGCCAGGAGTCTGAACTCATATCTAAGTTTGACATGTGGCAGATTCTTGGGGCTTCAAGAATTTTGGGTCTTTCGTGAAAAATTCCCCACTTACCTTTTGGTGGGCAAGGTGCTTAAAGTCCTTGGGGCCCAAATATTTGAACTTATAATAAATGTGATCCCACGTGGTAGCTCATCAGGGTTTTCTCATTTTAGGCCCTTTTTTGAAAATCATTCCTTTCACCTCTTGGTGGGCATAATATAAAAGGTCCCCAAAGGCACAAACTTATAAATTAAGATTATGACACATGGAATTCTTAGTCCCAGAAGGGACTCAGGGCTTATTACGCTGTTGCACCAGTAGAAGGTAACAAGTGAGAAAGTATAAAATTCCTTGAGGGCTCAAAAAGGTATCATGATGTATGTTCCCCTCATGTCACTCCACATGTTATAAGAAAGATCACCTAGCATAAAAGGGAGACATTCATGTTTCCCTCTCTTTTTTGAATAAGGCACAAATAATTAATGAGAGTATATGGTGATTAGCTATTGGGATTTTGAGCATTAATGGTAACCCTAATCTTAAAATACAAGGGATTATAACTTAGGTACTTATCTTCATTCTAAATTTACCCTTTGCATTCAAAGTTTATGTTCGTGCCTTTGAGCTATTTATGTACCCTAGCTGAGTGTGATGTGAGAGCGTGTTTGCAGTGAATTCTTCATAGACCTTCAAAATTTAGTGTGTGCATCCCTCCAAAATAAATAGTAAGTTTCCCATTTTCTCCTTGTGTTGTGTTTTTTGAGAGGAGTCAAGAGATAGATTAAGGGTTGTTCAAGTAAAAAAGTTCATTTGGTGTTAAGGTATTGCACTAGACGGCTAAAGAAAGATGGTGGCATCTTCAAACCTAATAAAGGGCAATGCTATTTTAATTTTGGATTCGATTAAGGATGTAGATGTTATGGGGTTATATTTTGGGGGCATGTTAAATGTTTTAAAACAACCTTACCCTCCAAGTAGTTTCAAATGTCGGCATGAGCTATATCATGCCTGTGACAATATTCCCCTTAGCTACTCCATACCCAAAACTTGTTATTGAATGTGCTTGAGCATACGAACCATATGCTAGGAATGTTGTTGATGGTATTCATTCAATTGTGTGCTCCTTCACCCCTTTGACCCTCAGTATCATGCTCAGAATTCCCCCCAACTAGAAAACATTACACTTTCCTTAGAGGAATGCCAAGCATATGCTGAAAAGGATGATAAGGCAATCTAGGATGTCATCAATTCTTGTTGGCTAGCCAGGAAGAGACAAAAAGTCTCTAGAATGTCCAAGAATTTGAAATTGGTAGAGTTTGATGAACTACCCTAGTGTATTATTTGTATGGCAGTCAAGATCTATGGGATGCCTACAACAAAAAAGTTTGAACCATGGATGTTCCTGAATATGATGTGTGTGTTGAAAGGGATGAATAAGTTAGACTGGGTGACCATTTGCATATGTAAATGATGCAGCTTTGAGCTAAAATTATTTCTAAAGAAGCATTCATAGGTAATTTATACATGTCTTCTTACTTGATGTACAACCTAATGCACAATAGGAATTTCCAAGGGCTCACCAGGAACCGTTTAGGAATGAGAATATATGAAGTATACCAAGAAGTTACCTTGGATGGGTCGAAGAACAATTTTTGCAAAGTTCATAATTGCTTATTAAACCCCATGATGAGTGTCTTCTATCCCTTGAAGAACCTCAACAAGATGTCTGCGACAACCAAAAAAGGAATTGAAAAGTATGGCACCACATACATATAATTTAGAACATTCACATATATCAGTGTTAGTGGGTACTCAAGGTCTTTGAAAAAATTGCTGATGTATCTAGATAATAAGTTGGTAGTGATGGAACTGAGTTGAAAAATGTTGCCATCACATGAAATGATCACAATTGAGAAGATCAATAACCCTTTCAATTTTTTTTGTGGTAATAGGGTTTTATTCTTGTCCTTCAATTGCTAAGGTAAAGGGGTTGGAGTAGGAGATGAGCCTATATTCACTTGATAAGATGTTGCCCTGAACTAATTATGACATCAGGTGGTTGGTAAATATGGCTACTAATGTGGTATTACATCAATCACATTATGAGGTCCTCTAGTCCAATTTCACCACTGAGGAAGATGTCCAAAAATGGGAATTCATGAGGTTGAAAGTGCAAGAAGTTATAGCATATAACATTGTTTCGATCCCCAAAGACATGGTGGATGATAAATTGACATTGTCTTAATTATACAACACAAACAACATTGAAGCCCAACCCATCTCTCAACTAGAGTTTAGTATTTAGGAGGATGATTCCATCTCTAGGAGATCGGTAAAAATCATAAAGAGAAAATTCAGATGGCTTAAGGACTATGGGGTCAACCTTGGTGCATACGATACTCCTACCCTTCAAGAGATGAGGGAGGTTAAAGAGCTGAAGGCCTTCCTCCTGGCATACAGTGGTTACCTTGTGGCTCCACCATCAGCTACAATAGGTAAGGGAAAACTCAAGCTTGGGAATACTGAGTTCACCAAGCTGATGGATGTGGATAAAATAACAATGACACAATCCAAGGCTGGGTTAGCCTTTTCAAAATTAACAAACTTGGTATAAAAATAGGATAAGATTCTTACAGGGTAGGTGACATTGGCTAGTGCCAACCCCATCTCCATTTTAGGAAAGGGAACCTCAACAATACCGACCATTCCAGTGGCTATTCCTATGGCTAGCCTAGCCACAGTCCCACATACTCCACCTACACAACAAGTGGCATTTGATCCTCCCCTGATGATATATTCAAGAAAGAGAGGAGGTGAGGACCAGGAAGAGCAACCAAAATAGAAGAGAGATAAGAAGGCTCTACAATATCCAAGTAGGTTGTCAATAAATAAGGAGGTTGTATTCAGAGACCCATTGGCCAAAGAAATCCTTATGAAGAGAAGAAAGGACCAAGCCACTCATGCCTAAAGAATAAGGGATATGAGTGAGGAGGAGGATTTAGACGAAGGTAGATCTATACTGAAGTGATGAAGAAACAACACACCTTCACTCCTCCTCAAATGATGATTGGGCAAAGGACTCACAGGGAGAGGCCCAAAACCCCACTAAAGGTCTTGATAATGGGTTTGATTATATAAAAAGGACCTTTGGTGGTAGAAAGTAAAGGTGATGAGGAAGGTGCCTTAACCTCATATAATAATTTTTATTTTGATGATGTTGTAGAGGTTGAGGTGGCTACCCAGGGTCAAGTCCCTCTTGAGAAAGAGGCAACTTCCCCAGATATAGAGGTATTTGTTCAAAATGTCATTTCTCAGTCACCTAGTTGGAACAAGGCTCATGAAGTTAAAGACAAAGAAAAAATTGATGGAAAAAATGGGGGTGAGCCAGAGCATGATGACCAAGTCTCCACTGGTAATGTAGAAGTGGGTAAATAAAAAGAAGAATAGGCAGATGTCAGAATGGTGCCAGATGTTCCTTCCTTCTGCAAAAGTGTCTAGCTTAACACTAGAGGAGAGGGTAAATATAGAGGAAGGTGGGGGAGCAAACCTATAAAATGGTAACCCTACCCATTCAAAAGTAAATAAGGAATTGGATCTGCCAAATAAATATGATAAGGAAGGTATATCAAGGAGTGTTACTCCCATTAAAGTACCCTACAGTTTCCTTCTTCTCATCAAGATTCATGATTTGACCCATAATAAAGGTCTTGAGGCCATGATTGGTGAAGAGTTGACTAAATGTGACAAGGAAGTTACTATAGCCTCTTCTAACCTAGGGACTTAGCCGAACAAGGAAGGCAAAGTGGTTGTAGGGCCTTCCATCTAGCCCATGGAATAGGGGAGCTCCATCGATAAATTGCTCATGGAGTCCCACTAGCTTGGTTTAGATTTTGAAGTTTTGGAACATATAGAGCCAACTTTGGAGAAGAAGCATGGAATTGAGAGGGATGGTAAAGAGAAAGAGAGTGATGAAGACATTGAAGAATTTGTATTGATCCCACAACCCAAGCCTATGACACTCCCTGCAACTATATCATTATTACCACCACCCCTTGTTGTCTCAAAGCCATCCATAGTGTTTTCAACTTCAATTAGATTTCAAATTAGGCCTCTTCTCTAGGTTGTAGACCAAGTAAAAGAGAAGGAAGATATTATGAGCAAGGTAGGGGATATTGATGTAATGAAGATTATCTAGAAGCATATGGCCAAGCCCCTAAAGAAAGCCAAAACACATTCCAAAACCACCTACACTAACAATGGAGAAAGGAATGTTGAGGCAGCTATCCCTCCACCCAATGCATTGAATAAAGATTCTCCTTTAGAAAGTTACTCCATCTATAGTTATAATCTTGGGGATCCATCATGGAAGGAGTTGAAGCACAACTCACAAGTCCTGGATAACATGGTGGCATAACTGATGGATAAAGATAAAACCACCATGGAAGAATTAAAGGTAGAAAACTAGACTATGATCCAATACTTACAAAAGTTACTGAGTGAGCCTTAGGTAGTAACTCCAACTACCATTAAGGCTTCAAACCTTCCTCTTCTCTCCATTGGATAATTGGACCTGGGTCAAGTTGATGATTTAAAATCTAGAGGATGCACCACAAAATAATGGAAAAAGGATTTAAGCACTAGAGCCAAAGAGATAATCCACTCAACACTAAAATACTTGGATGACATAGTGGATAAAAAGGGAGAATGTGAAGCCTAGATATTTATTTATGTTACAGATATAAAGAATTAGGAAAAGATCCAACCCAAGTTGGATGAAATATGCAACATGGGCATATACACTTTAGTGGCAGAGAAGATCATCTCCTCTGATGATAAAAAAGGTTCTAGGGAATACCACTTGGCAGTAAAACATCGATTGATGATACTTAAATAGGGTGTCTTTGATTTGAAAGGAGAAGGGCAAACTCTCAAGATAGATAAAAAGGAAATAGATGTCACCCTTTGATCCAAAAATTAGAATTTATGGTTGATAAATATTTCAATAACATAGAAATAACATAGTAACAATGAATTCTCTGAGAAGAGATGTAGTATTACTCAAGATCGCAATACAATTATATGCTTATCTATGGGAAGAGATGTCTGTCTTCACATTTTGGGTTACCTCTTCATTTATACACATTTTTAAAGTATGGGGAGGATGTGGAAGGTCACTAGTCTTGAGGGATATTAAGTGGTTTGACTTCCAAGATTTAAAATAATACAAAATTCAAGAAATTACTATTTTTAGAGACTTACTATTTTTAGACTGCACTACTAAAATTTAAATTTGGGGCACTTACATTAGGTTTTTAGGAGTAAAAGTTCATTGAGTATAGATCCATGTCATCTCACGATGTTCTCCTCATTCTTAGCTTTCCAACAGTTCAAACGATGAGTCAATTGGAGCTACGATGCAAAAGTTATGGCTCCCAGAAGTTCCTTCATCAATTGGGGTAAAACTGTCACCCAAATTGTCGCCTGAATTATTGCCTAGATCACCCTTAGATAAATGGTGAACCTTGGTGGTGCAGGTGGCTTGATGGAAGAGGTAATAAGTGTTGCCCTAAAAATCCTCATCAATGCACCACAAGGAACTTTTGATGCCAACAAAATAAGGAAGTTGGTATCACTTGAGAAATATTATGACCAACTCAAAATATTAGTGGGGTGGAAACAGGTCATGCTCCAAAAGGTCACCACTTGGCTTGAGGAATAAAAAATTAAATTCAAGTACCAAGTCAGCCTAGAACAAAAGGATCTTGCCTCCTTGATTGATGAATATACCAAATACAATCAAGGAGGCAAGGGACTTAGTTATCAACATCAATTTTAGAGCATGACCAGGTATTTTGGTTCCTTTTGAGTTGATACCACTCTGCTTTGCTTTTATTTCTCCTTATTATTTTTTCCTTTGTCTCTTTTCTTCTTGTTTCTCACTCAGAAACCATTTTACTTCACCTGTTAGTAGAACGCCCCTTTCAAAGTTAGTTTGAATAATCATGTGTATAGGAAAGGGACATTTTTTGTTTATTGCACAAATAGACAAAGGTTGTATTTTACTTTGCAAAATTATTCTCCACATGTAAAACTGTAAATATTCTACCATAATGGAGTATCATGTTTGGCATCGTCACAGAAGCATGAACATAAATTTGAGGAATCATGTTTGTTACAATAGACTCGAAGCTCATGAAATAATTTTCCAGCTAGAGCATCTTTAAGAATATACCAAGCTTAGCTAAAATGGTATAAGGGGGTTTGTCCATTTACAAAGGTTGATTAATTTTTGAGTTTGAAGCTACAGCTTGGAGAGTCCTCCCTGTGTGATTTTATGGTGCCAAATTTATTTCTATTATAAAATCATTGGCAAGCTTTAAGAACATTCAAGATATTTCTCTTGTTACAAAATTGTTTCGAATAGTGTTATGTTATATAATTTTCAAGACATATTGTATTCAGTTTTGATTCCGTTGATAAATGAAATATATCATGGTTCATCATTCCTTCTTGTTGTTGAAGTACAATGTTCTATTTTACATGTTCAGTAGATTGGTTATCTAATGTATTCTTCTTTATGGTATTCATCTAGGGTTTGTAACTAGAACATAAAATCCTTTCTAATTCAAGATTTGGGAATAGAGCATTGATAGCCTTTTTAAGGGTAGTCCTGGGCTCATGAATTCAGATGGAAGGAGTTCTTGAAGGGTGATTTGCAGTTTTGCTTATAAACTTTTGAGGATCATTTGTGCATGATTTTAGTTTTACCAATTTCTAAACTGAACAACATTTGTTAATGAAGATAGTATAGCTATTTTTTTAGCTCCTCCATGCTCACTTACTAGCCATCCACATCTTTATCTATAATTCAAATAAATATGATTTCACCTTGTTTTGAATTAAATATAACACACTGTTTGCATATCATAAGTGTTATTTGGATTGTAGACACATAAGATCTTGTGTATTTGAGATGTTCTTGTAGTTTGTGCTTGAAATCCTAGTGCTACATTTTTTCAATTGACCCCTATTATCAGATATTTCATAAAAATAGAGATTGCAGTGATCTCATCATCTATCTTTAGTAGCTTGTGTATGAAATAAAGCGTTTGTGCATTTTTTGTGACAACCCTCCATGGGTGAAGTGTGCAAGCTTGGTTATGTTTTGGTCATATTTCCCCTTGGTGTAGAGAATCCTCATGGAGATTGAAGTGTAAAACCCATCCATGTGAGCAAGCTACCATAAATTTCTTCTCAGCTTGGTTCAATTAGAGCCAAAAGTAACATGGAATTAACCATACCCTTTGTAGGTGCCTCCTAGTCATTTTTTCCATTCAGTCTATTTTAGATGTTAAACCTTTCCCTAGCTATGATGATATATTAGTGGTTTCTCATCTTAGTTTTCCATTATTTCCAAACTATGTAAGGCTGGATGATAGGGGTGCACAACTGGGAACCAACAAAATTTTCTTTTGAGATATCTCTTAGGAGATACCTTAAACATGCACATGATTTGGAATTTTATTTTAAGGTATCTCCTAGTAGATACCTTGAAGGGCCTTGAAAAACCTTCTATGTTGATTGCAAAGGTACTTGAAAAGGATTTGATATAATCCTAACATCTTTTTTATTTGGAAATAACCCTAATATACATGAGGTATCTCCTAGGAGATACCTTGAACATGCACATGATTAGAATTTTCTAGGAGATACTTTGAACATGCACACAATTGAAATTCTCTAGGAGATACCTCAAAGGGCCTTAGAATACCTTCCATGTTGATTTAAAAGGTCCTTGCAAAGGATTTGATATAACCATTACAAATTTTTATTTGGTAATAACCTTGGTGCACACTATTAGAATTTTCTTTCTAGATATCTCTTAGTAAATACCTTAAACATGCACATGATTGGAATTTTATTTCAAGGTATCTCCTAGGAGATACCTCTAAGTGCCTTGGAATACCTTTCATGTTGATTGCAAAGGTCCTTGCAATGGATTTGATATAACCATAAAACCTTTTTATTTGATATGAACTGTGATGCAAATGATTGGAATTTTCTTTGGAGGTATCTCCTAGGAAATACCTTAAACATGCACACTATTGAAATTTTCTTTTGATATATATCTTAGGAGATACCTTGAACATGCACATGATTTGGAATTTTCTTTCAAGGTATCTCTTAGGAGATCCCTTGAAGGATCCAAACAACGTGCATCTTGAAGGATCTAACATTTTGCACTTCATCATCGGAGGATGATCTAATGATGCAAAGGCCTTGACAAAGCTACATCATTAGCTTTCATCCAACGGTTCTCACTTCATTGTGAAGACCTGATCAGACAAAGTGAGGCATAGTTGAAAACTACAAGGACTATGAAGGGCATAAATAATTGATAAGTTGTACCCTCACTTTAAAGGATTAAAAGCAATGGGTCCACCTGATAGAAATAATCAATCATGAGCAAGCTTCTAGATAATGATCGTACAACCTACACTTCATCACAAAATTTTATCTAATAGAGTGAATTATGTCCAAGACCCTTAGAATTCCTATGGACATGCCAAGTATCACCCTCACATTCGGTCATGAATATTTAATGAGCTTAAAATTGACACTCACATGACCATTCGGTCATGAAGACACTAAATTAAAGTTAAAGTATCTCTGTAGATAAATGGCATGAACTTCATCATCAGAGGATGATCTAACGATGTGAGGGCCCTGAAGACTTTTCAATGGAGCCTCAAGACCCTATATGATTGATGCATGACAAAATCCCATTCAAGGGGGAACTAAAAGATGATATGATGGTTCACACTTTATCATTGAAGGATGATCCAATAATGCAAAGGTGCCCATGAATTTTCAAAAGATGACTGATGTAAGATATGGAGCATGGGCAAGCACGTAAAAATGCCAAGTGTCACAACCATGAGGTTTAGAATAGAAAAAGACAATCATAGGTAAAGACCCAAATTATAATCAATGACTCACACTAATCTAGTATTTTGATCCAATGGTGTGAAATAAAAGAAGGTATTTTAAATACCGATGACTAGTGCTCAAAGGCATTTATGAAATATGCCATGATGGTTTAGACCAGTGCCACATATGTGCCACACAAGTAGAGAAGAAAAAAATGCAAGATATTATGGGCTCAAAAATACAAAAGTATAAAGGCAAAGGTCTTAATCAAATCCAAGACATGTATTAAGATGAGACTTGGATATTTTCCACCATTAAATCTCAAAACCCTAAACCCTACATAAAAGTGATTTGAGCAAATTCATTTCATTACAATTTGATCCAAGAAGAACTCAATTATGCTCTCAAGCACAAAATAGATTTCAAAAAGGTTATTATCAATCAATTTAGTATTCAAATTAGACAAAAATCATAGTGGCAAGCAAGCAATAGTTGAAAAAAGAGATCAAGCTCTATTTATCTACGAATAGTGAAGGTCAAATCTTCAAAGACATCGAATTGAACCTGGCATCATTGAACATCTAGGGAATTAAGAATTGGTTATAAATATTTTTCATGATAAATGAGTTGCAACCCATATCCATGGAGGAGTAGAGGATCACCACCATCTGTAGGAGGTACTCCAAT
Organism: Torreya grandis; assembly: GCA_037957365.1. NCBI lineage: Eukaryota > Viridiplantae > Streptophyta > Pinopsida > Cupressales > Taxaceae > Torreya > Torreya grandis. Next base: position 2,350,998 of record JARHVA010002431.1, on the reverse strand, counting down.
CTAGTTGCAGTCCAGATGACTGGCCTCCATCATGCCATAGCTAAATCAGAGGTACTACATTGTATTGATATCCTTTCCCTAATTTTTGTTGATTGTAGGATTTAAAATGAGTGGATCATTAGGGAAGGAAGTTCAAAAGGGATTTCCTATAATGGACCTTTCAAAAATCAATGAATGGACTAGTAACCATGACTTGGACTCTGTCCTAAGACCCTGGCTCATCCAAGGACCCTAGTCTTTAGAACCCATGATGGTAAAATCCATGTGGTCTAATTAAGAGAGGGAATTAGGATAATAATGACCCAATTGAAATGAGCCTTTGGAGCCTATTCAACCACCTATGTAGACAAAAAATGGGTCTCCTATATACACTTCATGGTTGAAGAGAAGCTCACCCCTCCAATTGGAGATATAATCAACATTTTCCTGGCCAAGAAATTCAATGCCATTAAGAGGAACTCCTCCAAGCATTTATTCAAGATGCCATAACTACTTGATACACTTATTTATTCAACTACCTTCCCTGGTATTAGGAAATGGTCCCCAGAAGGTAGGACAACCATCTCACACTACTATTCCAAGCCACACATCTTCAAGTATAGGAATCAAATGCAGTTCATTTGTGACTGTATTTATCCATCTTTAGTAGAAGTTATTACAAGTGTTACCATGCTTAGGGTCCACCCCCTCATCAAGAGGTATGTCTACATTATTGAGGATGTATGGTACTATCCTGATTGCATAGTTATAAGGATAGAGGGGATCATGTCCCAACCTTACAAGCTACTGGTGCATGTCCCAAATAAGCTTGTAGAGTAAGAGATTACCTCTCAACTCATTTGAGGAATTGAAAAAATATGCAAGGAAAATAGGAAGGGTCCATTCCACCCCTTCCCATTGGATATTGGGAAAACATTGATCAAAGAATGGAAATAAGTGGAAATCATGTCCACACATAGGGATTCATTTGGTTTTTAACTAGATGAACTCCAAATGTGGGATCCTAAGAATAAAGTGGCTGATCATTTGAAAGATAAAATCTCTTAAAGATTGACTATGTGCATCGGCTTGGGGTTCATGATACCATCTATATCAAAGCCAAGAACTTTGAGGAGGTGCTAGCCATGATCCGGGACCATAATATCAAACTAGAACACATATTGACTAGAGATAATAATCCATCTAGGGAAGTATGGAGGATGCATCCATTACAACATCACCTATTGCCTGGTCCATCTAGAGCAACTCATGAGCAACCTCTAAAAAAGAAATCCAAGCCTTAGCCTTAGTAACAAGGTGCAATGCAATTTTAGGAGGAACAAGATAAAGGAAAGTAGAAGGTTAGAGAGGTAGAGATAGAAGAAAGACCTGGAGATGGGCCACCACCTTCAACACTCCCACAAAGGCCACCTTTCCCAATTCAATACATTGACAAGATTTCCTTGGTGTTTGAATAAACACTTGAGAGTGCCCTCAAGGACCTTGCAGATAATTATGGTTTAGATAAGGAGGAGGAGCCCTATGAGGATAAAAGAAAGGAGCTTGCCCCTATGGCATCACAAGAGAAGAGGAAGGCATAATTAGCATTGGTCCTTGTGCAACCAAGAAAGAGACCTAGGTTGACATTCACTCATCCCACTAGTGAAGTCAATCTCTTTAGTGATGAATTTCCAATCCATGGACCAATCATTCCTGACTGGTTCATCTATAATAAATTTTAAAAGATTCCATCTCTTTCTCACTCTTGGGCCTTAACAAGATTTGCTGACCTTGGACTTCATGAAGATCTGCAACCTTGGATGAAGGACATCATAAAGGAATAGGAGGAGAAAATAATTTTAGTCACCCAAGGCCAAAAGGAAGGATGCTTTAGGAGCATCAAGCAGTACATGTTTAGAGATCCTAGAGACTCCCAAATTCAAGGAGCTTATTACAACATTACACTTCAATCCTAAGACAACAGGATTATAAAAGATTACAACTATGACAACCATGGTTGGGATAGAAGAATTCACCTTGTAAAAGGTGGAACCTTTTGTAGGGTTGACCCCTATTATAGAATAACAACATGGTGGGGCTACCATACATGAGGAGGATGTGGAAAGTTTAATAAAAACACAGTCATAATAGGCTAGGGCTGGAGTCCAGGGTTTAAAATAAAGGATATATAATTTAGAGAGGGAAAGGGATAATTTGTAAATGTAGGCTATTCTATCAGTCTCAGATGCCATGATCAAGATGCTTAACAAATTATTTTATGACATTAGGAACTCAAGTCAATGAGACTGAGGTAGAGTGTATTAGAGGAACATCATTCATTAGCCAAAGACCTAGTCACCTAATGGCAGGCCTTAGAGGACAATATTGCTCAACTCTTTAACATTTAGGTGAAGAAGCAGATCCCAAAATTTAAAACCACAAGTATGGGACACTTAGGTGCAATATTAGGGATTGTTATTGATAAGGTTCAAAGCTTGAGTGACTAGCACACCAAGGTGGAGGAGCTCCTAGAAGATGACAAGAAGCTCATTAGAAAAATTGAACAACTTTTTGGGACAATGCTTGCCAATCCTACGTAGCCCACTGCCCTTGGTATCATCAGTGATGAGGAGTTTGAGCATAGAGCCACTCTAGTGACTCAAGATATCCAAGGGAAAAGTAAAGGTCAATATAGGTAGGATAATATCAAAATATTAAATATGGTAGTTAATATAGGTGAGAGGATCAACAAAGCTATGAGTATCAAGGAGGCCCTGACCACAAATAATAGGGCTTTTAATGATCTAGCAAACCAAGAGGAGGAGTGCATCATGAAGCTTTATATGGACCTCGAACTAGTTGATGAACAACATGAAAAGGCTATGAACATCGTCCAATAATAAACAGGGGCCCCACGAACAAGTTAAAGTAATATTCTATTCTAATAGAAATTTTGTAACATATTGTAATAGAATATTCTATAGTAAAGGCACATGTTAGTTTGTTAGCATGGTTGCCTCTAGGTCAACATAATTGTGAAAAGCACATGTATTCTAGAACTTATACAACTAACTATATTAATATTTTTACACCTATATTTTGTAACTGACTAGTATACTGCCTAGTTCTTGTATAAAGGCATGTATTACCAAGTTGTAAAAGGGGGGATTTCGTGTTAAGCATGAAATATAAAGATATGCAATAAAATTAATATAATAATTTGCACCACACAAGAGAGAGAGACACACACAAGATTTTTACATGGAAACCCAAAGTGGGAAAAACCATGAAGAACAATCTCAATTATATGAATGAGCACCAACTTAAAATACAAAGTTCACAAGCACCAACTTGTAGGAGCACCAACCCCTTTACCGAGCACTAACACAAAAAATATTTGTGAGAACCAACCCATGAGAGCACCAGCCCCTAACAAAGATTCGTGAGCACCTACCCATAGGAGCACCAACCCCTCTTGTGTATAAAACACAACTATCTCTCAATGTTTCTTGCTCAACAAATGATATAACTCTACAATATCTCCTACTTTTATCTATTCAAAAACAAATAGAAACCATGCACTCTCTTGAAAATTACAAATGGCTTCTCAAGCCTTTATTTATAGATTTCCAAATGACCTTTGGCATTCACCTTTGTGACCCTTCAATCCTCATGTAAAATGGTTCCAAACTTGTATGACCCTTCATATCCTTTCATTTGAAAAGTCATATGGTGACCCTTCATAAGCAAAAGCATCCTTTCCTCTTTTGTCTTTATCTTGGTGACTTTTCATATTCCTCAAGGTGTCCTTTCATGGAAAAATACGCCATACCTCTTTTGTCTTCACATGTTGACTCTTGGAATTCCTCAAGATGACTCTTCATGAGAAAATGCATCCCATTCCTCTTTCATCTTTTACCCCATGACTCTTTGACTTATCCATGGGCCCTCTTTTGACTTATATGCAACCAAAAATATATTCATTAATAATAAATAAATATTAACACACATTAGCCAAGATATGAATATTAAAAACACCATTAAATGAAATGGGGCCTTTATCACCAATAATGCTAGACCTTTGACATCAATGACAATATTTACAACATTTTGAGCCAATTTTGTACACCTGATGCAATTAATACAATCAAGGAATTCTACTAGGATTGTCCATTTTAATGTGTTGATTACTAAGATAGTTAGTCTCTTAATTACTTGTCTAGGTCTTGAATATGAATAGTTTCTTCAAATACTGGGCTGTATCATTATTTATAGGGTTTCCAGCTTGTGCTATGCTAGGTTAGTTGAAAGGATCTCAAATTTAATTTATTTTATATGCTCTGCATCAAGGATGTGCATTAGGTATTTAGATACAATAGCTAAATTTTAATGTAGATTTAGGTCTTACTTGTATCTTCATATCATCTTCAAAATTCTGCCCGGTGTGTAATGAAATGTGAGCATAAGCTACTTTACATTACATACTGGTTAAATATATGCTTAGTATTCTTGAAAATTTGTCATAATGGTCATGATTAAGACTAGTGATCACTTATTTCTTTCCTGCTTTACCCTTCCTTTTGCTCTTTTCTTTAAACAATTCATCTTAGCTTAAATACATTGTCCATAATCGATTAGTCTAGTTTATAGTTTAAATATGGGGTAACTCACCAAGTATCAACATGGGCTCATAAAATAATGAACCAATGTGGCTCCCAACCATCAAATCTTAAAAATATTATGGAACAATTCATCTTGCTCTATTACTATTTCACCACAGGCAACTAGATTGCTAAAACCTGCTACTCATGCCCTGAATTTCTTAAATTCTAAAATAAGATGTGTTCTTTGAAGATTAAGATCACATGTGGTTCATTTAGAAGCATCAATAGGGCCCACCTACTGACTAATATTCCTTTTTATAAATAACACTGTAATATCTAGAATAGGGATATTCTTTTGTAGGGAATATGCTAGTCTGTTAGCATATTGCTCCTAGGTCAGTCTAAATGTGAAAAATAAGTGTATTCTAAAACTTATAAGGACAACTATCCTCATATTTTGTACACTTGTATATTGTAATTGATCGGTATACTACCTAACATTTCTATAAATGCATGTATTGCCATTTGTAAAAGAGAAAATTTTGAGAAAATTTTGTATGATTAAAGCAATTAATATAATCAAGGAATTCTACAAAGATTTGTTAGTGTGGGATTTTTCCCACCTAATGGTTTTACCTACACATCTTTTCAGCTTACTTAGGTTAGTTAACTAAGTCATCAGGGGTCATTTTACCTTTAAGTGGGTTCTAATTGTGAGTTAGGGTGTTACCTTTTTGGTGACCTAATCTCACCCTATATGTACTTTCTTTTTTCCTAAAGTTGGTTAATGCAGATATTTTTTTGGTAGAATTTTCTTGTTTTTGGAGCTCTCATTCTACCTTTACAGGAATTTGACATTCATCATGTGGCTGCTATTTAGATATTTTGGCAAAATATATCATGGTATCAGAGCTTTAATAATAGCCTCATGCATTTGTCTCCTTTGGTAAGATCCTCCTGCATTTACCTTGCTATTTTTTCATACTGCGTGACTGCCATTTTTGACCTTGGAGGCATTTCTTGAAAACTACATTGAAACTCATGTTAAAATACCTTTGATGAAAAATACATTTATATATATTTTGTTTGTTTTTTGATATCTAAAATAGGTTATTCTTAGTTTTTTGATAAAGTTCACAAATTTTCCAAAAAATTCAATTTCTTCTATCTGGTCATCATCTGTACGATCGAAGTAATCTAGCCTGCAAACCTGATTTACTTCCTATCGACCAAATCATGTTTTTGAAGTGATTCTAATTGTTCACCAACCAAATCAGGTTTTTGAAGTGCTTTTACTTACTGACCAAATCAAGTTTTTGAAGTGCTTCTACTTGCTCGTCGACCAAATTGGGTTTCTAAAGTGCTTCTACTTGCTCGTAGACCAAATTAGGTTTCTCAAGTGCTTCTAATTATAAGTAATCAAACTTCTCTAGGGTGAAAAATTATAAGTAATCAGGGTTCTCAACCTCGATTACTCACTCGTTAGAGCCATTCAAGTTTTGCAGGGTCGATTACTCATTACTTGTTTCATAAGTTGCAGTTGTTTGAAATTCCAAAGTAAAATAGCTTGAAGAACCCAAAATACACTATGAAGAAGTAATCATGTTTTCCAAGGTTAACTACGTATAACTTTTTATAAGTTACAATAGTTTGAGAACCTAAATTTGAAGTTATTTGGAACCCTGAGCAAGTAAGCATGAGACGTTCCAAAATCCATCAAATTTTAGGTAAAAGGTAATGAATAAATAGACTTGAGAACTTGGAAAGGGTCCAGGAATATGTTGAAGTAAGAACTTGTATCAACCATAACTTTTGATCAGTAATTCCTTTTTGAGTGCCATTTTCTTCAAAAGTGTTTAATTTTTATACTCTACACATTAGACCTATCATTGGGCCTTCCACAGCTATAATTTTTTTTCACATTTTTTGTACACTCTTGAATGCATTATTGGTTGTATCTAACATTATTATTATTCCTTTTACTTACATACCTACTGATCAAGATGCATTTTTGGTTGAATTCAATGTCTCTACGAGCGTGCTTGTATTTGAGACATTTAGGGGGGGTCATTACATGATAGTTCTTAGGGGGTACCTGTGTGTTTGTTGTGCATTTAGTCTTTCTTTTTTTCACATCACTTCTTTATTTACTACAGTAATACTTACTTTTGCACTATGGATTCATTCTCAATAAGTCCACTTACACCATTTAATTATCATGAATGGAAACCTAGAATGGAAATTATCTTGTAATCCAAGGGTTACCATCAAATTATAATGGGCATTGAGACTAAACCTATTGATGATAGAGTGAAAATAAAATGGTTTAACCACTGTGATAAAGTCTACGGACTATTGTGTCTTTCTATCTCCCAAGATTTACTCTTTCACATTAAATTTGCCAAATACCTACTAAAGTGTGGGCCCAAATCACCAAGCTCTATGGAGTGTAGGATGTGATGAGAGGATATGAGTTAGAAAATGAGCTTATTAGATTGATCCCAGATGATTTTGACACTCTTCAAGACTTCACCAAATTTAGACTTTTGAAATTGCAGTTGAAATCATGTGGAATTGATAAGAAAGATGAACAACTTGTTCTGTCAATACTCTCTAAATTAGGTCCTAAATATATTGTATTTGTGTCTAGTTTCCATGCCACTAAGATTACTCTTGACACTACACGAAAGATGCCTTCTTTAGATACCTTTATTGCTGACCTGATTTGGGAGCAAGATAAGTTGATATAGATGGGCACATTGAAGTCATCTAAATCTCATGTATTTCTTGCTGAGAAAGCTAATGCTTATAAAAATAGAGAGAGAAAGTAGAGCAAGAAAAATGTTGAGAAGGTGAACATCGTTCCACTTGAAAATCAAAAAATGAGACCTCTTCTTCAGTCATAAGCCTAAGAAATATTGGATCGAATGTGGGCATTGCTTAGGGAAGCATGATGAGAGTAAATGTTTGAAGAAATAATTTGACCACCTTATTAGCTTTCTTATTCAGAACAACATAGGTGTTCTATATTATGTTAAATTATCTTCATCAACCCATGAATCCACTAAGGCAAATAAATCTGCCAAAGAAAAGGCAAAAGAGAATAACAAGGGGAAACATAAGGCCAAATTTGTAGTTGCATTTGTGCCTACAACCCTTCCTACATGGGTCATTGACTTTGGTGCTTCACATCACATGACCTCTTCATAGATTAAGTTCATTTCCTTGGAACCATGTGACATTGCCTCTATACAACTAGGTGACAACACTTCTATAAAGGATCTTAGGAGAGGGTATATTGAATTGAGTGGTGGAACAATCAATAATGTTATAAGTGTGCCCTCACTCTTAACTAATCTCCTATCAGTCTACCAGATCACTCACCTTGGCTTGAGCATGCAAGTTGAATTCACTCTAGATTTAATGTACATCAAGGAGTTACACAGTGATACTATTTTGGCTATGGGAATGGTCAATCATCAGACTCAACTATATATATTCTCACACTTTACTCCTGACTCTCTTTCAGATTCTTCTTTGGACTCACCTATACCTATTGAAACTTTTGAGCCTAATCTTCTTTCTGATATCGATAACTCTTCTTCTACATATGACTATAATAGTGAAGTGGACACACCTCTACCATATCCTTGTCACTGAGTTAGTTCTTGACCCACCTACCTCTGGTCTACTTTTGACATTACAGGGTAATGGTCTACTGATCCAAGACACATCAGACATTAGGAAATCTATTCCATAGTTATAGAGGATTTTGTAGACCTTCTTCACCTCTACTTCTATTGGACCATCTTGGTATAAAGTAGTTGGGACACCTACCTCATAGTATGTGGATCATTCCTTTCATAGGGATTACACCTTGGTTGAAGATCCATCAGGCAATTGGTGAACAAACTCATTGTTCTAGGGTAATTCAATCTTCACTACATCTACTTCTGATTCACAGTCACTTTCAAGCATTCCTCTGAGGGACACCAGATGGCTACAATCAATTATAGACCTTAGTGGGGCCTTTTAGCCCTATTCTCTTCTTTGATCTCTATTGGGGAGGAGTTTTATTCCTATGGGTTTTCTCCTTTACCCCAGTTTATGGGAGTTGCATTGTACTTAGGTACCTCCTCAGGCCTTGTTGTTAGGACCCAATACTTATACCCACCTAAGACATGCTTCACAAGGGGTGTTAGTGTAGGATTTTTCCCACCTAGTGGTTTTATCTACATGTCTTTTTAGCTTACTTAGGTTAGTTAATTAAGTCATTAGGGGTCATTTTACCTTTAAGTGGGTTCTAATTATGAGTTAGGGTTTTACCTTTTTGGTGACCTAATCTCACCCTATATGTACTTTCTTTTTTCCTAAAGTTGGTTAATACAAACATTTCCTTTGTGGAATTTTCTTATTTTTAGAGCTCTTATTCTACCTCTACAGGAATTCGATATTCATCGCATGGCCACTATTCAGAGATCTTAGTGAAATCTATCAAGATTGTCCACATTTGATATGCCAATTGCTAAATAGCTTTTCTAGCAATTGCTAGTTTTATGTCTTGAATTTGAATGGTTTATTTGAATTCTAGGTTGCATGTCTTGAAGGAAGGACATTTGAATAACATGGTTTATTGGCTAAAACTATGAAATTAATTAGTTTTCACTAGATGATGAAGATGATCAAAAAAGGTGCAAAGTAATTATTATTAACTATTTTCCATATAATTTAAACCAAACAAGAAGTCTACCCATATTGAATTACAACTGGAGGATTCTACCCATTTTCATCATATACACCCACTTGACTCCTTTGATCTTTTTTCCTTTTGAAACGGGCTTTACAATAGGGCTCAATGTTACTTAAGCCAACCCAGGGCCTCCCTGAGATTGACACATATTCTTAAAAATTGTACTATTTTTTATTAAAAATTGATTGAAGTATATACATGAGAGAATTTGGAATATTATTTATTGTATTATTTTATAAAATTATAGTGTTAGAATTCGAAAACCCTGTTTGCCTGAATAATAGACATGTGTGCGCTCCTTCAACAAAAGGTTCACTAACATTACAATTGGGAGTACTCCAACAGGGCAAAAAATATTACAATAATCCAAGTAGACTTTTTGAATCTTAGCGATTTCATAACATATTAAGGTGCAAAACAATGAATAAAAGGGCCAAGTAAACAGAGATAAATCACACATTTTAGATAGAGTAAAAAAATATATTACTATTAAGATTAAATCCTTAAAAATAAGGATTTATGCACATTTTAGATTGAGTAAAAAAATATATTAAACACTATTAAGATTAAATACATGAAAATAAGGATCTCTAAAAATGATAGTAACAAATATGGTTAACGTTTCAGACACTCTACAACCTGTTCTGTTCTGATCTGTCAACGCTCTGCAGTGTATGTCCAGGAAAAACTAAGAATATGTAGGAATAGGAATATATTAGTGGTCAGACATGTTCAATGTTTTTTTTTTCTTAAAAACGTGTGAAAATTATATGGATCCTATTTTGCAAAGTAAATTTGAATTTCAAATTCGTTGGGGACTCCCACCTATTTTTGAATGAAAATGCACCTTGAGTAGTCAAGTTGAATTAAAGGCGAGTGATATATTTAATATATTAAAATGATATTTATATATATTATATTAAAATATATAATATTTATTTAAAATATATAATAAAGATATATATTATATAATGTAATATAATAATATAATATTATATAATATATTTTATTATTATTATATAATATATATGTTAATATAGTTTATAAATCAAATTATAATTATATATTATATATTTCAGTATAGGAGAAAGGCCCCAGTAGCCATGGACCCTAGTTTTGGTCATTGAATTAAGGGGCCTTAACATCACATTATATTTTGAAATATTTATTATGTCGTCTTAACTACGTATAAATAAGGTTTCAAGGTCTAACACATTATACAAATTTTTAATATGATATAACTGATTTTATCACAAGAGGTCATAAAATGCATTTTTTAAACCTATGACCAAAACTTAACCTTTGAAGTACAAATAACTATGCATAAGAGTGTCAATACTTGAGTCTTACTTGTCAAGATGTGATTGGTTACTTTTAATTTTATAGAATAAATGTTGGAAAAGTATTAGATAATACATTTTTAGCTTTTGGTGCACTTTAACATTTATACACACCAATATGATCCATCGATGGAGGACATGTTAATAAAAGCCCTATTTGGTAATTAGAACATGCACAACTATTGGGACCTTTCATCTTGTATATTTAAAATCAAATATATAATTTATATATAATATTACTCAGTTTAACACACACACACACACACACACACACACACACACACACACACACACACACACACACACACACACACACACACACACACACATTCATACCCTACGTACATGATACACAAATCCTCTCCAGAGCATGCTCAAGGGTGCCCTAGGCCTGACCATACTCGGCATCCTAGTAGGCTTCGTTGCTGCCCAAGCTAACCCTAAGCTTTCATCGAACCACATAGATTTCAATAAAACCAAATCGATTTTTATGCTTTCAACTTAACTGGGAAATGTGCAAATTTTTGATTGGTTTATTTTTCTCATGTGCGCAGGAGGGGATCAAAAAGGTGGAGACATATAAGGATTTAAAAAAATTATTTTCTTCACTGCACACTCACCCTTATCCATGTGCACAACTCTTCACACATGCACACACACACACAGATCATGGCATATAATTTATGTATATATGTATTGGTGAGAGGGCTAAAATTTTAATTGATAGTTAAACCTAGTAATTCCAAACCCTTGACAATGTCAAAATATTAGTTAAACTCATCTTTAAAGATAATTATGGATGCAGACCGATCAGGATATGAATCACCATGTAATGATTTAGTCTATGATGGATTGTATTCTATGTGTAAAGAGAGAGGCTCTTAGCATGTAATCTCTATGTCAAAAATAAAGTGGACATATATGTTCCAAAGACACCATCTATTACAATGCATTATTAGAGCATAGAACACCATAATTGGTTTACATTAATTCCAATTAGAAACACCACTATAATTAGATATGCACCCAACCTATCCTATCGAAAGCTTTTTTATTTATTAAAATAGATTAGATTTTGAAGCATCACAGACCATAAAGTAACATGAAGCATGAACTACAGTCTATTATGTGAGCAAAGACCAAAACTATAGAAGTAGAAGAAAAGAAAATTTAGCAGACAAATAATTTTCCATTCCAAATAACATAGGAGATGATTCACATCCTTGTAGATGGATAATAGAATATAGAAGGCTAAAAGAGCACATACAAAGTGTCCAATAAAATCTATGACATGCACCTGCTAAGGTCTCAAAATGAAAAAGGTTAACTGTCACTACTCCTAGTCTATGCCAATAGCTGGTTATCATTTATTTGTATTCCTAATTTTGTAAATAGGTGAATTGAATACATGAATCTTAGTAACTATGCATTACAAAAAAACTATGAACAAGGCCACGATATACGTGAGTCAAAAATCACCAAACAGTCTTGTTCATGGGAACTAATGAACACATCTCTGGCTTACTTTTTAGCACCTGCAGTCAGAAACACCAATAAACAATCTCACAGTCAGACTTCAAAATTGAAGTTAGTGAGAAAATTATCATTCTAGTCTTATAAACTTGAGAAATAAACCAAAGGATTGGAGTGGAGAAATAAACTCATTGGGATAGATATTAATTTTTACTTTATCTTAATTTGAATCTTTTTATACAATCTAACAGTTCATAGAATTTTTATAACCAAGTTCAAAGGGCTACTTAAAATTAATAATTCACATGCTTTACTGCGAACTATGTTGAATGCAAAGGGTCATCTACAACATCAAATTCTTGTGACAACTTCAATGGTGATATTTGATTGAAACTTTTAATTTTGTTCCTCCCAAACATAATAATGTTTGATATATTTGCTCTTTGAAGTAATCTACCTCATTTACTGTGCACATGGTGAAGTGTCACAAAATTTCAAACAGAAGAATTGTGTATCACTTATTTAAATTAGAGGTCAAAAGACTTGATCGTTAACTGAAATTTGATGATCATTTTTTATAAAATTAGAATAAACTTGATTCCTTTGAATAATTTGTATTTAATCTAACAGTTCACAGAAGTTTTATAACCAAGTTCAAAGGGCTACTTAAAATTAATAATTCACATGCTTTATTGCCAACTGTGTCGAATGCCATGTGTCATCTACAACATCAAATTTAATTCTTGTGACAACATCAATGGTGATATTTGATTGAAACTTTAGATTCTGTTCCTCCCAAATAATAATGTTTGATATATTTGATCTTTGAAGTAATCTACCTCATTTACTGTGCACATGGTGAAGTGTCACAAAATATTAAACAGAAGAATTGTGTATCACTTATTTAAATTAGAGGTCAAAAGACTTGATCATTAACTGAAATTTGATGACCATTTTTTATAAAATTAGAATAAACTTGATTCATTTGATTAATTTGTATGTAATCTAATAGTTCACATAATTTTTAGAACCAAGGTCAAAGGGCTACTTAAAATTAATAATTTACATGCTTTACTGCCAACTGTGTCGAATGCCAAGTGTCATCTACAACATCAAATTTAATTCTCGTGAAAACTTCAATGGTGATATGTGATTGAAACTTTTAATTATGTTCCTCCCAAACATAATAATGTTTGATATATTTGCTCTTTGAAGTAACCTACCTCATTTACTGTGCACATGGTGAAGTGTCACAAAATTTTAAATCCATACTTGTGATCGCATTTACCCAATTTTTAATGTCACATGGCATTATACGACATAAAAATTCATTTAATTTTGTTAAAAATTTAATATTATTTTTGTACCATTAATAATAATATATAGATATATTATAATTTCTATAATCTTAATAAATCAAGTTTTTTTGATTCTTGATTTTACTACATTGATGGGATTTGGCCCTATAAATGACAATTTTCAAATCACTTCACTACATATCCAATTGATAATGATGCATGGAAACATGATTTAACCTTCACGAATACATGATTTAACCTTCATGGATACATGATTATTTTAATTTAATGCCCATTACTTATTAATGTTTGATAGATTTGCTCTTCAATGTAATCTGCTGCACACGTGATTTTCATTAGATTTGCTGTGCATATAATATTGATTTATAATCTATATTAACATATATATCATATGGTATAATAATATTGATTACTATTAAAATATATGAAGGGATTCAGATGGTAGATTGACATTAATGGAGTATGGAGGGTATTATTGGCTAGATTGATGGCATCCTATGGCATGAAGGAGCCTAGAGGCTTCTTTCATGCCTCTTTAATTTTACTACCACCTCAATATTTGGTAAGAGGGGTTATGTGAAGCCAAATATTGTAAATACATAATTAAACCTACTAGTTGCTCTAAACTAATTGTGGGCATAAACTTATCAGGATTTGAATCACCATGTAATGCTTTGGTCTATGATGGCTTGCATTCTTTGTATAAAGAGATAGCCTCTTAGCACAATCACTACGTCAAAATTATAACTCCCTTGGTTTTGATCAGGTTTTGTCTTGGTGAATGGAATGGATAAATTGCTTTTGTTACAATGGCACTAAAAAATTAGAAGCAACCAAGAAAAATTATGGGTTTATAAATAAGATAAAAATTTGAAGTGGACATATATGTTCGAAAGAAACCAATTTTGTTCCAATGATGTGTATGCATAATATTATACCACCACCACTTGTTTATCATAATAATTAATAATGTTACATCTTCTAAAAAATGTGGATGAAACTCCACTTTTTATGCATTCATAAGATCCTATTAATAATTATTTCTAAATCATTACCATCGGTTCCAATGTTCCATGATGATAATTTTACTTCTATTTCCATATTGGAACTTCTAAAATTTTCATTGTACTATGGTCAAGTAGCAGATTAATGAACATTTTTAAATTCTAATTATCCCCTGGATGTGATCCAAAAACCCATGGTAGGAGACCCATCAAGTGTAATTTGTTGTGATGAGTTTGTTACTATTTTATTGCAATGAAATTCCCTAAATTATACAAATTTACATTTAGATATCTATAAGTGGATTCAAAGTATATATATATATATATATATATATATATATATATACTATTTATAATAAGTGTTCTAAGGTAGACTAATTAATATGCCCTCACATAACCATATTAATTTAGATAATAACACAAAATCTTTTTCCAAGAGGTCTTTGAGTTACTAGGTATGATTTTGTGTCACTTGTTTTAATTACCATTTTAAGGTTTAATTCATCTCTAAATATTAGTTTGTAAGTTCAAGAAAGGTGACTCACCCTCATAGGTATTTGAATTGGTGAATTAAATTATCTTAAAATTATAATTCTGAAGCGGGGGGAATAAATATTAAGAAGTCAAATCCCTAAATTTAGACAATTTGCTTATGGTACATATTCAAAAAATGTGGATAAAACTCCATTTATTATGGAAGAGCCTATTTTTTCTAAATCATTAGCGCAATCTCTACATCAAAATTGTAACTCCCTTGGTTTCAATTGGGGGAATCTGTATTCAATGGATAAAGAGCACAGTTGTGAGTGATCAGGTTTTGTCTTGTTGATTGTAATAGAGAAATTACTTTTATTACAATGACGTTAAAAAAATTAGAAGTGATCAAGAAGAATTTTGGGTTTATAAATACGATAAGAATTTGAAGTGGACATATATATTTGAAAGACACCATCTATTCTAATGTGCATGCATACCATTATACCACCACCACTAGTTTCTCCTAATAATTAATAATGTTACATCTTCAAAAAATGTGGTTGAAACTCCACTTATTATGCAAGAGCCTAATAATTATTTTCATATCATTATCATCGGTTCTAAAGTTCCATGATGATAATTTTTCTTCTATTTCCATATTTGAACTTCTATAATTTTCATTATACTATGGTTTTGTAGTAGATTATTGAATATTTTCTAATTTTGATAATCCATTGGATGTGATCCAAAAACTCAAGGTAGGAGACCCATCAAGTGTAATTTAGATAAACAGACAAAATCTTTTCCCAAGAGGTCTTTGAGTTACTAGGTATGATTTTATGTGACTTATTTCAATTACCATTTTGGGGTTGAATTTGTCTCCAAATATTAATTTGTAAGTTCAAGAAAGGTGACTCGCCCTCAAAGGTATTTGAATTGGTGACTTAAATTATCTCAAAAGTATAATTATGGGGGGGCTAAATATTAAAGAGTCAAATCCCTAAATTTAGACAATTTGCTTATGTTACATCTTCAAAAAATGTGGATGAAACTCCACTTATTATGCAAGAGCCTAATTTTTCTAAATCATTAGCACAATCTCTACGTCAAAATTGAAACTCCCTTGGTATTGATCATGGGGCATCTGTATTCGCTGGATAAGGAGCACAGTTGTGGGTGATCAAAATTTGTCTTGGTGATTGCAATGGAGAAATTGACTTTGTTATAATGGTGTTAAAAAATTCGAAGTGACCAAGAAGAATTTTGGGTTTAGAAATATGATAAAAACTTGAAGTGAACATATATGTTTGAAAGACACCATCTATTCCAATGTGTATGCCTACCATTATAACACCACCACTTGTTTCTCCTAATAATTAATAATGTTACATCTTCAAAAAATGTGGATGAAACTTCACTTATTATGCAAGAGCTTAAAAATTATTTCTAAATCATTACCATCGGTTCCAAAGTTCCATGACGATAATTTTACTTCTATTTCCATAATTGAACTTCTATAATTTTTATTATACTATGGTCTTGTAATGGATTATTTTCTAATTCTGATGATCCCTTGGATGTGATCCAAAAATCCATGATAGGAGACCCATCAAGTGTAATTTAGATAAGCACACAAAATCCTTTCCCAAGAGGCCTTTGAGTTACTAGGTATGATTTTGTGTCAATTATTTTAATTACCATTTAGGGGTTGAATTTGTCTCCAAATATTATTTTATAAGTTCAAGAAAGGTGACTCACCCTCAAAGGTATTTGAATTGGTGAATTAAATTATCTCAAAGGTATCATTCCTAAGGGGGGCTAAATATTAAGGAGACAAATCCCAAAATTTAGATAATTTGCTTATGTTACATCTTCAAAAAATGTGAATGAAAATCCACTTATTATGCAAGAGCCTATTTTTTCTAAATCGTTAACATAATATCTACATCAAAATTTTAACTCCCTTGGTTTTGATCAGGGGGCATCTGTATTCACTGGATAAGGGGCACAGTTGTGGGTGATTAGATTTTGTCTTGGTGATTGCAATGAAGAAATTACTTTTGTTATAATGGTGTTAAAAAAATTAGAAGTGACCAAGAAGAATTTTGAGTTTAAAAATATGATAAAAATTTGAAGTGGACATATATGTTCGAAAGACACCATCTATTCCAATGTGTATGCCTACCATTATACCACCACCACTTATTTCGCCTACTAATTAATAATGTTACATCTTCAAAAAAAGTGGATGAAACTCCACTTATTATGAAAAAGCCTAATAATTATTTCTAAATCATTATCATCTATTCCAAAGTTTCATGACGATAATTTTAATTCTATTTCCATATTTGAATTTCTATAATTTTCATTGTACTATGGTCTTGTAGCAGATTATTGAACATTTTTTAATTCTGATGATCCCCTGGATGTGATCCAAAAACCCATGGTAGAAGACCCATCAAGTGTAATTTAGATAAACACACAAAATCCTTTCCCAAGAGGTTTTTGAGTTACTAGGTATGATTTTGTGTCAGTTATTTTAATTACCATTTTGGGGTTGAATTCATCTCCAAATATTAGTTTGTAAGTTCAAGAAAGGCAACTCACCCTCACAGGTATTTGAATTGGTGAATTAAATTATCTCAAAGGTATAATTCTGGGGGTGCTAAATATTAAGGAGTCAAATCCTTAAATTTAGACAATTTGCTTATGTTACATCAAGTTCAAAAAATATGGATGAAACTCCACTTATTATGTAAGAGCCTATTTTTTCTAAATCATTAGCACAATCTCTATGTGAAAATTGAAACTCCCTTAGTTTCGATTAAGGGGCATCTATATTCACTGGATAAGGAGCACAATTGTGGATGATCAATTTTGTCTTGGTTATTGCAATGCATAAATTACTTTTGTTACAATGACGTTAAAAAAATTAGAAGCGGCCAAGAAGAATTTTGGGTTTAGAAATATGATAAAAATTTGAAGTGGACATATATGTTCGAAAGACACCATCTATTCCAATGTGTATGCCTACCATTATACCACCACCACTTATTTTTCCTAATAATTAATAATGTTACATCTTTCAAACATGTGGATGAAACTCCACTTATTATGCAAGAGCCTAATAATTATTTTTAAATAATTACCATTAGTTCCAAAGTTCCATGATAATTTTAATTCTATTTCTATATTTGAACTTCTATAATTTTCATTTTACTATGGTCTTGTAGCAGATTATTGAATATTTTTAAATTAAATCGACGATCCCCTGGATGTGATCCAAAAAACCATGGTAGGAGACCCATCAAGTGTAATTTTTTGTGATGAGTTTGTTTCTATTTTATTGGAATGAAATTCCCTAAATTATAAAAATATACATTTAGATATCTATAAGTGGATTCAAAGTCTATATATAGAAATACTATTTATAGTAAGTGTTCTGAGGTAGATTGCTTAATATGCCCTCACATAGCCATAATTTAGATAAGCACATAAAATCCTTTCCCAAGAGGTCTTCGAGTTGCTATGTATGATATTGTGTCACTTATTTTAATTACCATTATGGGGTTAAATTCCTCTTCAAATATTAGTTTGTAAGTTCAATAAAGGCGACTCACCCTCAAAAGTATTTGAGCTGGTGATTTAAATTATCTCAAAGGTATAATTCCTGGGGTGGGGGCTAAAAATTAAGGAGTTAAATCTTGTGACAACATCAAATTTAATTCTTATGACAACTTCAATGGTGATATTTGATTGAAACTTTTAATTCTGTTCCTCCCAAACATAATAGTGTTTGATATATTTGCTCTTTGAAGTAATCTACCTCATTTACTGTGCACATGGTGAAGTGTCACAAAATTTTAAACAGAAGAATTGTGTATCACTTATTTAAATTAGAGGTCAAAAGACTTGATCGTTAACTGAAATTTGATGATCATTTTTTATAAAATTAGAATAAACTTGATTCCTTTGAATAATTTGTATGTAATCTAACAGTTCACAAAATTTTTATAACCAAGTTCAAAGGGCTACTTAAAATTAATAATTCACATGCTTTATTGCCAACTGTGTCGAATGCCATGTGTCATCTACAACATCAAATTTAATTCTTGTGACAACATCAATGGTGATATTTGATTGAAACTTTAGATTCTGTTCCTCCCAAATAATAATGTTTGATATATTTGATCTTTGAAGTAATCTACCTCATTTACTGTGCACATGGTGAAGTGTCACAAAATATTAAACAGAAGAATTGTGTATCACTTATTTAAATTAGAGGTCAAAAGACCTAATCATTAACTGAAATTTGATGACCATTTTTTATAAAATGAGAATAAACTTGATTCCTTTGATTAATTTGTATGTAATCTAATAGTTCACAGAATTTTTAGAACCAAGGTCAAAGGGCTACTTAAAATTAATAATTCACATGCTTTACTACCAACTGTGTCGAATGCCAAGTGTCATCTACAACATCAAATTTAAATCTCATGACAACTTCAATGGTGATATGTGATTGAAAATTTTAATTATGTTCCTTCCAAACATAATAATGTTTGATATATTTGCTCTTTGAAGTAACCTACCTCATTTACTGTGCACATGGTGAAGTGTCACAAAATTTTAAATCCATACTTGTGATCGCATTTACCCAATTTTTAATGTCACATGGCATTATACGACATAAAAATTCATTTAATTTTGTTAAAAATTTAATATTATTTTTGTACCATTAATAATATATATATATATATATATATATATATATATATTATAATTTCTATAATCTTAATAAATCAAGTTTTTTTGATTCTTGATTTTACTACATTGATGTGATTTGGCCCTATAAATGACAATTTTCAAATCACTTCACTACATATCCAATTGATAATGATGCATGGAAACATGATTTAACCTTCACGAATACATGATTTAACCTTCATGGATACATGATTATTTTAATTTAATGCCCATTACTTATTAATGTTTGATAGATTTGCTCTTCAATGTAATCTACTGCACACGTGATTTTCATTAGATTTACTGTGCATATAATATTGATTTATAGTCTATATTAACATATATATCATATGGTATAATAATATTGATTAATATTAAAATATGTGAAGGGATTCAGATGGTAGATTGACATTAATGAAGTATGGAGGGTATTATTGGCTAGATTGATGGCATCTTGTGGCATGAAGGAGCCTAGAGGCTTCTTTCATGCCTCTTTAATTTTACTACCACCTTAGTATTCAGTAAGAGGGGTTATGTGAAGCCAAATATTGTAAATATATAATTAAACCTACTAGTTGCTCTAAACTGATTGTGGGCATAAACTTATCAGGATTTGAATCACCATGTAATGCTTTAGTCTACGATGGCTTGCATTCTTTGTGTAAAGAGATAGCCTCCTAGCACAATCACTACGTCAAAATTATAACTCCCTTGGTTTTGATCAGGTTTTGTTTTGGTGAATGGAATGGATAAAGTGCTTTTGTTACAATGGCACTAAAAAATTAGAAGCAACCAAGAAAAATTATGGGTTTAGAAATAAGATAAAAATTTGAAGTGGACATATATGTTCGAAAGAAACCAATTTTGTTCCAATGATGTGTATGCATACTATTATACCACCACCACTTGTTTATCATAATAATTAATAATGTTACATCTTCTAAAAAATGTGGATGAAACTCCACTTATTATGCATTCATAAGATCCTATTAATAATTATTTCTAAATCATTACCATTGGTACCAATGTTCCATGATGATAATTTCACTTCTATTTCCATATTGGAACTTCTAAAATTTTCATTGTACTATGGTCAAGTAGCAGATTAATGAATATTTTTTAATTCTAATGATCCCCTGGATGTGATCCAAAAGCCCATGGTAGGAGACCCATCAAGTGTAATTTGTTGTGATGAGTTTGTTGCTATTTTATTGCAATGATATTCCCTAAATTATACAAATTTACATTTAGATATCTATAAGTGGATTCAAAGTCTATATATATAAATACTATATATAATAAGTGTTCTAAGGTATACTAATTAATATGCCCTCACATAACCATATTAATTTAGATAAGCACACAAAATCCTTTTCCAAGAGGTCTTTGAGTTACTAGGTATGATTTTGTGTCACTTGTTTTAATTACCATTTTAAGGTTTGATTCATCTCTAAATATTAGTTTGTAAGTTCAAGAAAGGTGACTCACCCTCATAGGTATTTGAATTGGTGAATTAAATTATCTTAAAATTATAATTATGAGGGGGGGATAAGTATTAAGAAGTCAAATCCCTAAATTTAGACAATTTGCTTATGTTACATATTCAAAAAATGTGGATGAAACTCCATTTATTATGCAAGAGCCTATTTTTTCTAAATCATTAGCACAATATCTACGTCAAAATTGTAACTCCCTCGGTTTCAATTGGGGGAATCTATATTCAATGGATAAAGAGCATAGTTGTGAGTGATCAGGTTTTGTCTTGTTGATTGTAATAGAGAAATTGCTTTTATTACAATGACGTTAAAAAAATTAGAAGTGATCAAGAAGAATTTTGGGTTTATAAATACAATAAGAATTTGAAGTAGACATATATATTTGAAAGACACCATCTATTCTAATGTGCATGCCTACCATTATACCACCACCACTAGTTTCTCCTAATAATTAATAATGTTACATCTTCAAAAAATGTGGTTGAAACTCCACTTATTATGCAAGAGCCTAATAATTATTTTCATATCATTATCATTGGTTCTAAAGTTCCATGATGATAATTTTACTTCTATTTCCATATTTGAACTTCTATAATTTTCATTATACTATGGTCTTGTAGTAGATTATTGAATATTTTCTAATTTTGATGATCCACTGGATGTGATCCAAAAACTCATGGTAGGAGACCCATCAAGTGTAATTTAGATAAATAGACAAAATCCTTTCCCAAGAGGTCTTTGAGTTACTAGGTATGATTTTATGTCACTTATTTCAATTACCATTTTAGGGTTGAATTTGTCTCCAAATATTAATTTGTAAGTTCAAGAAAGGTGACTCGCCCTCAAAGGTATTTGAATTGGTGACTTGAATTATCTCAAAAGTATAATTATGGGGGGGGGGGGGCTAAATATTAAAGAGTCAAATCCCTAAATTTAGACAATTTGCTTATGTTACATCTTCAAAAAATGTGGATGAAACTCCACTTATTATGCAAGAGCCTATTTTTTCTAAATCATTAGTGGTGGAAGCTTTGACCCCATTTTTCACGGTCATTTCTACAAGTGCTTCTTATAGGTATTTAATATATGTAATATATTGTTTTACTGTATCTAAAATGTGTGATTTGTTTGGCTTGACATGAACTTTTTATTCATTGTTTACTGCTTTAAGTTATTAAATCACTGAGATTCAGATAAACCTAGATTTTTGTTATGGAATGGTCGAGATAATAAAATGGCAGAGATTAGGATTGTTTAGAGATTACTTGTATTCAATAGGGACCCAAATGGTGAATGTGAGGATAAAGTAGGCATTTTTTTATTAATTGTAAGTAAATAATGATAGTAAAAAAGTGTCATGATGCGAGAGGGTTTCAATGGTTCCACTATCTCTATCCCGATGCATTGTTCATCTATTGGCTCTGTTCAGATACTACAAATTGTTTTTATTTTAGACTAAGTTGAAAAGTCATTTTTTGGCATGTTTCAGGTTATTATTATTTGTGTTGAATTGTTTTTGTTTTAGACTGAATTGAAAAGCCATTTTTTGGGGTGGCAAACTTTTCCCTCATGTTACATCATAAAATTTAATAAATGAATGATTGAATAACACCTAACATTATTATTTGAGGTGGAAAAATTTTACCTCATGCATCGATATTCTTGGTTAGAGGGGTTCCATGCATCATTTTATATTAAAAATTTTCTTATAAAATATATACAGCTATTATATAAGAGCAACTATTATTTAGGGAGAAGTTTTGGAGGGGTGGGAAGCAATAAGGGGTTGAAGATTTGTATGGTTGCTCCTTTTTTTTATGGTTTCTAGCTATCATTTGCATCCAAACATTTTTTTTTCAAATAAAAGTTTTGTAGTAAAATGCTCCTAATTTCTCTCAGAAGCATGTACTACACATAATTTTTGTAGTCTTCAGACCACATCCAGATATCTTTGGAGCATCCGGTACAGGTCTTTCGATCAGGGTATATAGATCTTCAAAGCATTCTTAGACTTATTTGGATCATCTTATGTATGTCTTCAGAGCAAACCTAGATCATATTTAGAGTAATTACGGAGTGTCTTTTGAGTATTCAATCTTCAAATCTTGCTTACTGAATCTTCAAAATTGTAGCCGAAAGAGTTGTAAAAATTATGTGTTGCCTTCTCAACATTACCCCTCATTGGGATGTTTTAATGTAATCAAAATTTGCCCATCCTTGGGATGTGTTCTTCTACTCAAAATTACCGCATCCATGGGATCTGTTGTACTCAAAACTGCACTATTCATCCTAGTAAGACACAATAAAGGTAAAGAATCAATAATAAATTACATAAAAACAATGAAAAAATTACATTCATATCCTATTTAGATCAGATTTTAACTATTAAATAAAATACAATATATAACCAAATGCAACACTTTAGGGACAATTTATATAACTACAATGAGCTATATGAAATGCTCATCATTTCTCCCCCACACTTTACCATTTGCAAGTCCTCTCGTAAAGAAGTGGGATGACTGATCCTTAATATAAATTTCTTGATTCAAACCTCTGACTTATATCATAAACTTCAAAATGATGGCCCCAGTCATGGTAGCCCCTTGGCAATAATCCAAGATCTCTGAGAACTACATGTACCCAGGGTTTAAATTCAAGTTTTGCTTGAGAATTCCAACACTGTCATGGAGATAGTAGACACAAAATGATAGGAGTTATAAACCTCATCCCAATATAGACATCTAAACCTCTTTCCTCTAGGCACTGAGTGATTATTCAACAAATTACTTTGACTCTTCTTAGACTCCATTTAATATTGGTGGGGTTGAGGACTTCTTTGTGCTTCAACTCAATAGGTAATGTATCCCACTTGGAAGGACTTGCATTGAAACCATTGGCATAATGGTTGTTTAAAAAATCTCTAAAAGTAAAAATATTAGATCTCAATAGCTCATGATACTTGTTCTTCATATACATATGATACAGTGGTTGAAAAGAAGAAATAAGTTTCTTTGCTTCTATGGTCTCATGCATAACCTAGTGGTGCCTTCTTATTCTAAAAATATATTGTTGACCTGTTGCCATGACATTTGGTTCCTTAGAGTTGAGATAAAGACATGCAATTATGTCTCTCCAACAAATAAATTTATCAAGAAACCAGATTGATATCCTAGCAACAAATTGAAAGTATAGAATTCACAAATGGTATCTTGCCTTTCTTCAGTGCTTTTTAGAAAAATATCCATAAATACATGCTCATCTTCAATGATATGTGAAAAACCAAGGGAAATTAACTAAATATAGCATTTATAAAATTGCTCATGTAATAAAAGAACATAAACTAATGAAGGCTACCTATATGCTAATAGTTTCTCAGAAATAACACAAATGTGCTAGATAGAAGCCTATGCTTTTTGTAATTGTAGTTGGGATTTTACCAGTTGCTTCTAATATTCCTCTTTAAGTTTGACATTTTCATCCTTCAATTTTTGAATTTTCTTCTGGGTGATATGCCAGGCAGAGATTATTTCATGTAATGGAATAGGGAAAGAGGGAATAGCTCTTGTTGGACCCTCTGTCTGAACTGTAATCTCTCATGTTTCTCTTTGCATGGCCTGAATAGAGGCTTGTAACTTAGAATTATGAGTGACGAGCTCTATTATTTTATTAGTATGTCAGGTAGTCATTGTATTTCTATCATAAATACTTTATCTTATATTATTAATTAGATTACACTTATCAACATTGGCATTTTGCAAATCAGTAATCTTATTGTCCTTAATATCAAGAGAATTATACAAATCAATAATTCAAGTGTCCTTGATAGTGAGAGAATTCTACAAATTACTTAATTCTTGGGTCTGTGAAAACGTTACATTATGGACCGTAGTCTGTTTAGCTTGTATTATTTGAAGAATTATTTCTTGGTCACTAAATCTAGTAATATATTCTTCCCACCTTTATTTCAAATTAGAAATCATCATGTCCTTATCTTTCAAAGTTGAAAGGAGAAAATCTAGCTCTATTTGTTACACTCTGATTGTTTCCTTATGGTGTGATAAAGCCATGGCATGCCACAATTCTTTTTCCTAATAGATATAAAGTGGAGAAGATGGATCTTCTTCAGTCAAGGGTGTATTACCCTTATTAGCAATAGAGGGCACATGACGCTTTGCTTCTTGAGATATAACTTCTTCTACTAGAGTTCCCTCTACAAATACTTATTTTATGGCCTACACATCTTCTTCTTCTTCTTCTTCCTACAAGATAAGTCAATGAATGCATCAGAGTTTAGTTGGAGGAGGAAGAGGGGTGCTTGAAGAAATTACCATTTGTCACTTTGATCTCCATCGTAGTATCTTCAAAACCAATAATGGCAAAGATTGTCATTCTATAATTTCAACTGTGGGTTCTTTAATCCAGATTGTAGTGGAAGGAGGAGAGGTAGAGTGTGGTCTCTTTTTGAGAGGATCTAGAGAAAATTTTTAGAGGAAAGAAGCCCAAGAATTTTTAACCCTTGGTTTACTAAGAAAATAATAGTGAAAAATGAGTGCAACTAACACATGATGGTGGGTAGATGCAATACCTCATCTTATCTTCCAAGCAACATTACTCAAAGCATTGTGAAGGAAAGAGGGAAGATTGAACATATATTCTTCTCGAACAACTCATTTCCTCAAATGAAGGAGTCTCATAGCATATCCACCCATTACTATAAACTTACCATCACAAGTGATAGATTTCATTATCCAAAAAATAAGATTTTGCTAAGGTTGAGGAAGACTTTCTCTCATAATTCCCTTGGCCACTCCTTGGGGGTATTTGGCTAGTCTTGGGTGTGGCTTATTTCCTTTAACAAACATATAAATTAGATAAAAAAAATTGATCTTTTCAATGTTAACTACTCTATCCTTAGGAATCCTAGATAGAAAATTGATTATAAAAGGATTCACTAGAATGTTTTTCCCTTTGATAATAGCATGATTTTCATCAAAATTATCATAGAACTCTTGCACAATTTCTTCATGGAATCCTTGAAACATTTTTAATAATTCAACCAACTTGATATTTCAAAGATGTCTCTAGCTACTTCATCTTATAGAAATACATCGGAGGATGCTAGTTCACTTTTTTTATTTCTCCCACCCATCTTCCAAGAAAACATTGTTTAATTGCAAATCTAACTATACTATAAAAACACAGAGTTTGAATTCACATAGGGAACATGGGAATCAATAGGTTAGAGATACAACCCAATAAGTGATGGTAGCAACAATGAAGAAATGAATAACAAAGTAGGTTATATGATAGGAATGACAGTTGTAGTTATGGTTGTCTCTTTGGAACATGCGAGATATAATGGGAAGTTGCTTTATTTGGTCAATAGTCATGTGTGTCATAAAGGTCATTATTGGCAGTACTGGGAGAAATAATCATAATTAATTATGAATCATACCAAATCATCTTAAAAGACCCTCTAGTTAAAATATAGTTGCATCATTCTTGTTTGAAAAGACCATTTGAAAAAATCATCATAAAATACCATCACATCAATTCTTTTGGAGATATTTTGAAAACACAATCACATCAAATTATGGATTGTGACATTGTTGGTCTAATGGCATTGTTTTGATTCTTAATAATGGAGGTGGATTCTTCCCATTCATGATTTTTCATCTTAAGAGCATAGCTATTAGTCTCTAGAGCTAAGTCACTAGTCTTCAGATCTAAACCTTCAGAGCAAAACTTTAGTCCATCATACTTTATTTATATATAAAAGTATAAAGTACCTTATATATATATATAAATCACCTAATTTATTACAAAAACCTTGTATATATTTAACACCTTACATATATAATTAAATAAACTTATATATATGGTGTTATTTGTATGTATTTGTAGCTAATTGCATTTGCTTAATCCTTATCTTGTCTGAAGAACCACTTGGGGGCTTTGTTGATGGAGGCAATGTCCAAGCTGGAGTTTGTCCCATATGAATAGAGAAATGGGACCTTTTTTGACTTAGCCATTGTAGACATTCCTCCTTTAACCATGGCTTTCAAAGTTTGATTGATGATATCGTATATGGGCAAGCTTGATTAATGGAAAAGATTGTCAAACTTTGATCTATTACTTTTAGCAATTAATCACTCCAAAATTCAAGTTATCTTTAATTTGAATTAGATTTACCATCAATTTTAGCTTTAAAGCTAAATATTGCCACTTTTTGACATGTGGTTTCCACCTCAGATATAGTTAAGTACTCACGTGGCATGAATATGACTAAGCTATCTGGTTGGCTCAAAATCTAGACGCATGGCACCTTTTGATTACTTGATAACCCTTAATTCATAGCGAGCTCTCAGGTGGTGCCTTTTAATTTTGATACCTTGAATGGGGAATCCAATCTTATGCCTATTTTAAATGTATATTATAAGACACCTTTAAGGGGAAATCCAATTTTGTGTATGTTTTAAAGGAATATCCTAGGAGTTACCTTGAAGGTATTACACAGGCCTTTAAAATATCACTCAGTAGTGCCTTCCATGCAAAGAAAAATTCCACTTGTTCTTTAAAGGAGAAATCCTCTCTTGTGCTTGTTTAAAAGGTATCTCTTAGGAGATAAATTGAAGAGGAAATCCAATCTTTTGATTGAGGTATCTCCTAGGAGATACCTTGAAGGTATTATAAGGGCCTTCAAAATATCACCTAGTAGTGCCTTCTATGTAAAGGAAATTCCACTTGTTCCTTGCAGGAAAAATCAACTCTTGTGCTTGTTTGAAAGATATCTCCTAGGAGATAAATTGAAGGGGAAATAAACTCTTGTGTATGTTTGAAAGGTATCTCTTAGGAGATACCTTGAAGGTATTACAAAAGCCATCAAAATATCACCCAGTAGTGCCCTTTGTGTAAAAAAAACTCCACTTGTTCCTTGAAAGAGAAATACACTGTTGTGCCTATTTGAAAGGTATCTCTTATGAGATACCTTGAAGGGGAAATCCACTCTTATGCATGTTTGAAAGGTATTTACTAAGAGATACCTTGAAGGTATTACAAAATATTTCAAAATTTCACCCAATAGTGCCTTCTGTGTAAAGGAAAACTGCACTTGTACCTTGAAGGAGAAATCCACTTTTGTCCCTGTTTGAAATGTATCTCATAGGAGATTAATTAAAAGTGAAATCATCTTTTGTGCATGTTTGAAAGGTATATCCTAAGAGATAACTTGAAGGTATTACAATTTTTTTCAAAATATCACTCAATAGTGCCTTCAGTGCAAAGGAAAATTCCACTTGTTCCTTGCAGGAGAAATCCACTCTTGTGCTTGCTTTAAAGGTATCTCCTAGGAGATACATTATGTTGGTTTAGTTTTACACCTCTATCACTTAGCCTTGTACACTTGAATAATGGGGCAAGAAAATATGGAAAACCCACTAAGTATGTCATTATAGCTAGGAATGGGTTTAACATCAAGATTAGACCGAATGTATAAAATGACTGGGAGGCACCTAAAAAGGGTATGGTCAGTTCCATGTTGATTTTGGATCTGCCTAAACCAAGGTGAGAGGACATAAGAGGTAGCTTACTCTCATGAATGGATTTTATAACTCAATCTTCATGGGAATTATTGGCACAAGGAAATACAAATTTTATTGGAACACAACCAAGTTTTCTCAATCCACCCAGCATAGGTTGTCACATAGAATAAGAAAATGCTTTATGTCAGATACATGCTACTAAAGATAGATATGAATATGATTGAAACTACCAATCTAAAGAATCTTTAATAACAAGGGGCTGAATAAGAGATTGTAATGCTGATCTTTGATGTACAAAAAATAAACACATGCCGATTATATAATATTTATGTGATCATAGCAAAATAACACTTCAGATATGCAGAAGGTGTGTTATATGAAAGGTAAAATAAGGTAGGAAAAAAACTATCAGTTAATAGAGATTAGAAGTGGAGGGTTAGCATATGAACACAAAGAAGTTTGAATAAATTTCCATATCACCTCTACCAAAAAATGCAACACCGAATTAGAACAAATGATACTAAAAACATGCGTGAATGATATCCTTCAAGAACACCTCCTAGTCGAATCTACGAGCCTAGGACTACCCTTAAAAGGCTATCAACGCCCTATTTCCAAATCTCAAAGCATAAAAGATTTTATAATATAGATATACTCTCTAACTAGCTACTATAAAGATAAATACATCAGATCACCAATTAATTAAGCATTTAAAACATGGCATTGTACTTCAACAATAGAAAGAGGATGGAAACCATCAAAAAATTTCATGTATCAATTGAACTGAAAATGCATACAATGTGTAGTTGACAACATGACAAATATATGCTATGTAAGAAAATCCTGTAACAAGGGAGACATGTTTGATGATCTCAAAGCTTGCCAATGATTTTTTCTAAGAATGTTACATAGTGAGAACTCTTCGAGGCTATATTTCTTGACTCAAAAATTTAACCAATCATTGTAAAGGGACACACCCATTTTTATTATATAATTGAGCTAAGCCTAGAATATTCCTAAAGGTGCTCTAGCTAGAAGATTCCTTTGTGGGCCTAGAGTTTGTTAGACCTTGTGACAAACATGATTCCTAGGATTATGCACGTGCTCCAATGATGAAGACAAAATTGATTCTCCACTAAGGCAGATGTTTCTTGTTATCCATGTGGAGGATAACCCTATAAGAGACAAAACAAACCTTTATCTCATTTCACAACAAAAAAAACATCCCTTTACTATGTACATGATTACAAAAACTACCTTGAAAGGTATGTGCAATGAAAAAAGAAAAGGAAAAAGAAAGGTAAAAAGAAGTGAAAAGAAAGGAGAGGTGGCACCAGATCAAAATAAACTACTATACTCAATTAGGTTCCAAAATTGATCTTAATTAAGAATCCTTCATCAACCTATTTTTATATTGATATATTCCTCAAGCATCAGGGTGAGACTCCCTTGGTTTGGGCCTACTTGGTAGTTGAATTTGACTCTATGTTCTTTAAGCCAAGCAATAGTCTATCGAATCATGGTCCACTTCTCTCCAATGTGTTCCTTGAGTTGGTCACTTGATTTATTTAATGACACCAAATGTTTTATCTTATGTACATCAAAGGATTATTATGGTGCATCAATGAGGTTATTTAGAGTAACACACACTTTATCTTCCCTTATGTCATTTTCACCATTAGGGTTCACCATCTTCCTCAAATCGACAACTATCTCGCTTGTCGTAGTATTAAGAGACTATTTTTCTCCTTTCAGATCAAAAATGCCATCTTTGAGCATCATAAAATGATGTTTTATTACTATTTTATATTCCATGGGATTTTTATGATCATTTGGAGAAATGATCTTCTCCATAATCAAGGTATCCATGCTCATATTATAGATCTCTTCTGCATTTTGTTGAGCCTCCTCCCATTTGTTGGTGTCTACCTCTTAGGAAAATTTTTGGACATCACACTCTCTTTTATTTTCTACTATATCACTCAAGCATTTAAATGTCAAGTGGATTATTTATTCCACCCTAGTGCCCAGGTCTTACTGTTAGTCTTCAGTTGCACATCCCCTGGTCTTTAAATCATCAATTTATCTAGAGTTAAGAGATGTAAAGGAGAGATGGAGAAGACCTGGAGTTATGGTGGTAGTTGTAGTTACTACTTTAGGCTCACTCAATAATTTTTGCAAGTATTGGATCATACCTTGGTTCTCTACCTTCAAATCCTCTATGGTGGGCTTGTATTTATCCATCATGTGGGCCACCATGATATCAAAGACCTACGAGCTATGTTTCAACTCATTTATTGATGGCTCCCCCAAAATGTGGCTATAGAGGGTGTAAATTTCAAGGGGAACATCCTTCTTCAATGCATCAGGAGGAGGGATGGCTATCTCTACATTCCTTTCTCTTGTAGTGGTGAAGGTTGTCCTAAAATGTTTTTAAGCCTTTTTAGGGGACTTAGATTTATGTGCCGAGTGATATTCATTATATCTATCTCCCCTATTTTTCTCACAATGTCTCTTTTTTCCTTGATCTCCTCTTTGACCCAGAGAAAGGGTTTGGTCTGGAATCCCATTGAAGTGGTAGACATTGTTGACAACCTCAAGATAGTGAAGGGTGCTGTCATTAGAGTGATAGATGTAGGGAGCACTTTAGGTTTTGGTGGTGGGATCAGCACAAATGGTTCAATCTCTTCATCACTCTCTTGTTCCTCACCACCCTTATCCACTCCATGCTCCTTTTCTAAGCTCAACTCTACCTGCTCCAAAATATCAAACTCTGACTTGAGCTGATGAGATTCCATGAGCAACTTCTCAATCAAACTTCCCTATTTTATTGATTGAATGGAAGGCTACATGGTCGATTCACCTTATTTATTTACTTGGGCCTCACACATGGATGAGGCTATGGTGACATCCTTGCTACCTTTGAGTAACTCTTCACCAATCACTACCTCAAGACCTTTATTATGTGTTGGGTTATGGACCTTAATGTGAGGGAGAAAGCTTTGTGGTACTTAAATTGAAGTGACATATCCTTAAACACCCTCCTCAGCATCCTTAATGGAATCATCCAATTCCTTATTTAGTTTTGTATGGGTGGGGGTACTCATTTGTAGGTTTTCTCCCCCACCTTCCTTTGCACTCATCTTTTCCTCTAGTGTTGGACTTGACACCTTTAGAGGGGAAAGGACATCTTGTGGTACTTATAAAACCACATTTGAGCTTCCTTTATAAACCACCACCTATGAAATGGTGTCACCTTGAATGTTCTACTTTGGCTCTCCTTTATCTCTTTCACTAAAATTATTCAATTCTTCAGTTCCAACATGATTACCTTAGACTAGTGGTTTGGTGATGACATTATCAATGAATGTCTCTATGTCTTATGAACCTACTTATTTATTGTGAGGAGCCTAAACTTGCATAGCTACCATAACACCATCCTATAAAACATTATCTAAAGATAAAATATCATTTGAGGTTAGGATGTCTTCCTAATCACCATTGCTTTATATTGTTGAGGGTCCCTCTTCTACAAATAGGCCCATCACCAGGGCCTTCACTAGGGTTTGGGGCTTTTCCCTTGGAGTTCTCTACCTAGTTTTTACCTACAGAAGAGTGAATGAATGCTGCTTATTCATGACCTTGATGATGGGCTTGCCTTCATCTGAACCCTCATCATCACTCATATCCCTTACTCTCTAGGCATATGAGGTCTGGTCATCCTTCCTCTTCACTGGGAATCCACTTAGAGGTTATAGAGCCTTCTTTACTCTCTTTTGTTTGGGATGCTTTCCTTTTTCCTCTCTTCCTCTCTACCTTGAGCATATCTTTGGGGGAGGTGCAACTGTTACTTATTATGTTGGTGGAGTAGAGGAAACATTCATTGGATTGGCCATGGGGATGGCCACTAGAATAACTATCATTGTTGGGGCTCCCTCTCCTAAAATGGATATGGGGGTGGTACGGGCCCATCTAACCTCCACAGTAATAATTTTGTCCCAATTATTTGGTAGGCTTGTTATCTTTGAAAAATATAGTCAAGCTTTAGATTGTATTATTATTATTGATTCAATATCAAACAGCTTAGTGAAATCAACATCACTAAGCTTGAACTTATCCTTACCTTTCACTACTAGTAGTGGAGCCACAAGATAATCATTGTACTTAGGAAGGAAACCTCTCAACTCCTTAACTCGTTTGATCTCTTAGAGGGCAAGGGTGTCATAAGCACCAAGATCAACCCTTTTTTCCTTCAGCTACCTGAAGGTTCTTCTCATGCTTTGAAAGACACTATAGGGGATGAAATCATTCTGATCCTTACTAAAGTCCACCTATGAGATGGCCTGGGCTTCAATGTTGTTGTCACTAATAGTGGACACAGTGTCTTTTTATCTTCTACGATATCTTTAGGGATGGGGGCAATATTGTACACAATAACCTCCTACACAATCAGCCTCATGTAGTCTAATTTTTTGATGCCTTCTTCGATGGTGATGTTGGACCAAATGTATTCATAGTGTGATTGATACAAAATCACATTGGTCACCATATTCACCAACCACTTGATATCATAATTGGACTGGGGTGGCATCTTATCAAATGCATACTGGTCCATTTCCTATTCTAATCCCTTCACCCTAGTAATAGAAGTACATAAATAATATCCAATTTTGATCAAGAATTTAAAGGGATTATTTATCTTCTTGGCCATTATTATTTCATGTGGAGGTACCATCTATCATCTCTGCTCCATTAATTCAAATTTATCATCCAAGTATCTTGGCAATTTATATGAGCACCTTGAGTAACCACTCACCTGGATATATGTGAATGTCCTAAATTGAATATATGAGGTGCCATATTTCTCAATTACCTCCTTTTATACTTTGGACATTCTGTTGAGGCTACTTAAAGTAAAGAAGACACTCATCATGATGTTAAAAAAGTAATTATACATCCTACAAAAGTTCTTTTTGAAACCATTCATGGTGATTTTTGGGTATTCTCATAAATTCTCATTCTATTGGGGTTCTTGGTGAGCCACTTGAATGTTTTGTTATGCACTAGGATATACATCAAATAAGAGGACATGTAGAATATACCTATAAATGCCTCTTTTGAAAGAATTATAGCTTGAAGCTACATCATCTGCTTGTGCAAATTATCACTGAGGATAGTGGCCCAGTCTAGTTTCTGCTTTTCCAATATGCATACTAGGATTAGGAACATCCATGGCTCAAATTTTTCCATGGTGAGTATATCATAAACCTTGATGGCCATGGAAATAACATACTAAGGCAATTCATTGAATTCTACTAGCTTCAAACTCTTAGACATCTTGGAGGCCTTCTACCTCTTCTTAGCCAACCAACAAGTATTGATAATGTCCCAAACTACCTTATCATTCTTCTCCATGTATTCCTAGTATTAATCCATGGTGAGTGTAATGTCATCAAGCTAGGGAGGAATACTGAGTATGGTGTTGAGAGCCATAGGGGTGAAAGAGCAAAAAATTGAATGGCTACCATTGACAATGGTCCTGGTGTCTAGTTGGTATACTTGAGCACATGCAATAATCAATTTTGGGTATGGTGAAGCTTAAGGGAATGCTACCATAGGGGCGATGTAGCTCATGCCAACATTAGATACTAATTGATTGGGGTATATCCACTTCAAATAATTCTACAAGACCTCAAAATCTAGTCCCATTGCATCTGTATCCTTAATCCCATCCAAGATAGAGACAATGATGCTCTTCATAGGAGTTGAGGATGCCATCATTTCTACCTTGGATTTATAATATAGTACTTCAAATTTTGACAAAATATTCACTCAAACAACCCTTACAACACCTTTCAACTCCTCTCAAAAATCACAACACAAGGAGTTGAAAGAACACTTACTATCAATCTGTAGGGTGGCACATAATAAAAGCTAAAAATTAGTGAAGGAATTATTGTAATCACATCCTCGCACTACATGTAGCTAGGGAACATAAATAACTTGAAGGTACAAACATCATATTTTAATGTAAAGGGTTAACACAAATGAAAAAAATGCTTTAGTTATAATTGTTTGTATTTTGATATTAGGGTTTCCATTAATACTTCAAAGTATAATAGCTATTCACCACCTACTCTCATTAATTGCTTAAGATTCATTAAAAAAAGAGGGAAAGTAATAATCTTTATTTTACATTGAGTGATCCACTTTGTAATACATGGAGACATACAAGTGAAGGATACGTCATGGTACCTTTTCAGGTCCTCGAGGACTTATACACCTTTTTCACTCATTACTTTTCATTTGGTGCAATAGTACAATATGTCCCA
Organism: Torreya grandis; assembly: GCA_037957365.1. Taxonomy (NCBI): domain Eukaryota; kingdom Viridiplantae; phylum Streptophyta; class Pinopsida; order Cupressales; family Taxaceae; genus Torreya; species Torreya grandis. Next base: position 2,315,934 of record JARHVA010002431.1, on the reverse strand, counting down.
AACTCTTTACAAGACATAAGAACTCCATGTGTCATTATTTAAATTTTAAAATTAGGGCACTTGGGTCTTTGGGGACCTTTTTAGCCTTTTCCCATCGAGAGGTAAATGAGGCAAATTTGAAAAAGGGTCTGAAATCTAAAAGATCTTGAGGAGCTGCCACATGGCATCACTTTCTTTACAGCTTTATATACTTGAGCCCTAGAGACTCTCTGCATCTTACGTACTTAAAGATAAGTGTGGTAATCTTCAAAAGGTCCCAAAATTTAGAAATCCCCAAGAAACCATCACATGTCCAACCCTACATGTAATCTCATACTCTCATTCACCTTTTACCTTCTTACCACATTTCTTTAAATGGGTAAGGGTGCCATATCCTCCCGACCCTCAAGAATGTTCATAGGAGTCCCCTAAGATAAACACATGTATTGCATTTAGTTCATTAGGCCATTCCTCACCTCAATCATCAAAACACATTGAAGGTGCAATTCTATAATTTCATCTAGGGCCACACTTCCATCTTCTTGCTATGAGTTGTTTTTATTATGATTTTTTTAATCGAACCCCTATTTGAACTAAAACATTTTTTTGACAAGGACCTAATTGCTCTAGTGAAATTTTAGTATCTCCACTCTTATGCATATTTTAAAGGTATCCCCTAAGAGATACCTTAAGGTATTACAAAGGCCTTCAAAATATCACCCAGTAGTGCCTTTTGTGTAAATGAAAATTCCACTTGTTCTTTGAAGGAGAAATCCATTATTATGCCTATTTGAAAGGTATCTCCTATGAGTTCTATTGAAGGAGAAATCCACTTTTGTGAATGTTTGAAAGGTATTTATTAGGAGATACCTCAAAATATCACCTATTAATGCCTTCCATTCGCTAGAAAATTGTACTTGTTCTTTGAAGGAAAAATCCACTTTTATCCCTATTTGAAATGTATCTCCTAGGAGATACCTTGAAGGGGAAATCCACTCTTGTAAATGTTTGAAAGGTATATACTAAGAGATATCTTGAAGGTATTACAAAAGCTTCCAAAATATCACTTAGTTGTGCCTTCCGTGCAAAGGAAAATTTTGCTTGTTCCTTGTAGGAGAAATCCACTCTTGTGCCTATTTGCAAGGTATCTCCTATGAGATACCTTTAAGGGTAAATCATCCCCCTAAGTATGCCATGAGAAAATCATACAACCCTACAAAATAATAAGAAGGAAACTAAGGGGCCTTGTAAGGACAAGACTTTGGTAATTGCTTTCATAGACCTAGTCATCAGATCTAGGTCTCAAACTTGGGGACCTAGTCCTTAAATATGACCAAATGGCCACTAAACCAAGGCAACATGAAAAATTTGATTATTTATGGAAAGGACCCTTTCGAACCATCAATGATCAGTGGAGAAATGATTTAAAATGAGAATATTTAGATGGCAATACCTTAGAGATCCCTGTTAATGGGATCAACTTGAAACATTTCATTTGACTTCCCACCATTCCCTGTACATGTTAGATAGTTTTATTTCTCCTTTATTGTGTTTCCACTCCTCATCATTATTTTCCCCCTTGATTTCCTTTCTTTGTTATTTATTTTTTGAATAAGTGCCATTGACATAAGTGACTACTAGGATTACCACGTGTTTTTTCCACATGTTTGAAACACTCACTAAAAGATGGCTATCTACACACTTATCATATATTTAAAATAAATATGATCCATTATGCACAATTCCCCATAAATATTTCCACAAATATTCTAAGGTAATGCTTCAATCATGTGTGCCACTCTTATCATTTATGGCACCAATGTATAAATCCACCCCTTCCCACCTAAAAACAATCACTTGCCATTTTTTGTGTTTGAAGAGAGCATCAAAAAATTGGATAAATTAGAATGTAGCCTCAAAACTAAAGGGAACTAGCAAAAGTGTCGACCCAATTTTCCAAAAAAAGTCAAAGAATTATTTTGATAGTTAGTATTCATCCTCTCAGGAAATGGAAGCTTCTACGTCCTCTTTTGGAAGTAGAAAGCACCCATCAAAGCAAATAGCTCACAACTTAAGAAATGAAGGAGCACCTCCTCCTACATACACCATGAGAAAATCCTATGCTTCAACCCCTACCCAAGCAAAAGGGAAAGTCCTCAATACCTTGCCAACCATAAAGAAACCCTACAAAGATAAAGCTTTGGTGATAGACTCAATAGATGAATTTTTGATTTAGACCTGGCCCACAACCCTAAAAATCTAAGGGAGTGTGCTCATGCCCAGAAGCTTAAAAAAATTAGTAGGAAGGAGTATCCCTCCTTTGGATGTAAAATTTAGGATTATGTGTTAGCACAACACATGGTTCCCTACATGCACCCTTGCCTCGAGATTGTCACCCTATGCATCAAAAAGTATGATGTCTAGACTGGTATAATCATAGGAGGTGCCCATATTAGGGTTAGGATCAACACAAATAATATTAGAGTAAAGATTTGACTCTCACATGATCTCAATCTTGTCATTTGCAACATTGAGATCCTCCAAAGCATCTAGGACTTTGAAGTGGAAGATAGGGCATGTTTTCTTAGATCCTTTCTCAGCCAAAAGATCATAGAGGTGCCTCTCATGCCCTTAAACCTATTGTATTCCCAAGCACAACATGTAAAGGATACTTTGTCCATGCTAGTATTCATCTTGGGTATGGACACTGATGCTAACATCAAAAAATTCTAGTTGGGAATGATCTTTCTCATAACTATGACATAGAATGTGGAAAATTTTCAGATGGATTTCATTAAATCCATTGCCTCCACCATGAGAGAAGAGTTTTAAAATTTCTCAATAACAAGTACCTTTCAGTATCCATCTTATCTCATGCACTTAATATTGTACCAACACTCCAAGTTATCGAAATATCTTCAATTGAACACCATACACATAGATGTTTTTCCCAACATCATCACCCTGGTCACTATTTGGACCCACATCTTATCAATCATGGTAGACTAATATGAGTTCTCATAGTGGTTTATGGCTCCATTTCTCACAAATCTCAGTGGGCAAGATATCATCCCCTAGATGACAAATTTATAGCAAGCATGAATCAAAGGTAGTAGGGTCCCAATTGATTGGTTCTAGGGGGACCATTTCTCATTCATCTGAGTGCATGGGTTTATGGGGGAGCCTTTTTAACTTCCCTATATGCTAACTGACAAGACCCTGACCCTTGAGTTGGCATGATAGCTCGATAATGTGGAATCCCTCTATGGGGTAGGAAAGAAGAAAAAAGGGCTATATGACATTAATTTTTCAAAGGATGGCATCATAGTGTAGAAAAAGCACTAGGAACATCTCCTCATAGCTAAGTTGGTAGAGCTAGGCCTAGACCTGATAATTGATTGATGGGATTATGACCCAAAAGGATATATAGTAAGATTAAATCCCACCAGTGCACTTGAGCATCAAACCTAACCATATCTAGAGCAAAGGAGGTCACCCACATAATATCTCCCTCAAAATTACATTGCCTTGGCCCTAATCTCTTAAGACATCCCCAAACCAAGGGATTCTTTTTATGATAAGGTTCAAGATTTTGACTTGACAAATAAGCTATCTAGGATGATGAAGTAGTGGCTAAACACCTTGGGCTGGAGCACATATAAGTAGGCTACCTTCTTAAAATATAAATATGAGCTCGGTCAACCACGCTTTGTATGAAGATGCCCCAAACAAGAAATTTAAAGAGATATGAGATGAGGCCCACTCAAAAGAGAATGAATATATCATGGAAGGGGAGTCCACACCAAATATTGACATGTTTAGGGATGATAAAGAGGAAGATACCCTATAAGAAGTAGAAGCCATGGTCACCTAGCTGCCACTGACATAGCCATCATCCCTACCCACCTATGCCATGGGTCCACAATAGTAATAGGCACCCCTTGGGCACCTCATGGATGGGTAATCTCAGCTCAAACAAATTGAGGCATCAATTTCTAACCCATCAATGGCCCCTCCATCAAAGAAGACCTTACTTGTTGGTCCTCTCCTTTCTACCTCTGCCTCCTTCTCCTCCATAGCTCTAGCATAAGTTATGATGGAAACTATCACCCAATCAAGTGCTCTGATGATTCCCATCACCCCTTCTTCGGCCTTGATATCCCCACTATAAGTTTTAATAATTCCCACTTCCTAACTCGACACTTCATTATCCCCAATCTTCTCCTAATCCCTTAAGCCCACTATTAGATCTGACCCATTCTCTTTCACATTTCCCATGTCTTCCCTCATACCTTTTATCACTCCCCCATCATCATCATCCACATCATCCTCACTCATCAAATAGTCACCATTCTCCTCACCCTATGGGCTCCCACAATTTTCACCTTTATCCCTCATTGTTCATTCATTTGCTCTTGTAGGAGTAGGGCCTTCTGCTTCACAAACAAACCATCCCATTCCCACTACCTCAAGGAACTCTTTTTTTCGGTGAAATCATCCAAGTGCCAAATTAAATTTAGTAATAGATGGATGCAACAAGGGTGGCCCATGTATCCTAGATGAAAAAGAAGAGGGGAAAATGGGCCAAAGCTAAAACCCAACCCCACATGCAATCATTTTATGACCCCCAATAATAATTCCTTTTGGTCACTCATCTAACCCCTTAGGTAACTAAGCCTAAATAACATATGCAACTAGGGAATTACACCATCTAAGCCATTGGGATTAACCTCAAATAAGCTTGGCCTATTGATAGGGTCAAGCTTATAGAGGAAATGCAGAGGTCAGTAACTACAAACTACATCAAGGTTGTTAGGCGACCCCTTATCCAACGAAAGCACAATTGATTACTTTCTTATAAGCAATTAAACATGAAATTATACCAGAATAATAAATTAACTAGAAACTTGAGACATCAAAGAATTTGAGAGACAATACACACTCTTGTATTAGATATTACTACAAGAAAATACAATAAGGAAGATGCCACTTCTTCCTCCACCTCAAAGGCTTGCCACACCTCAAGACCTTCTTCCCTCTCTCTCTTGCTCAACTTAACAACTCTATAGCCTGAGTTATTATCCCTCCTTGAATGCTTCAGCTGATCTCCTTGACCTTACACCTGTAGATCTCCTTGACCTTGCTTGCTTCAATGCTTTTACTTGCCTTCTTGGTAATTACAATACATACCTCATGGGTCTTTAAATAAGATCCCGTGGTTACAAAAATAGAAATATAACTACAATAATTAGACACATAGCTCGTGACTATAATTAGTCATTTGACATGCAAACACTCGCTTCACTTAACTGACTATTTGTCAATAGTAGTTCTGGAACACACAGGTGACCAACGCTGGTCCCTGCTTGCCTGGTTCTGCCGACGTCGACCAACTAGCTGCCATCGCCGATTGCCTTCTGCACTGCATCTGACCGACGTTGGTCATGTTATCGACGCCGGTGCTTCTGGTTCTTTAGCATCCTCTTCTTTGTGTCTGCAAATAGTTGAAGCTTTTAGCTCCACACCCTAACAATCTCCCACTTAGAGATAAATAGTTGCTACTGTACCTGTACCTATACACCATCTATTTTGTTCCTTTGGCTTTGTATCCCTCTTCAAAGTCACTCTTGAAGACCAACCACCACGCAAACCTGTGATGCTATACCTATCACTTATGCCAAAATAATTTTGCTGCTCCCAAATTCTTCATGACATACTTCTGAACCAACTCTACCCTTAGCTCAGAAAACTCCTTGTATATGAAACCTTGCAACAAGTAACACAATACAGTAATAGGATAATGTAGCTAATATTATCCAACTTGGTAAAGATAAAATACAATGGTCAAACCTCCATTGTTCTATAGCCTAATCAAGACCATATACCATAGCCTTCTGTCTCACGTGTCCATCCACTCTCTTCTCTAATATGGGAATCCATCCCTCTATCCAGTGCTTCCTTCTAGCTGACAACTCTACCAACAAATACCTGTTTGGTTCTTCTCCAAGGACTCACACTCCTCATCCTTGCCAAGCTCCCACTATTTCTGGATTCTACCTAAATTGCTTCTTCCATCTTCCTAGTTCTTGACTATCAGTAAGCAATATAAAGAAGGTGAACAACGAATATGAGGTTCACTTACCTTTTCTGACCTCCATATGGGTGTTTGAGACTCCTTGATAGCTAGATGTTCACCCATCATCCATTCCAGTGACCGATCTCAGCCATCTCCTAGTCTGCTCTCGACCGATGTCGGTTCCCTGCACTGACCCTGACTGCTGACATCATTTCCCTGGCCGACACCGGTGTCCCCCCTGCCGATGTCGGTCCTGATGATCGACGTCGAACTTCTCCTGCCCAACCTACCGACCCTGCTGGTCTGCACATGACTGATGTCAGTTTCTATCTGGCCGACGTCGGTGCCATGGGAGCATCGGCGTCGGTACCTGTGTTTTCCTACAAGTGATGATTTTTTCATCTGCGAGCTCATCTTGGATCAAACCTCTATCCATGCTGCCCTGCTCAAATTTATTTAGCCCCTGTGACTGATCTCTGTCCTTCATCTCCTTCATAAACACCAAGGCTTCTTTGTTCCTGTCAAAAGCATCAAATTTCCTTTTTTTGCAATGAACTCTATCTATGCTTTTTGAATCTGAACACATACCTTTTGAATCAAGAATGTCCATTCCCTTCTTATTCATGTGACCAAGCCTATTAAGCCACATCTTCGAATCTACAACTGAAGTAGATAAACCAGAAGTAGAATCAACAATACAAGTAGACAGATAAAGAGTATCTACTTTCTTACCTCTTGCTAGAACAAGTGTACAATTGGTAACCTTCCAAGAATCTATTGTGAGGGTTATTGTGCATCCCTCATCACCCAACCTTCCAACAAAAATCAAACTCTGCTTCAGAATTGGAACATGCATGACCTCCTTCAACACCCATGTGTTGTTAATCTACAATCTCAGCTGCACTTTCCCTTTGCCAACTATCTGACAACGCGTACCATCCCCTAAATAAAGCACTCCAAAGTCTCCCTGTTCATACTCATGGAACAAATCTCTATTTGGGGATGCATGAAAAGATGAACCAGAATCTAAAATCCATGATCCTACCTGACTATCTAAAGAAAGTATGAGAGCATCCTGTACCAAAATATTTGCATCCTTTGCTTCTTCAATACCTGCATGTTGATTCTCTTTATCTCTCAACCAACACTCTTTCTTTGTATGTCCTTTCTTTCCACAAAACCAGCAGGTAACACCTTTGGACTCGGATCTCCTTCCCGACCTTGATTTCCCTTGCTCAATCTTCTCCCTTTGCCTTCCCCTACTTTCTGCACTTAGAGCATTACCTGATGATTCACCTGTGCTTCTCCTACGTGTTTCCTCATTCAAGATCACACTCACAACATCATCAACTTTTAAGATTTTAGAAGCAGATGTAGAATTACTTACTGCCATAACCAAACTGTCCCAACTTTCAGGCAAAGAACATAAAATCAAGGGAGCCTTTACCTCATCATCAAAGACAATATTGACTAAAGCTAATTGGTTTACCAAACCATGGAAATCACTGAGATGAGTATGTACCGATCCACCTTCCTACATTTGCAAAGTAAATAGCTGCTTCATAAGATATACCTTATTAGAAGCCGAGGGCTTTTTGTATAAATTCACCAAGGACTTTATCAACTCTTCCATTGTCTTGCACTATGATAAGCTGGAAATCAAAGATGATGTAAGGCTCAACCTTATGGAACCGAGAGCCTTCCGATCAAGAACACTCCATTCTTCATCCTTCATATCTGTGGGCTTGCATGCAACCCCACCCAACGGTAAGTACAGATCCTTCTGATACAGATAATCCTCAATTTGCATCCTCCAGTGTTGATAATTCTTGCCGTTAAACTTCTCCATTCGTAGCTTACTTTCTTCTGCCATTGTTGAACTCCCACTCAATCAAAAAACCCTATGAATGATCTGTAATAAAAAACAATAACCTGCTTCCTGCAAACCTTAGCTCTGATACCAACTGTTAGGTGACCCCTTATCCAATGGAATCAGAATTGATTACTTTCTTATAAGCAATTAAACACGGAATTATACCAGAATGATAAAGTAACTAGAAACTTGAGACAACAAAGAATTTGAGAGACAATACACACTCTTGTATTAGATATTACTAGAAGAAAATACAATAAGGAATATGCCACTTCTTCCTCCACCTCAAAGGCTTGCCACACCTCAAGACCTTCTTTCCTCTCTCTCTTGCTCAACCTTAACAACTCTATAGCCTGAGTTGTTATCCCTCCTTGAATGCTTCAGCTGATCTCCTTGACCTTACACCTGTAGATCTCCTTGACCTTGCTTGCTTCAATGCTTTTACTTGCCTTCTTGGTAATTACAATACATGCCTCATGGGTCTTTAAATAGGATCCCATGGTTACAAAAATAGAAATCTAACTACAATAATTAGACACACATCTCATGACTATAATTAGTCATTTGACATGCAAACACTCGCTTCACTTAATTGACTATTCGTCAACAGCAGTTCTGGAACACACAGGTGACCGACGCTGGTCCCTGCTTGCCTGGTTTTGCCGACTAGCTGCCATCGCCGGTTGCCTTCTGTACTGCATCTGACCGACGTCGGTCATGCTGTCGACACTGGTGCTTCTAGTTCTTCAGCATCCTCTTCTTTGTGTCTGCAAATAGTTGAAGCTTTTAGCTCCACACCCTAACAAAGGTAGCCTGTTAGTTAGAAAAAATCAAGTATGATCTCATCAAGTTAAATGCCACAGATGAATGCATTAAGGATAAGGCTAAAGCCAAAGATAATGAACTCAACTAGGCAAGAAATGACCTCCAAAGCCACATTACAATATAAATCTTCTAGGTCAAGGTTGACTAGTGGATGGCCACTAAGACTAGACTACAAGAGGTGAAGGAAAAATTGGTTATAGTTCATGAGAATCTCTCTAATATAGAGTGGACACTCTAACTACTTTGAAAGTTGACACAATAAGACTCCTTGGTCAAGGACCAAGAGATCGAGAGGTTGAAAAATGACCTCATCGCTCACCCTCAAAGCATAAAAATACTTCCCTTGATCCAACAACTGTAAAGGTCTTACTAGGAACATATCAAGGTCATGATAACAAGACTGAAAGTGATGCTTGTTTTCATCACTAATACATAAAAGCTGATGGCCTAGGTGAGCTCATTTGTAAACTAAGTGATCACCTTCATCACCCCTAAAGTCTCAAATCACAAAGCCTAGTCCTGAAGCTTTACAACACCTCTCCTGAGGATTTATAGATAATAGGTGTGGTCAATTGAAGGTAGATGATGATAAAGGTGAATGAGTTCTTAATCTGCAATAAGTTAGCAAACAATACAAAACATTCTTTAATGCCTTAGAATAAGTGGTCCAACAAAATAAGGGATGCATAGAAAAATTAGTCTAGTTGGGGCTCCCCTCTCCTTTCTTAACTGATAATAGTGTTCTCCCTAATGATTAGTTCAAGGTGATACATGAACAAAAGTAGAATGACCAATCCATTTTCATGACCTTTAATCAAATGGCCGATGCTTCCAAAGTGGAGAAGATTTTTCACCCACTTGCCTAACTAGAGTTTTAGATGATGGCGGTGGTTGAAATCCTATGGAACATCTCCTTTAAGGAGATATTTGACTTGAATAGAGCCTTTTTGGCTCTCAATAAAAAGACCTAGCTAAAGAAGGAAGAATGGGTGCCCTTGCAGGTGGCCTTGCAAAAATTGTAAATGTCAATCTGCCTAAATTTTTTGGGTTATTTTGTCCACAGGTAGACTCCCCTATGAGTTACCAAGAATTATGGATTGTAAATCCATAATTGAAAATTTTGGATCAGTTCAAGTTATGACCTTATATTAAATCGAAAATAAACAATTCCTCAGTGCCTCTCAAATTTTCCCCCTTTTAGCCCCCTTTTCATCTTCAAGCCCCTTTCCCCATTTTAATTTTTGTGAAGTGTCAGTCTCTTCTCAGTATCTCCATTCCTATTTTTCAATCATTCTTTGGAATGACATTTTCCTAAAAAATTCATTCCCATTTTATGGTTTGAGTGTCAAAGTTTTTTTTAGACACCCCTATAAGTTGTTAAGAACTCTAGATCAAAAATACACATTTTTTATTTTAGAGCAATTCATTTATAGCTTTAAACTCACTATGTAGTTAGAAGTTCCTTGTCACCTTCCAATAACCCCCCTTTTGACTTATTTCTTCTTTGGTCTTGCTTTTAAATTTTATCCAAGTTGTAGCCCTCATCTACTTATGATGCATGGCATCTTGATGCTCATCTAGCTCAAAGAGACTTCTATATCACTCTGGAGAAGTGCCAGCTTGACACACGCCACATTTGCACTCGATCTCACCAATGAGTTGTATGTCTCATAGTTACAAAAGGATGTTTTGTATGTGCCCCCTTGTGGACTTCTATATTTAGTCTCTATCTATAATGGAGAGGATGTGTTGTTCCATATTATTTGGAGTGGAAAATTCTCTCTGTCTATTGTTTCTTTGTTTTTGATTCTATAGTAGGGGAAGTCCTATCTAATTAGAGCTCATTTATTTTTTAAGATGTGGTTGGTGATCATTTTATTTATTCACATTCTCATTTTTATAGACAACCATTATAGTAGACTAGGATAATAGCAGTTAGCATTTTTTTATTCTATAACCTTAGCAATCACAATTTCATCCTGCATCTGTAAAGATTTCTATAGGAAATTGCTCATCGAGTGTGAGAGTTTTAGGCATCAATAGTATCAACTAGGATATTACTTCATGGGTAACTTGAAGTATCTCCTAGGAGATACCATGAATAAATTACAAACCTTAATAACTCTGAGCAAGTTCATAGTCAAGGTATCTAATAGGAGATTCCTTTGAGGGCCTTCTAATACTTTTATGAGTAACTTGAAGTTATCTCCTAAGATTTAATTTGAAGATATTAAAAGGACCATCAAGGGATTTTTTTTAAAATTGGATTGAGGTTGAAAGAGCATGTGCACAGGAGGACCTAAAATCCATTCTTGTAAGAAAAATTCACTCTTGTGAATGATTGAAAGGTATCTCCTAGGTGATACCTTGAATTTACCTATTGATGGGTATTTTGACACATATTAAAAACATACTTCCCCTCATCTTTCTCCTTTGAAACAAATGTTTGTGGATTCCTTTGCCCATCAGATTGTATTCGATGGTGGACATAATTTATTTTTGATTTGGTCATACCTTATTAGTTAAAGTGAGGGTTAATATATATATTATGAATATTGTATATGTATTTTGGATTATAGTTTAGAATTAGCATACATTTAATTACTACTCAAACACAAAAAAACTTCATACACCGATGCAATATGCAACTTGCATTTTACAAAACATCAATACTTAAATAATTTTAATTGCTTTGTAGAATGTCTTGAGATGAAAAAAGAATTACCACACTTAAAAGGCAGAAGGTGGCCTTACTTGAAGAGAATTTGGATAAAAGGTAGAAGAAGGCCTCACTCCAAGAGAATTTGGATAGAATATAGTATAAAATACCAAAACTAAAATTAAATCCACATAAAAATCTTCCATTTTATGGTGGCGATAAAATTCTTCTTGCTGATTGGTATTTTGAATTGTTTAGTCTGCCAAACATGCATATCGATATATACTTGTTTATCACTACATTGGGAAAAGAATATTCTCTGATTGGAATAATCTTGTCCTGTGATAAGGATGAACTTGAAGATGCCCTTAAATTTTAATTGGAAGTATGGAAAAAAGAAGAGGGAATTCTCTGTCGAGCTACAACTAATTTTAATCAATTTACATCCAGTAAAATGGAGTTGACAAAAATTATTTTTTCTCCTTTTGACACATTTGGGTTTCATTTGAATAACTATGACAACCATCAAATGTCTGGGATAATAGACATAGATAATTTGGTCATTAGGATACAAAACATTTATAAAGAAAAACATGAACAAGGAGCAATAACTTCTTCTACTTGCCTCCATGCAAACATGTATTTAAGATACCTTTCAGCCATGACAAAAAAAATATTAAAGAAAACAAGACAAGCAAGGGAAACATATTTGTATGCAGATTTGAAAGAGGCCATACAAGTACTCACACCAGTAGAGAAAAATAAGATCGAACAGAATGTTGGAACACTTTTGTTGACACAAACTTTTGATGAGACACACCATGAATTCTCTACATGGTATATTTCCTCTAGCAACTACACCTTGAATATTCTTGTAGGGCTCTGTGAATTGGGGGACGCAAATATCAAAATAAGAAATCTCAATGAAAGAGGGGTGAATGATATAATTTATTTATTTTTAAAACATGATGAGGTTCTAATGAAGGATACTTTGTTAATTCCTTTTGATCCAAACAACCTTGACTATTTTATTGAATCAAAGGAAGTACTAGAAGATATGATGGAGAAAAAATAGTAAGGTTCAAAATTGTAGATTTCCAACACATAATTACAACACAACAGAGAATTCTTTTGAAGGAGGAATATAACTCACAATCATTAAGTAATAAATGTTATGTTATAAGGGCAAGATTCATAAAAACTTATACTCTATTTCATATTGTGCACAAAATATGTAATTAATATAATGAAGTCAACAAAATAATTTATAAGGCTTCATTTGTAGAAAGAGTTTGATTTGCACATGACCTTATCAAACTAAGAGGTTGGAAGAATCTTGAAATAAGGAAGAAATAGATGAAAGAAATATATGAACAAGATAAACAGTTATTCACATGAATGAATTATTTAGCACAACAACTGTAATAGAGAAAATGCCTTTTTTTCATGGAACAACCCATTTGGGATTGTTTTGATAATGTGTTTAATTTGTTTGAAAGTGGTACTTTACCTGGTTTAGATAAACAAAATTTAAATCTGATTGGTACAATAATACTTAGAAATATTCAAGGGCTTTTAGACAAACAAAAAGTAGAACTAGCAGATTTATTGGAAGAAGGGTCTATTTCCTTCTTAAAAACCTTGGGTACAATAACATGGAAAATTGGTGCAAAAAGGTGAAGCTAAAAAGTAACATATTATAAAAAATTGTAGATTATTTCAATAACCATGATATGACACTGCCACTAGACCAAACAATCACACTTAAAGAGGTAATGGAGCATTATAAATTTTTTGTGAAAAGGTTTGACAATTTGTGTGTCCTAAATGAAGGTATTTCAAAAAACAAAAAAGGTTTGGAAGCATTATCTCAAGATTTATTAAGCATATTGAAAATTTATCTACATGATGATAGAGGTCATCTTCCCTGTATAGATACAAAAAGATTTAGCTGCCATTATGGGCCCCCTTGTCTTTGGCCATCCATTTTAGAAGATTTTAGTGAAATGTTCATTCTTGGTCTGAACACCGACTTGATAATTATTGATCTTCTGAATCTCATTAAAGTTTTTAAGGAAGAACATCTTTGACTATTTCTCCAGGATTGATTGAAAAATTTATTGTTCAGGCCTTCAATGTATTCATCATCCACAAAATAGAACATTATCCTACCATTTAGATCTCTCTTAAGAATCTACGTGTTGGTGATTTTTGTTACACAAAAGATATGGGTGTCATACTATGGCATCTAGATAATTATGGATTCGATTGGACACATATTAGAGGTGTCAATTTTTGTCAAGATCCAACTCATTTTTAACTACAAGATTTCTACCTCCATTCAAAAAAGAGTAGATTAGAGGATGGTTTTGACATCTACAAAGATGTACCAACATTTCAAATGATTGGTTCACACAAAATAGGAAGGCCATTCAAAAATAAACTAGACACCATACTTTGGGAGACACTTATCTCTACTTTCCATGATCTGGATGCATGTGACATGCTAGGGGTATATACTAGAGCAAGATTGGTGCATGCTTATGCAAAATTGAAAGAAAATTTATCTCACATTATAGAAACTGAAGAACAAACAATATTTAATATTTAATTTCAAATTTTTTTGACAAATTCAGAGCAACCAATACAAGAACAACTGCTTCGATTAGTACTAGGTGCATAACATTTTTAATTTATTTTATAATCATGCTTCATTTTTCAAATATAAAATCTTAACAATATTTTGGTGTGTACACTTTATTTTTCAAACCTAACAACTTAAAAATATTTCAGTGTGTAGAACCAATGGCATTGCATGCAAGTGAAGAAACAATAATAACAAAAAATCATATAAATGAACATGACACATCGTAAGTTGAAGAAGGTAACATATTAAGATCATGCATATTTTTTAAATCATATAATTTTTTATTTATCAATGATTTATAGGACTGACAGAATATTTATTCATATGTTTATGTCTCAATTAAAATAGTTCACAATGTAGCTCAAGCATTTTGTGTCTACAACACAACTCATGACACAACTATGTAGGTTGGTGCCTCCATGAAAACAACACAAGGTAATACTTTACAATGAGACATATTTTTAAAATACAAATATCAAATCAATTAATTATTAACAATAATTTTTAGTTACTACATTATATAATACCTTGCAAGGAATAAATAACCAAAGCTTCAATGAAATAGTGCATCCATACAAACTACAAAAAGGAAAAAAAAAAGGCGAAAACCCCTTTCAATAAATTCGTAATTATACAATTTCATACAAGTATAGAATATATTAATTATCTTTATTTATGTAAAAACATTACAATTGAAATTTTTCATGGACAGGAGATTGTAGAATACAATAAAATATAGACTTACATCAACTTGGGATTTGGAAGTGTGGTTCATTTTATTGTTGTGTAGACTTGATGTGGTTGTATTTACCCATTAAAATGTTGTTTACAAGTTTAATTTACCCATTATAATGTTGTTAACATGTTAAATTTACCCAGTTAAAACTAACACAATATGTGATATACTATGTCTTCAATATAATAAATTTTGATGTAGAGTATCCATGTGTTATTTATCAATAAAAAAACAATAAAGTATATTGTGCTATAAACAATTATATTGCTATTGATTCAAATAGTTTTTAATTTGATGTGTCTTATTGGAAGTATATGAAGGGGGTTCAAATATTAAGGTGTATTATATTTATTTTAATTTAGTGATAGTGAACTATGACTTATAAGAGTTACTGTAAATCTTATTTGTTTACTGTGATGGGCTACATAAACATATAAATATAGATGTTGGTTGATCATACTTTCAATACTGTAATAATATAGATGTTGGTTGATCAATGTTAAATTATTATCAATGTCTATGAGAAATGAGTTATGGCAAAACTGGACTGATTCAGATTATGATACATTCATGGTCAAGTTATAAGGATCCAATATGAACTTTTATATGCATGTGTGTTACAAAACTAGCTACAAAAATGGTACATCTGTGTATAATCAATATTATAGTTACAATGTGCCTGAGCATGTACTTATTTTTATATGGATCTTTATAAGATTTAAGTAAATAATAATAATAATAATAAAATTATACAAAATGCATTATGTTTTTATGTTATAATAAGAAATGTAAATCAAAATTGCATCAATGACCAATATAGTAACATGTAAAACGTTTTCTTAGAAAATTTTCATGTTATATCTCTAATTATAATATAATATTATTAATAAATGATTCGTTTCTTTTTTAACAAATTGCAAACATTTCAAACGAGGAGCTAAAACTGACTTCTAAAAAACTATTGATTTTGGGGTTGTATGACTTATTATTTGTTGTGCACAAAACAAAAGATATGCAAATGCATGATATGGGAAAAAAGAAGATTATAAAATTAAAAATATGTAATACTACATTAGAGATCATTCCAATGAAAATTTGAAGGTAGCAATGCAGTCTTTTTCTCATGTTGGCATTTGGTCAATGATAGAGGATAATCATTTGAGGATACTCATTCAAGCCATGGGTTACACAAGTTCAAATTTCATGTTTGTTTGGGGGAAAAGATATTCTAATCCATTCAATATAAACATAAATAAATTGGATGAAGTTATTTTTAAAGGGACTTTCAGAGATAATTTTTCAATTGCCAACACATTTTTCATTGATTATAATTCTTAGAATTGTGTTACAAATCAAAAATTGAAAATGAGTTATGTTACGTCAAGTAGATTTAGTGGAAATGGAAGTCATAAAGATGAAAAGGATTGGAGAATCAAAATGACATCAATCATCACATTCTTGGGAGAAAGCAAAAAATCCATGCTAGCAGTTGTGAACCAATGTTTAGAAAGATGTAACTTTGCCTGATTCTTTTAAGTGTATTTATCATTATCATCAATTTCATACAAATCAATTCTAAATTATTTCAAAAATAGTTCAATTAATTTCAAGATAATCAATTCTAATTTAGATTTACTTTGCTCTAGTTATTAGTACAATTTGATTTATATTTGGAGATTCCTTGAAATTATTGAATTAGTATATTAACACTTGCTCATTCAGAAGATCTTCCCAATGAACAACAAATAATTGTCAGGATATTTTATTATGTAGATGACTAAATTACTTAATATGTTTTCATCCATAATTTGGCTAGTCAAAGGGTGCCATGTGTCCCAACAACAAACGCTAATTCAAATGATCAATGATCGATATGAAGGCCCAAAAGGGTGCTAGGATTGCAAAACAATCCAATCTATTCAAAATGATCTGCTACCAAATAGTTTGAAATAATTCAATTTATTTGGAATATAAAAAACATATTTATGAAGAAAATATTCTCCACTCCACTTTAGTGGGTATAATTTTAAATTATTTAATATATCCCATTGAATTTAATTGAAATGATCTATGCTTAAATGGTTTGAAATAGTCTAATTTATTTGGAATAAACAAAATTTATTTTTGGAGAAAATCTTCTTCTGAATCACTCCATTTTATAGGTATAGGTCTAAATTATTCAAAATAGCCCTATTTACTCAAAATTATCCATGCACAAATGCTTTGAAATAGTCCAATTTATTTCAAATATAACAAATTTATTTTTGAAGAAAATTCTCTTCACTTCACTTTAGTGGGTATAAGTTCATTTTATTTAAAATAGCCCATTTTTTTCAAAATGGTGTATTTCCAAATGGTTTTAAACAGTCCAATTTATTTAGAATATATGAAATTTATTTTTCAATTTTTTTCTTCCACTCCACTTTACGTGGTATATGTCCAAATTATTCAAAATAGTCCAATTCATTCAAAATGATTTATGGTCCAAATGGTTTGAAATAGTCCATTTTATTTGGAACATAAGAATTTTTTTTAGGATAAAATTTAATCCACTCCACTTTAGTGGGTATGAGTCCAAATTATACAAAATATTCCTTATATGCTATCAACCTTCTTTCCTGACTCAATATTGTGCCAATTCCCACATGTGATGTGTCACAATACACCTAAAACACTTTGCCAAAATCCATCAATGATAAAATAAGGGTCTCTATCACCTTCTTTTTTAGTAACTAAAAACTTTTTGATTCTACCTTTTTCCACACAAAGTCTTTACCTTGAGTGCAATTTGTTATGAGTGCAACAATGTTACTAACATTCTTAATGTTTTGTAAAAAGTTAGTAAACCATGGAAACTCCTTCTCTTTGTTATACTCCATGGAGTAGGCCACTCAACAATTGCTCTATAACTTCATTCATTCTTACCCCATATTTTAAAATGAAAAGTTTCTAAAACACCAAACTCTTTTGTATAAATGTGAACTTCTTCAAATTTGCATAGAGTTCTTCCTTCATCAATAGTTATATATTAACATTCTTAAATTTCTTAAGTGATCTTCTTTATTCTTACTAAAGATCAAAATATATAACTATAAACTTACCAATCTAATATTATAACATCATGCTCATCAACCTCATAAACATGAAAGGTGCATTAAACATTTAAATTGGCATCACCATCCACTCATATAAACCATTTCTAGTCTTGAATGATGTCTTCTATTCATCCCCTTCTTGAATCAAGATTTGATAGTAGTCTCTCCTTAGATCAATCTTACTAAAATATGAGGTTCCTACAAGTACATATATCATATCATCTACGTGGGGTACATGAAATATACTTTTGATGGTGATCTTATTGCTTACCCTACAATAGATACACATCTTCCATGTTATGTCCTTATATGGAGTTAGCAATGTTGGAGTTGCACATGGACTCATGGTCTCTATCACCACATTATTTCTCACTAATTTAGTCACCTTCCTATTCAACTCTATATGCTCTATCGGGCTCATCCTATATATTGCTTGATTAGGTAGAACAAATCCCGGGATTAAATCAATATGGTGTTAAATAACTCACTTTGGTGGTAGACCATCTGGAGATTTATCAAATATACCATTAACACACTCCTCCAACACTCTTGCTACTTATGTTGGTACTTGCACATCCTCTGCTTTCTCTTTTTCCATTAATGCACAATAAAACTTGTCAAATTTAGTTCCTAGATAAATTATTTTTTGGATAACATGTTTTTTACCCGCCCTTCTTCTTTAATAGGTAATAAAACTACCCTCAAACCATACTTCCAAAAGGTATATATGTTATTCTCTTCATCATGGACTATTGTCCTATCATACTTCCATGGTCTTCCCAACAACACATGGTATGCATCCATTGGGATAACATCACACCACATATCATTTTGATAAGTCTTTTCTATTTTAAACTTGATTAAATGAATCTTATCAATAGTGGCTTAATTTCATTTTTTAAAATAGGTAATATGATAAGTATGAGGATGCTTCTCACAATGTTTACCTAGTTTCTATGTTATTTCTTTAGAAACCATGGTTTCATAACTTCCACCATCAGTAATGACCTTACATACCTTCCCTTTTGAAGTTCACTTTATTCATAAAATATTTTTACGAAGCCATGAGTCTTCATTATGTCTTTGCCTTTTTGTTGCACATGCTCTTTCTTTGTAACCATCATTATTCTTATCAACATTAGAGTGTCTCCTATATTTTCTATAACTTCTGCATTATATTCCTCTACATTTTCCAAATTTACTCTTGGCTTCTCCTTTTGCCTCTTTTGTTGTGCATGATGATGGGGACACTCAATTGATCTATTCCATTTTTCACCATGCATGCAAAAAATAAAAGGTCTCTATGGGGATTTCCATCCTCTACTACCACCATAGCCCCTACCTCTTTGAAACCCTCTTCCTCTTTGCTGGTTCTAAAACCCTTATCTAACATATTCTTGTCTCTCCAGTTGAAAAGATGATTCTTCTTTTGTGGAAGTAAACCCACCTCATCCCCTTAATGAGGATGATGTTCCTCTTCATCACATGTGGTATCCAAAAACCCTTATTACTTTTCTTCTCTTTTTCCCTCAAATATAGTTGATAGGCATCATCCATGATCTTTTTTTTAAGCATGCATAACTCATATTGAATAAACACTTTAAATAATTAGCATACCTTGAAACCATTTTTTCCTCTGTTTCTTCATGTTCCACACGAATAGACAACTTGTAAAATTCATGTGTAGTCATGTACATTTAACTCTTGTTGTCTCATGTTTAAAATCTTCTATAGAGGATTTGTGAATAGTCTATATGAAGGAACTTTGATTTCATTCTATTTACTATTTTACTACATATTCATATTTTACTGCTTGTCATTCCTTAGCCTTTCCTTTCATAAATGATCACACTATATCATGGCATGACCCTTCTTCAACTTGGTACATATAAAATTTCACCTTCTTCTCATCCCCATTAATATTCCATTCAAAAAGATTTTCCATACTATTTACACAGTTTATCAGCCCCTCTGGGTTTAGATTTTCTCCATACTCAGAAGTTACTTCACCTTTTATTCAATTTTTTATTCTTATGCCCTAACCAATATCTATTCCAATGATGGTGGCTCCTCTTGTTCTTCCTCATCTTGGCTAATCTCTATGTACTCTCTTTCTTCATCACTTTCATCTCCTACTTGCCTTAGTCTATGCCTTCCAATAATTCCTGTAAACTTTTACATTCTTCTTTGAAAATACTATAGGTTCCTATTCAATCGAACATAACCTCCCCCTCTTCTTGCCATCTTCCTTCTCAAAATAAATCTCTGCAAAAAAACCTATTTTTCAAAAGAAAACTTCTCCAAAATAAAATTTTAAACACAGGGAACAAAATTAATATCTCACCTTAAAATTTAAGCAATCCTTCTTTTTTCCTTTCATCGACTCTGGGCTTGCATTGATACCAAATGATGGGGTCAAGGGCCTATAAATTCAATATTCAAATCTGACCTAAGACAATAAAAGACCAAATAAAATCAAAAGTCATAAAGAATAAAGATTAAATAGCCAAAGACAAACTCTCCTTTTCTATTAAGCTTCAAATCTATTACATATGGATGAAAGTCAATGTCTTTATCAAATTTTACCCCTTGCCCTTGCCCCTCCCCCTCTTAAGATATGGTGTGTGACTTTAGACAATCTATAGCTTTACACACTTATCCTTGTTCCTTTGGCACTTAAAAATATAAGTGAAGCTTTTATATAATTACTTAGAATTACTATTTTTATCAATTTTATTTACACGCTTAACCGTGTTTTTAGGCACTTAAAATAAAACTAAAGCTTTTCT
Organism: Torreya grandis; assembly: GCA_037957365.1. Lineage (NCBI taxonomy): Eukaryota > Viridiplantae > Streptophyta > Pinopsida > Cupressales > Taxaceae > Torreya > Torreya grandis. The sequence goes on along the minus strand of JARHVA010002431.1, from coordinate 2,295,255 downwards.
ATAATTTCCCAAAATTACAAATTTTAACAATTTTTTAATTTTTTTTTTAATTTTTAAAAATGAACTTGAATGGGTTTAAAAAGTCTCATAAATCCTTACACATCTAAAAGGTTTATGAATGACATAAAACAATGATTTTTATGAATGACATAAACAATGATTTTTATGAATGACATAATATAATGATTATATGTTTAAGATACAATAAAAAACATACACATAAAATTTAAAAAAAAGTGAAAAAAATTTAAAATCTAATTTTTAGCCTTTAAATGATCTCGTTTGAGCTTTAAAATGTGTCAAGTAATTAGTATGACTTATGTTCGCAGTAAGCTCTAAAATATCTTCATTTTAGAAAAAAGGGCTCAAATGAAATTCTGGGTCAAAAGTTTTACCTCCTACTTATGATTTTATATCAAAAAACTTAAAAACAAATTTAAATTAAAATTTAAAAATAAACATTTTATCATCATAAGATTACAATTAAAAATTAAATATTTTAAATGTCAACATCCATCAATTCAAAAATATAAGTGGAACAATATCCTATAATCATTACATTCACGACTCTTCTTTATTCAACCCATTTTGTGCATATCTAACTATTATTAAAGAAATAATTATTGTAATATATTGTAGTTCTATCAGTTGATCTATAAGGAATGAAGAGTCCACATCATGGGCTTCATGGCTAGGAAGGTTGAGTAGTCTACCTCCATATACAATATGACCACATACATTTTTTTTTAGATTAAGCCACAACCTATATAAATTATCGTTTTTGGGAAAAAATAAAAAATAAAAAGGAGTTCAACACACATGACGTGTATTTTGTTGGTCCAACTTGAACAACCCCACAAATAAAACTTGAAACATAATAATTTTTCCTGATAAGGTTGATGGAGGCTGGGGATCCATAATTTAACCCTTAGGAGTACACGAAACCACACTCAAATGAATAAATTCATTTTTAATCATGTTTAATATGAATCACATTAAAACTCTTATTGTGTTCTTAACATTATTGTCTAAGAAGAAAAAATATTTCTAATTAGATATATAGTTTACATATTTTAAAATTAGTCTATTCCTACTAATGAAAGGTTGAATTATGGATCCCCAATTGCCATCAACATTAGCATGAAAGATTATTATGTTTCAAGTTTGGTTGGTAGGGTCCCAGAAGATGGAGTAATATGATACTCTTGAGGTGTGTTGATATCATCATTTTATACTCTATCCAATTAAATATTAACCATCATGAATAGTTTTATAAACAAAATCAATACTCAATAATCAAACAACTATCAAATTATGGCCATTCAATCTTATATAAACTATATGAAAAGTGTTATACTCTTCCCTACAATATAAAATAAATGAATTACAATGCCATTTTGACAACTACAATTAGTAAATACCCTTAATTTCATACATATCTTTATGTATCAACCTCAAAATATTATGGAAGATATAAAATCTCTAATAAAAATTGTGATAAAGGACATAAATTGTTTGATAATTTTTTTTAATAGTTTTTTTAAAACTTTTTTAGTGAATCACAGACAACAATAATTGTTAGACATGATGAAAATTATTGTTTATGTTTGTTTTTTTGTTAAGGTTTTATGTGATATAGGTCGTTCTTGCTATACCCAAATTTTTAATATTATGTAGTTATCATATAGTTGGTCAAGGCATATTTCATTGGCTTTTATTAGTTCAAAGAGTTTAAGAGAATTCTTATAACAAACTCTCTAATGCAACGCTGTTTGACAAACTAAAACATTTAGAGAAACATATACTATACTTATTAGCATACTATGTTGTAATTTAAGTTTTTTTACCTACTTACAAAATAGAAGTAATTGTCTTAATTTTATCATTTAATAGATATGTGTCCAATTATGTAACAAAATTAAATTATTTAAAAAATTAATGTAATGATTAAATGATATGTTAATGTAATAAATGAGTTAACCTTAATATAATATTAATTGAAAAATATAATAATATAAGAAAAATATTGAATTGGTTTACCAAAATAAATAAATGAATTAACAAAGCATTCTAATTTGAATCTTATACTACTAAAGATTTAAATTGAAAAAGTTTCAAAGTTTTGAAAAGAAGAATTTGTTAAAGGACATACTGTGAAGTCATTCTTATTCATAATAAGTTGTTAAAATGTTAAATTAGATTTAAAGTTTTATATTTTAATTTTAGTTTTTAATAATAAATTTAGAAATTAATATTTTTTAAAATATTAAAAAATAAATCAAGATATAAATATTTTGAATTTAATTTCTAAATTTTAATTAGGTTTCAAATTATTAAATTTAAATGAGGTTACTAGATTTCATGAAACTTAAAAAATAATTAAAAATTTAAATTTTTGAATTTTAAATTTATTTTTTATTTTTTAAACTTATGAATGATGGCTTTCAAAGTGTTATTGACATACTAATTATCATCTTTATTAATATTATTGTTATGTTAATTTAATTTTAATAATTTTTTTAAAGTGATGTTCTAGACAATAATTTTATAAGCTATCACTTTTGTTTTATTGAATTTATTTATCATGTTTCTTAATCTTAATTTGGATTAATCTTCCTATTTCACTAACTTATAGTTTAATACATGAGCATTTGATTATGTACACTCACTATTTAGCTAAAGGTTCAAGCTTGTATTTTATGGAAAGATTATTTTAAGGACACTAATAGGTAAGAACGTTGTTTCAATGCTTTTTTGGCTTAATGTTTTAGAAGTCTTGTCAATCATGTTTTTTATGTAACGAAAACAAGCCTTACACTTATTATGACTAATAATCTTAAATTCTTTATTGAGTTTTTATTTTATTTTAAAAAGTTTTGCTTATCAGATTATGATCAGATCATTTTCTCATAAATACGATGTCTGAAGGTACTTTTCTTTCTCAAAATGATTCGTATCAACTATCTCGATGGCTTTAGTAATTAGTATTTTTAATACACCAACCCTTTTTGTTAGGTGATGATGGGAATCAAACCTAAGATTAAATTAAAGTGTGTTTTCTTTCTACATATCTCATGCAAGAAAATCCCATTTCACTTCCTTTTTATAAGAACATCCTCATAAAATAATAGAATAAAATCCTCGTATATATTGTTTAGTCCAAGTATATTATTCATAAACCTTTGAAAAACTAACACAATGATCACAAGATATTCAAAACATGCCCTAATAAAGTTTTGAAAAACTAATACAATCACTATAATATGTTTTAACTCGATTATAACATGTGTTACTATAATATTAATTTTAAAATATAACAACACATTAAAAAATTATAAATTATTTGACAAACTAATATAATAATTATATAATTTAAAAATTATGACTATAACAAATATAAAGATTATTATTACTTCAAAACATACCCCAAAAAAAAAATTCTTGTCCAATTAAAAAATGACATAATGTAGTATAACAAAGTTTACACAACCTAAAAATTTAGAAAAAAACCAAACATTTATCACCTAATATGCCCTTTCCTAAACCAAATGCTCCTTGCAAAAGTTGATTTTTCCTATCATTTTTATTTCCATGCAAAAGTGAGGGACTCTTTGCCTTTAAAAAAAACATAAAAAAATTACATGGCTTTTTCAATATACGTTATTTCTATGTCAAATTTGTTAGCTAATTTTTTTTTTCATCCAAAATGCGTTGAAATTTTGATGTATGTTAGCTTATTTCAAAATGCAAAAAAGGACCAAATGTTTTACTATTTTTTAAAATTAGGGTCTACATCCGCATAGTAGACAAGAACAAATACAAGGTACATAACATACTCAAACAATCAAGGAAGTATTAGTAGTATACAACACCCCCTAATGTTGAATAGGGAATGAAGACAACACAACTCAATATATCCAAAAGTGTCAACATGGTAGGTGTGTATAAAAATATGACAAAAATCCTCAAGTGAGAGTACCTAATGTGCCACATGAAGAACTCAACAACTAGATTATGAAATGGAAGTCCCAAAAAACATACACATGCATGAAGGTAGAAAAAGCTAGAAAATTCCCATAGAACTTTATAAATCAATGCAAATACTTCATACATTTGAAAAACCTTCCCAAAATATGTATAAAGCACTGAAGTGTGATCCACTATAAAACCGAGGTGGCACTTATACTCTCTAAAAATTAGTATAATTTATAGTTTACAAAAAATATAATAAGATGAAAAAATCTAAATTTGACTCCGCACCATAATACTTAGATATTATAGCTACAAAGAGTGAAAAAACACGCACACTTAAACAACATGCAAATCTGAATTATAAATCAAAACTTATGGCCTCTAAAAGGTTTTAAAAAAAGATTTGGCTAGTAAAATAGAAAATAAAATAAAGAATATAGAAAAATGGTTTACCAAAATAAAAAATTAACCCCAAAATTGTGTAGATCTCAAAAAAATAGTCAAGGTGAAAAAAACAAAACATTTAAATAGACCTAGATCCAATCTATAACTATATATAAAAAGTAAAAGCTCGTCATCATGTACTAAAAAAACATGAAATTTGGTCTTGAAAACATGCTTGATGAGCTAAAAAGGCCATTTTCCTTCCCATTAAGTCATTCTTACCTTTTCCAATCTCTAGATCTACACAAAACATGATATACATGGCTTACAAAATGAGCTCATAGTGTCAGATTTAGGTGAAATAAAAGTCAAAAATGACTTTCAATGGCATGTTGAATGCAATGGGAATGTTTGATACATACCAAAACACTCAAAAATGAAAAATGACATAAATCTCTTCAACATAACTCCTCCATATGTAGATCTACAACAAGTACAGGGATCCAATTGAAGGAAGAAATTGAATATGAGCAAACAAGAGATGGTACATATGAATAACCTCTCATAGAATATAGATTACACCATGCAAATGACCATGTGTTCTAAATTTTGAAACCCACCAAAAAAAGATTGGCTTACAAACCTACTTATTTAGAATTTAGAAACCACCAAAGAGAAATGGCTCACAAAAAGTTGTTTTGAATTTTGAAACCACCCACAAGAGGAATGTCTTATCACTTTGTTTTGAGTTTTTGAAACCACCCATAAATAATGATCACTTAGAATCTTGCAAAGGGGCTAGAGGAGTTATGTTGGAATGTTGAGCTTGATAAAAAACTTTCGGAATCTAAAATGACTATCTTAGTAGAATAAATTCGATCCCTAAGCTTTGATACCATGTTTGAATAGGCTCTAGATACCATATTGGGGGGAACATCTCTTATCACTAAAACCATGTCAAGAAACAAAAATACTTATAAATTCAACATAAACACCATCTACATAAAATATTTAGACAATATAAAGAGAATAACTAATAAAATTAACTATATTAACTAAATGTAATATACAATATATATGTGAAACTAACAATGGTAGCACTAGAATGAGATATCCTAAGAGACTACATTTCTACTAGCTATGGATAGCTGACTCTAAGTTCTATTCCAAATAAGAACACAAATGTTCCTTATATAAAAAAACAAGATGTGGGTGGGAGATTATTATTGGTAGAGTAAAAAGTGGGGTCATTCCCAAAGTTACGTCTAACCCTTCTCACACATATGAGGATAACTACCACATTAAATGTGCACTTAAAAATTATTTACACATAAAAAATCACATCTTGTTAATAAAATTACCTAAGGTGGACTTTACAACTAGTGTGAACATGACATACACCAACAATGAAACTAAGTTTAAGTCCCAGATAAATTTAAAGAAATGAATACTCCTCAATCCTTAACATTAAACCAAAGAAAGTATATTATTCATACATCCAATACCAATATATGTTAAAAGACTTAAAATAAAATAAAATATTTATCTTTCAACTAAAAATGTTTACATAAGCATTTCTCCTTAAAGCCTTGCTCATGTATTTCCTAAGTTGTCATCTCTAACCAAGTGATGATTTTGTTCCATACCTTATAAGTTGCATTACACATCTAAAACTTCAAAATACAAACTCCACCCTGGGTTGTGCAATGTGTACCTTATGGCTCTTGTGTGTGCAAACAAATCGATAATTTTAAGTCTTTATAGCCTATCCCAATCATGGCCTTGGCTTATAGACTCCAATTAACTATTTTTATACACCTGATGGTCCCTATATGATCTCATTAATTTGGTTGTTAGACATTGTATGTTTCATTTTGTTATTATTCTCATTTTGGATATCTATATTACTTTTAATATAACCAAGCGCTTCAATATTATCCTCAAAATTATCATGTAAGCTTGGATGACTAGGCCCTCAAGCCCTCAACCAAAATTTCCTTTCTCTTCTCTCTATAAATACTCACAAGACCACCTTAATTTCATATTCATATAGTTGTTTTTCTACACAACATCTAGATGGTAAGCTTATAAAAGTTACATGTTTAAATGGTAGTATGGAAAAAATGGGTTTTAATAAAAATGTAATACATCTATTTGTATAATTTAACTAGGTTTAAAATATATGTAAAACAATAAATCATAATTGATTAATATTTCCAAATAAATGATTAGGAGAGGGTTTAAAAGAATATCCTGATTTGTGGATGATATGAAAATAATCATCTATTGGATAACACAATTAGGGGTTTTATGGTAATATAATGAGAACCTTGAAAAAATATCATGATTTGAGCACCTCCCCATAACTTTAAACTCCACATTTTGTGCCCCAGAACCATGGAATTCACATTTATGGAAAATAACATGTAACTAAAATATGTTTCGATGACTATGTTTGCTAGGTTTGGGGTTTCAAAAACATTTTTTAATATTTTGAAACTTCACATCAATTATTGGGAAATTGATCTTCTTGAAACCTTAATAGGGTAACTAAACTTGTAAAGGATAGGGGATTTTTTTTGGTGGACCTTACTAAGGTTCAACAAGGTTATAAGAATTATCTACCTATCAAGCCCCTCAATGATACATAATATTGAAGATAACACAAGTAACTATAAAAATGATTCAACCAAATAGTCTAATGTGATGCAAATATGAATTTAAGTGATAAAATGAATGCTCTCTTAATGCTTAATTCCTCTAGATTGTTGAATATAATGTTGTGAAAATAAATATTAGATAGTTTTTTTTAGAATTTCTTTAGATTCTTGGATGCCTTCTCTATACGGTTGGAGTATTTGCAAACCAATTGAATTAAAGTTAGGAACCTATTAACACATAAAGCAAAATCAAATGGGACAAAAAAAATAGAAGAGATGAGACCATAGGTTACATGTGCACTCAAATAGACACACAAGATAAACTCCCCCATAAATATGTATTGTATATTTATGGACCCTTACAAAATATAGTGTACTATTCTTGGGTACCACAAGAAAAAAAGGGTGCAAAAACGAAGGGGAGAGAATAAGGAGAGGGATCAATAGAGAAGGATAAACAATGCACCAATACAACCTAATTTTGACTAATAATTAGAAAGTATGCTAGTACCCTACAATAATGCCAATTTACAAATAATACATGCATAGGGTCCATTTTGAGGTGTCTAAATAATGGCCCACTTTGATGTGTGTGTGTGTGTGTGTGTGTGTGTAAGTGTTAGTAGGGGATTGCAAATAGTAAATCACAAGATTTTTTTATAGTTATGGTTGAAACATGAGTATATTTTGTAACTGATGATGTATATGGATAGGATCAATATAAATTTAAACACTTCTTAGAACTTAAAGGAAGTAGGAAACTAGAGTCAAGAAGCCAAAGAGTCATGTAGACTCTATAAAAAGTGTATAGTCACACTAGGAGAAGGTTGTCTAAGTTTGGAAGTAGATAGACATAATAAAATCACTTAATGTATTATTGTATGATGTATCCCTAACCAATGCTTTACTTGAATATGAACACACACACACACACACACACACACACAATAGATTAATTGTTATTAAATTTTGAAGTTTCTTGGGAGGTTTTGGTCTCATCTAATGGAGAGATTGAGGAAAATCAAACTCTATGATTTTGAATCCCTATTATGAATGGGAAAAAGGAGATGGTGATAGGTCTGATTAAGAGGATGTTGAGTGGATGGATTTGGGTCTGTGGATTTAGGCAAAAGCAACCCCACCATTTGATAAATCTATTGGAGGATTTACAAGTACATGGGCATAATGACTCAAAAGAACATGTCCTGCTCAAAAGGTGTCTTCCTCATTGGATGCTTCTTTGGAACCAAATACTATTGGTTAAGGTTTTCATCTTGATATCCTAACTTCTATGGTGAGTAGGTCCTTAACCAAGATGGATAATGCATTGATTGGAAAGTTCATTAATGTTAGAATAAATATTGATGATGTGCAAAAATAGGATGAAAGGAAATGGTGTCCTAAAGGCCATCTTGAGATATTAACCATGATGAAAGGTTTTTTATTGATTAAATTTAATAATGAAGAGGGTTGTTTGAGGATACTAGTAGGTGGTCTATGGTTTTTTGGTGGAATGGGTCTATTTTTTAGAAAATGGAAGCCTTGATTTGACCCAAATAAGGAGGATATAAATCTCATACCAATATGGGTGAGATTACCAAGATCACCTATTGAGTATTGGGAAGATAATATCATGATTGGAATAGCCAATTTTTTTGAGAATTTAATATCATTTGATGCTGCAACTAGATGAAGGCCAAGAGGAGTGTACATGCATAATTTTTTGTTAATGCATTTTTGGGAAGAACTCTTCCAGATTCCATAATGATACACCATTTTTTGAGACTAGAACTAGAAAATAGAATAATGACATTATTTTTTGAAGTGAAAAAGTTGTCACAAATTGGGTCACATGTACAAAGCCTGTCCTACAAATAAATATGAGTAGTACCTTAAAATAAAAAAGGTAAATGTTTGGTAAAGAAAAGAAAAATCTCTCAATGATCAAGATATTGAGGATTTGAATAAGCAAGTAAAAGAAGCAACAAAATATAGAGAAGAATGAGAAATAGAGTAAAATCAAATGGAGGTGATTATCCCAGAAGAAAAATAATTGGATTTAGATAAGATTTAACACCAAAAGGAACAAAATATGGAAAAAAATGGAGGAGGTTAAAAATGAATTTATTGAGCACCATGAAATCCTAATTCAAGCTATTGAAGGCAAAGATATACTCCTCAGATCTAAGGAAGACAAAGAAGAAGGTGGAATTTTAAAGGAAGACATGGAAATTTCTTCAGATATCCTAGTTTATTCTAATTTTAAATTATTAGAAGTTATTGATGATTCTTTAACTATAGAATAAGGATTATAAAAATGAGGAATTTGTACCCTATTCCCTGATAAATGATGAAGAGTTCACTCTGGTTTAGAGGAAAGGAAAGGAGGTGTTTGAACTAAATTGTATAAGGAATACAATGTCTAGTGTGGGGAAAAAGGTTGTTGATCTAAGTTATGATAAGAAACTAGGGAAGTTTAATAAGAGGGAGACCATTAAGAAATCTAATAAAAATGATATAGTTTATGGCATCTAGGAAACTTTGGAAGTGTCTAGAAACTTGGTTTCTCCTTCTAAATGATTATCATTTCATGGAATATTAGAGGTCTCAACAATTCTACTAAGCACACAGTTATTAGAGATATAAAATATGATATTAAGCCTAGTATTTTAGCTATTTAGGAAACTAAGATGTCTGCTATTTCAATTTTGGGTTCTAAAAATAATTTTTGGAAGGAAGCTTCAAGTTTTGGTGTTAGTGTTGATGATGCTTCGGGAGGACTAACTTATTTTAGGGATTGATTGACTGTTAAATGGGAAGTTTTATTTAGTAATGAACAACACATATCAATTATATTCAATAATGAGGTTGATAAATCTATGGCTTTTCTATAACATCTATGCTCCTAATGATTATATTGGTCTAAGGAAGCTCTAAGAGGAATTAACTAACTTTAGACTTTTGTGCTTATATTTTAAATGGATGATAGTTGGGAATTTCAACACCCCTCTATCACCCTTGGAAAATAAATGTGGGAGGAAATATTTTAGTATAAGTATGGATTATTTTACTAATATTATAACAAATAATGGTCTACTTTATGTGGAATTGAGAGGATCTACTTTCACATGGTCTACTAAATAAATAGGGGAGATTTTGATTCAAGTGCATCTTGATATATTCCTTGTTATGCCTGATTAGATGATTAGTCATAATCTCTGCTTATATTCCTTACCCTTAATTGGCTCAAACCATAATCCCATATTACTTAATATTGATATGGGTAATGCAAGAAACACAATCTCTTTTTTATTTGAAAATATGTAGATGCAACATCTTGGTTTGGAGAATAAAATTAAGGAATGGTGGAATTTAGATATTAATGGTTCAACTATGTTTAGAGTAGCTAAAAAACTTAAGCATGCCAAAATCCATATTAAAAAATGGAATAAAAAGATTTTTGGGAACATATTCAAGAATAAAAAGAAAATTATGGAAGAGTTGGCTGCCTTAGAAATGAAAATTGCTTTTAAAAGTATGGATCATAACTCTTATTGCTAGGAAAAAATATTTTGAGTGAGTATCACTTTGTTATTGCTAATGAGGTTATTTTTTAGAGGAAAAAGTATAGAGATATTTGGTTTAAAGAGGATGACAAAAATTATATTTTTTTTCATATTTCTACCCTTAAGCATATAAGTACTAACATAATTATGGAGATTGTTAGAGATAATGGTGAATCTAGTTTTGATTGTTTGGTGATTAAGGATGAAGCTATTAACTTATTTAGAAATCTCTTTTTTAGATAAGAAAACAATAATGGGAGTGTGGTGAACAAAGTTTTAGATGTTATTCCCTTGATTCTCAACAATGAGGATAATAAGAGCCTATTGAAATGGTTTACGGTTGAAGAAGTTGAATTTATTATCTCTTCCATTGGAGGGGATAAGGCACTTAGTCTTGACAACTTTCATGTATCTTTCTTTCAGCAGTACTAGGGGATAATCAAGGGGATGTGACTGCTCCTATTATTCTCTTTTGGGAAACTTATAAAGGATCTAAACAATACTTTCATAGAATTGATTCCTTAAAAACTTGGTGCCAAGGATTTCAAAAGTTTTAGTGCAATCAACCTTTGTAATACCATTTATAAAATTTTCACTAAATAACTTACTCTTTGTATCTAGCCTATTTTCCCATTTATTATTTCAAATCTTTAGGGTAGATTCATAATTAGAAGGCAAATACAAGATGACATTCTCCTAGTTAATGAAATGTTTCACTCTATGGGAAAGGGTGGAAAAGAAGGTATAGTCCTTAAGCTCGATATGAATAAAGCTTATGATAGGGTTTCTTGGGCCTTGATATTATTTTGGAAAAGTTTGGGCTTCAGTTGTATTTTAGTAAGCTGATTTTGATTTATATCTTTATTGTTATGTTTTGTATTTTGATTAATGGTACTCCAAAAGGTTTCTTCCTTGGTGAACATGGTTTTAGGTAAGGAAACATGTTATCTCCCTTCATTTTAATTATCATGACCAAATCTCTGAGCACAACACTATCTATTTCCATTAGAAGGGGGAAGATAAAAGAAATCAAGCCTTATTGAAATATAGATCCTATTTCTCTTCAAAAACTTATGGATGCCACCATAATATTAGCTAAGGTATTGATGAAAGAAGCTAAAGAATTGAAAAAACTTTTGAAGGACTATGAGGAAATTTTGGGCCAAAAAATAAATATTGATAAGAAATCCCTATTCTTTGTTAACACCCATTTCATCCTTAAACACAAGATTGATAGGATTTTAGGATGTTCAATAAATAATCTCCCTAATTCATAATTTAGAATGCTAATCTTCCATGACAAGATGCCTATGGATGTTTGGAACTCTTTGTTGGATAGGTGTCAAGATAAAATGGATGGATAGAAGGGAAGCCTTCTCTTTAAGGCTAGTAAATTATAGTTGATTAAAATCACTTTACAAAATCTTTCGATACATATGATGCATTAGTTCAAAGTTCCTAAAATTATTGTTGATGAGATGATTTAAATTAAAGAGATATTCTTGTGGTCTAGTGCGAAGGAGAAGAATAGTTTCTATTTGGTGGCTTGGGATAAAGTTTGCCACCCAAAGAGTCATTGAAGATTGGACATTTAGAAAATTAAACACATGAATTTAGCCTTTGTGCTAAGATAGGATGGAGATTCCTCAAGGAAATAAACTTGTGGATGGAAGTTCTAAAGGAAAAATATTTGGATTTATGGGAGGGTGAAAAATGGCTATAAGATGAGACTCTTATGCATGGATATGACTTTTGGAATTGGTTTATTAAAGGAAGCAATATGATTTGGAGGGATTTAAATGGAAGATAGGTTTAGGAAAAACAATGGTGTTTTGGGAAGATCCATGGTTGCTTAGCCATCCTCTTCAAAGTGCTGATCCTTAGAATAGGGTTAGTGATAGTTTGAAAAGGAAACGTTGTGTTAGAGTTGTGGATTATATTTGTTATAAGGACTGGGGTAGAGAGTGGAAAGTGATAGCCATAAAAGATATGAATCTTGAGGATCAAAAGATCATCTCTAATATTAATCTTTTGTTAAAGAGTTATTTTGTTAGTAGGTCTACTATTGAGGATAAACTGATCTGGGAGGATTCTATGGATGGTAATTTCAATGTTAAATCTGGTTATAAGGTGGCCCTTGGAGATTTATTAATGGTTTCCTTTGGGTTAAGTTATGGAATAAGAATCTAACTCCAAAATTTAACATCTTTTTCTAGCTGGCTAATCAAGATAAAGTACTTACTATTGAGAATCTTATGAAAAGGGGGATGAAAATTCCTAATCATTGTGTTTTATGTGAGGCTATTACTAAATCTATCACTCATATGATGCTAGAATGCCCTTTTGCCTTTTTGGTTCTTGGATTTATCTTATCTAAATTTGTTATTGATTGGATTCAAATGTCATTGTATTCATTAGAAGGCCCCTTTTAAGAGCGTCATCCTAAATAATTTATGGTATTTATCTTTACCCAATTTTTTTAGGGTTTATGGAAAGAAATGAACCAATAATTTTTTAAAGGTTTGAAGAGTAGTATTGAATTTGTGGCATTGAAAGTGACTAATTTTCTAAAGGAAAATTTTGTAACAATTAAGTCCAAGCATAATAATAAAATTAAGGATTGATACAAATTAAAACTTATCCAATGATGAAAGGAATGGCACTGACTACAAGAAACACTTAAGAAGTTTGATTAATTGGACTCTTCCCTCACCAAGATGGGTCAAACTAAATTTGGATGGGGATTCTAAAGGAAATCTTGGGAAAGATGGAGGAGGGGGGTTATCAGAGACAATGTAGGGGTTATGATAAAAGTGTATGTGGGGAATATTGGGATTTAATCTAGTTATTTTATTGAAGCTATGACGGTCTTATGGGGTGTCAATATTGTTAAGGATGTTGGCTCTACCCATATAATTATAACAGGTGACTCCTTAAATATAATTAACTATCTTAATAAGAAATAGGTTCTTGGATGGAATATAAGTAACTTGATGCAAAAAACTCTTGATATCATTTAATCTTTCTAGTAGACTTTGATCAAGCATACATATAGAGAGGGGAACAAGATTGTTGATTGGTTTACCAATAGAGGAGTCAATGATCAAGATTTTTCCAAGTGGAGAAATGCCAATGATATTCCATTAGAGGCGATGCAACTCATTGCAAAGGGGGTTTGATATGCCTCGACCTTGGTATCAATTTTTTTTTAATCTTATAGCTAGTGTAAAAAACTTTAGTTTCTTCATTTGAAAATACATGACTTGGTATTATTGTGTTTACCAAATGGTGTTTGATATAGTGGGCCTTAGGGTTATAAATTATAATATGGCTAAAGGCAAGACTCATAGACTTATAATGATGCTTCTTATCAGTTGTAATCATGCCATAAATTCAATCATTGGTAAAGATGATATTGGGTTGTGAAGTCATATTTCTCCTCATGCTAAGCTTTGGACTAATCATGTTAAGCTTTGGTCTAATCCCAAGGACATAAACCAATGTAATGTCATTAAGGATGTAATCATTTCACATAAAGGCAAAAAAGAAGTGATCTATGGCCCATATCTCAAATGTAAAATTTATTTTATAAGCAACAAGATTGACAGTAACCTGAGTTTCATTTTGAATAAAACTATTGTGATGGGAGGAAATCTATGTAGAGTAAAGCCCATTAGTGTAGGCACAATTAAGAAAAATAAGGAAGTTTGGCCCATTTTGGAAGATGGTGGTCTAGGTAGTTATATGGAAAACATTTAGGGTAGTAATATGCACATCTTGATTGAGTTTTTTAGAGGATGGAATGGGTGGATAGTTTCAATGAAAGATATGACTATTCTAGACACTAAATAGCTAATTTATCAAGTCACTGGAATGAGTATACATGATAAGAAATTATACAAGAATAGGCACGTAAAAAATGAATACATGGAGAAATTCCTTAAACCTAAGGAGCAACTAATTGATTTTTAAGGGGGATATCTCAAAGAATCTCGGCCCAATCCATATCATGAAGTTGCCAAATAGATTATGAAGTACATTACTATGGAGGGGATATCCCAAATCATCTTCTCTTATCACTTTTCACTTCTAAATCACTTTTGTCATAATATTCCTTTTAGTATGCCTTTATATTTGTTCCTTTCATTAGAAATATCCATCATTCATGTGTAGTTAGGTAATATCCATTTGCCACTCCATCAAATATTGATTTTTATATGGTATAATCATGAAATATACCTTAGGATTGGACCTTAGTCCACCATAAAACTAATAGAACCTATGAAGAAGGATAAAGTGATCCCAAAAGGGAAAATGAAGGGAAATATTTCAAGAACTATGTCTATTAAAATTATTGAAGAGACTCTTATTTCAACTCCTAGTAGGAAACCCTATATGTTTGTGGTGTTAGACTTGGATGAAGAAGAAAATGAGGAACAATTTGAGGTGAATTTAGAGGACCCTAATCTATTAGGTGGTTCTTTTAGTGTGGATAGATAAACTATGGAATCACTAAAGCAAACATTTTCAATGCTGACAAAAGAAGGTTAGGATGAAGCAATTCAAGATGATTTAAAGTCAAAAAAGAGAACTGGGGATTTGAATAAAAATGATCTCAAGGATAAAATTAAAGCTTTGACTACTGATATGGACCTTGATAAGAACATCCTAAATTAGATTATGAAATAAAAAATAACATGAAGGAATATATCAACTTGATTAAAAATATCTCGAGTGGCAAGATAAGTTTTACTAGGCAATGGTAGGTACTTAGTGAAGGGGACATTGTTTGTCAAAATATGCTGAGGTTAGAAGAGAGGATTTTGTCTTTGGAGAAAAAGAAGGTGAATATGCAAGATAATATCAAAAAACTCATCCAATGAGAAAACTAACAATAAAAAATTATGTCTCTAATATCAATGTTTTAAGGAAAGTTATCAAAATTGGAAGGGAGGAACAAAGCAATGTGAGGATCAATAGGAGGAATAAAGGATTTGAAAATGGGAAGATTTTGGAACTAGAAGTGACTAACGTGGGTGACCTTGAGAAAGTTCTCAATGATTTAGCTAAAGAACGGAACTCTGCCTTGTATGGACTTGATATATAATTTCTATTTGCTTATTTTGGTCTCTAGTTTTTAGTTGTGTATCAGTTATTGATCCATTTTTTATGATTAACTTGTTTGTTTTAATGACTTTTTGCTGATTTTTGGTGTGTTCTTTTTGAACCTTCACCTTTTGGTTGTAAATGAGATGAGACCCATCTAAAACCCACCTTTTACCTTTATTATACACACACACACACATGTGTATATATACACACACACACACACATATGTATATATATACATACATATCTATGTATATACATACATACACATACATATCTATGTATATATATATATATATATATATACATATATATATTATTTGTGTGTATGTATATATGTGTATGTGTATGTGTGCGTGTATGTATATAAATATATATCTATATGCACAAACATTTATAAATATATATACATATGTATATATGTGTGTGTATGTATATATATATACATACACACACATATATACATATGTATATATATTTATATATGTTTGTGTATATAGATATATATTTATATACATACACACACACATACACATATATACATACACACAAATAATATATATGTGTGTGTGTGTGTGTGTGTGTGTGTGTGTGTGTGTGTGTGTGTGTGTGTGTGTGTGTGTGTGTGTGTGTGTGTGTGTGTGTGTGTGTGATCTATTTATATGTATACACACACACATATATATGATGTTAATTTGCATGTTAATATTGTGTTTAGTTCCATTGTAATAAAGTATATGAATCCTTGGTATGTATCTATTATTTGGATTTCACATTACTTGGGAAATGAATTATGGTGATAATTAAGGGTTAGCAAAGTTAAGATATCTTGTGAATATGTATTTTCACAACTGATATCTTGAAACTTCAGGTAACTTATAATAAAGTATAGCTTTTATATATCTTAATTAAGACTTTTAGGGACTGTGCTGACAACGATTTAATTTTTGGGACCCATAAGATGCTAAGATGGTTACCAAGTCAAATACACATAGAGATGACTCGAGGAGAGGATACACTAGTTTTCTGAGGAAGAATCTGCTATAATATGGATCCTTGCACAAGAAATTATTATTGAGCATAAATGTTGTGATATATATGAAATATTTTGGTACAAACTTCCAAAGGTGCTAGCAGCATGGTTGTCAGGGTTGGAACAAAACTATTTTGGCTTTGTAGATTGGATAAATTGGAATGGGAGGAAGCAAAAGTGGAAAAGCTATACAAATTAGACATTGAGGTGATCTTGGAAATTGATGGCTAGGTAAATATTAATGTTTATGGGTACTAACTAAGTTTGTGATTCAAGGATATGTTTCTTGTGATATTATACATGATTTGTTTGTGAGGGGGATATGGGTGAAGTTTTTAAATAAGTTCTCTATGCTAGTGAAGATGTTAGCTATGGTGCCGATTTTGATAGACATGGAGTAGTGAAGTAAGACAACATAGGAAGTGATTTGAAAAAATGTGAATGAAGCGGAGGTGAACTATTGTAACTAGACATAATATGAAGCCTAGAACAAGAAACATGATAAGTGAGTAGAAAAATATATAAGATGAAAAGAAAATAATTGGTCTTCAACAAGTGCTAAGAAAATATAAGATATGGGGGAAACATAGTAATGTTGATGCAAAATGTTTGAAGAATGCTGCAAGGAGGAATGTAAGAAGGATATCACATTAACTGAAAGAAAACAAACATCCACTGGAAGTGATTATGCTTGAGACTTAGAGTGAGCTAGATGAAACTAGAGGGATTACAATAAGAGATCAAGAAATATAGTTAATTTAATAATGGGTATGGGAAAGTGATTAGAATATCACAAGCATCGAGTTGGGTGATGAAATAGAATAATGTATAAATGACTATAACATGCAAGTTGATCTTCAAAATTTATTCATTGGACTAGAATAAAACACATTTAATGAAAACTAATATAGATAATGATCCAGTTAGGGAATGAAAACAACTCTTTCATATTTAAGGAACACATCCCCTAAACCATCACAATTAGATAGAGTGGTAGAAATAAGAAATATGGTTTTTTTAGAAAAATTGTAGATGATATGAAATGGTCAGATGAAATTGGGGAAAGATTAGCTATAATAAGATTATAATCTAGCTCAAATACTATTGCATCATAGTTTGGCATGGACAAAGTTCAAAGCACACATATCATAAGTAGTAGTAATATAGAAACAAAAACATGAATCAAGCTGGTGATTAATCATCATATAACATAAATCATGTCATTTCACACATGAGATTTTGTTACTCCACAACCTAATGATGAATCTATTGATCCAGAACAATACCTCAACCTTTTTCAAATCAACTACCTCCTTCCTTTGCATTTTCTTCTACAAAATGCTCTTCTTTGCAGACGTCATTTTTTTGAATCATTTTTTAAATGGAATAAATGATAATTTATTAGATAAGTTCATCCTACTCTATTAAATTGAACCCCTCATTTATAAATTCACTTAATCCTTTGTCAAATCATCTCCCTCCTCTTTTTATTTCTTAAACCAAATGCTCCTTGTAGAAGTTGATTTTTTCTATCATTTTTATTTCCATATAAAAGTGAGGGAATTCTTACCTTAAAAAATATGTGGTCTTATATAACTAAAATTATTGATGTTTTATAAATATCTTATGAATTCAAGTAAAATAAAAAATTACATGGTTTTTTTGATATATGATATATCTAAGTTAAAATTTTAATGTCAAAATTGGCTAATTTTTTTCCATCCAAAATGTGTTAAAATTTTGATGTATCCTAGCTTATTTAAAAATGCACATATGGACCAAATGTTTTACTATTTTTTAGCACATTTCACCCATTAGCTCTGTTATTTTTAGAATTATTTTTGTTATTTTATAAACCTTAGTTATTTATATAGATCTCTTCCCTAAAAATTAGGCACATCGGAATTTTAAGAAGATATAACATTCAATGTGTTGTCATAACTCTCTTGATTTAAATTTGGATGTTGATATGTGGTGTTCAAATTTCATGACTGTTATTGGTGGGCCTTTACTTTATGTTTGTATAAAAACTATACATTTAACTTAATATAAACTTTTTCTAAATTGGATATTATCTTTTAAATAGTGAGCATCTTATCTTCCTACTCTCAAGCAATTTAATGTTTAATATATTTTAAATTTTATTTACTAGTTTAAATGATGGTAAAGTGTATTTTTATGTCATCCAAGAAGGTACAATTTTCAAAGTATACTAAGAGAGCTAAATATTAAAACAATATAACTTGATGCCATTTTGGAGAAAATAACTCTTATCATTGAAACCATATCAGGAAAGAGAAAGCCAAGAAATTCATCATAGACATCATAAAATAATCAAAGAATATAAAGAGATTTACTAATAAAATATATTGTATTAATTAAATATAATATAGCATATATATGTGTAACCAGTAATGGTTGCACCAGAAGAAGATATTTTAAGACACTAGATCTCTAGTAGCTATAGATTGCTGACTCGAAGTTCTATTCCAAATAAGGATACAAAGGTTCTTTACCTCTATGAAAATTAAGAGGTGAGTTAGATATTATTATTATTATTATTATTGGAGTGAAAGGTGGGATCATTCTAAAAGTTACACCTAACCCTTCTCACACATGTGAGAATAAATACCACATTAATAATTGTGCATACACAATAATTCACATATTGGTAACAACACTACCTAAGGTGGACTTAAAAACTAGTATGAACACCACACACATGAACACCACCCATGAAGATCAACTTAGGTGATGTGGTAAAATAGAAGTCTTAAGCTCAAAAATATGGGTCCTAACAATTAGGGCTAACTGTAACAACCTAAATTAAAAAACAAATAAATCAACTTCAAGTTACTCAACACTATTTAAAAACCTAATAGAAGGAAACTAATTTGTAGAAAGCATGATCAAGTCCATAACTATGTTATACTGAACACATGTATTTGGGTAAGGTTAAAAATTATTAAAGATGTTATCAAAAAGTTACATTAACCAATCTATAAGCAGATTGGGGTGTATCAATGTACTAAACATACATTTGTACACTCAAATATGTTTACATAATTTATGACCTTCCTAAAAGGACAAATACCAACTTTTAGCCTTAATCGAATGCTTGTACTTGACATAAAATAATATGCACTATGACTATATAGAGAAGCTAAACTCTAATTGAGGGTGCAAGTCAACCTCAATAAGATTCACATTAAGTTAAGCATAAAGAATTTAATTCACAACAAAAGAATCATTATACTAATCTTACACATTCAATGATTTACATAAATATGTGAACATAGGGGCTTAAGCTTCAGGTTTATTTCCAAAAGTAAGACAATGGATATGTTTTACATTCTACCATAAATACATGTTATGTAAAGTCTATTTTCATCAATTAAGGATACCTACTTATATCATCATGACTTGAGATAGGATCATTGCTCTTATGACTTTTATAAAGATAACATTCAACAATTTTATCAAGATAATTTGAATTAAATAAGAACACATTATTAATTCTTATTATTTGCAATCATTACCACATATGTGGTTATTACATCAAATGGAATCACCTCTAATTTATACATAATAACAATAATTAGATTCAACAAATATACTTAAGTGTATGGATTCGACCATCCTGCAATATCATATAGTAATAGCTTACTATATGTAAATTATGATAGTCATATGGTCTATTTGTATCAAGATAAATAATGAACAATAATAAAATAATCCTTTAAGACTCTAACATACTATTGATGTTTCAACAAACATACTTATGTTTTGCATAATTCCATCTCAAATAATTTTTTCATTGCTTTAGATTTGTTACGTCAACCATTAATCATCTTGATATAACTTATTCAATGAACTTGTCCCTTTATTTAACGAATGACTAAGTTACAAAAACTATTCTTATTTAGTAGAACACTTTATCAATTTCCTTCTTAGTCATTTATAACTTATTAAAATAATTGAATATAAAAATATAAAAAGAATGAAAGTCATATATCTCAACATCAAGAATTAACTTAAAGAATTGTTTTGAAGATTTGTAAGTATTCACTTATAATGAAATTGATTAATAAGACAAACTATCATTAGTAAGAGTATTAATTAACTTGTTACAACTAGTATTTACATTATATTTAATTTTCAGCCTAATTAAAAATATTAATCCATATATCAAGAAAGTTATAATTTGAGTCTAAAAAATCTTGAACCACATGCTCAGTCCTACAAGAATTATGACTTCATTTCATTGAACCCACACATAATAGAAAACTAAAATAAGATATAATATTCACACTTTGGCTATATCCATTTACAACTTAGAATAGTATTACAAAATTAAGATACTATACTATATATATAACACAAATTCTTTCTATTTTGTTATGAATATAATTCAATTAAATGAAATAAATGTGTATTAAAGTTTCTATAAGTTATCTTCTAAAACTGCAACTTTATAAATTAATGCAAATGCAACAACTAACCCAAAGTATCTTATCAATAAATTAGTAACTTTTAATCCATTAATGAATATGACAATTGAATTACACTACTTAGAAATGAACTCAATAATTTAATTTAAATAAGAATACAACTAATAATAAAATACTCAATATATTTTCCTTTATGACATCAAAAAGCAATTTATTATCTCCAATACAAGTAACAAATCTACTTTTTAAAATACAACATTTAAATAGAATTTGAATGATAACTTCAGTGATCATAATCAAAAGATCACATCACTTATTGAATAATCTTCCATATACATTTGTACTTATATGAAAATAGAAAACAACATATATATCCATATTTTATAATAACAACATAAATTAATGCTACAACCACTTTATATATAATCAACATAACAACTTATTGTTTCCATCTTCGAATAACAATTCATTCACATAAAGAATAAGACTATAAAAGAATTGTAATTACTATAATACAATGAGACATTGATTAATATCATGTATTTCCACTAAATAACAACATAATATAAAACCAAATACAAGAAGAGTCTAAACACTCGAGTCATCTTCCAAAGAGAAACATGCAAAAACCCACCTATCCTACCCCAATGAGCCCCCCATCAGTGGCTCGAGACCAACCCATCCATCAGTTGGATGTGAAGTTCAAAAATAGGGTTTTATATAAGGGTGAATAGAAAATGGAGATTTTGAACTTTGAAATCAAGAATACAAAAAAATGAAAATAAATTGACTTAATATAGTGCATGAAAGAAAAATACTTATGTTTACCGTTAGTATTATCTTTCAATAGGTGAATAGATCTATTTTAATTCCTTGGATCAAATAATGATTATTTTATCTATTGAATTCAGATGTTATATTAATGTATATACCTTACATGTATGTAATAATCAATTAGTATCGAATATATTCACAACTACTTCTACTCTCAATAATTATCCTTAAAAAGAAAGTAGACATCAAAAAATACAAAATCATATTGGCACAAAAAGAGTCATGACACTAAAAAGAGTCACCAAAAGTATACAAAAAATGAGAAGAATCAACCTCAAAATTTTGCATGATAATCCATTTTAAAAATGCAATAAATTTTCAACAACATACGAAATCATTTTAAACTTCAGTGAAACCCTGTGCTCATAAATAATCATTTGAATCAAGAATAAGCTTACCAAAACCCTAAATAAAATATAAAATAAACACCTCCAATGAGATTATAACTACATACAATAACTACCAACCATAATAAAATCTCAAAAATTTCACCATAACCACACTAAACATCCATTCACTAAAAAGAGGAAAATAGCAGAGGTAAAACAAATAACTAGATCCATTATTTAAAAAAAGATAGTAATAACATATTCAGTGCTAAAAATCCTAATGCTTAACCATACTAAGTTCATAAGCCCATTCAAACACAATTCACAATAATACTCAACAAAAAATAAACTACATAGTTAAGTACCCAAACCATGCATCAAATCAAAGGAAAAACACACCGAAAGTATATCCACAAAAGTATATTTGAATACACATCAACCATATCATTATGGGTTCATTGTGAAATCTATAATGGTTCATTATTCTTTTGTTTATACTCCATTTCAAAACAACATAAAATAACTACTATATTTTACTCCATCTCAAAGAAAAAAACTAATCACTTGTTGAATGCACTAATAATAGAAAAAGAATATCGTGGCATTTAAGAAAAACAAAAACTTCTTTCTTTTTTGCCCTTAGTTGAGCCCTCACAAATTCTATTGATTACCATTAAAGCCCATATTAGTCTTGTATTCTTGCTATGAACAACTGAGAATGTGGTCCATCAGACATCCCATATTATCACCCAAATGCAATTGAAAAACCAAATTCCAACAATTCAAACCAGTCCCACTAGGCCTTCAATTGCCTTCAACAAAAAATTGAGTAGAGTTTGGCTGATTGAGCTCGCCACATTGTTAAATAATCAAATAAAAAGACTTAGAAGCTACTCGATATGTTGAAATTGGGATTTGGGTCATCATGACCTAATTCCCAATAAATTTAAAAATAAAAGTTTAAATACTACGATTAAAACAAATCCAAACTAATGAAGACCCCATGACCTAGTCATGGTCCACTCCTTAAGCATAACAAATTCAAGTCTTCAAGATAATAAAACCACCATGTCAAATCCATACAACAAAGTCATAATAAATAAAACCAATTTGAAGCATCCAACAAAATATAATGCACTTATTCCCAACATATATCATATTTAAATATTTATGCATTATCTTGAATTTACAACAAAGTCATATAAAGATTGGTTTCTTTGGATACTAAGTAAGAAGAAACACACAATTACTTACAACAATAATAAAAAAGAAAGACCAAGCAATAAAAATGTAGTCAAAGACTTAAATATAAAACAACTTTGTTCATCAATCAAATGGATAAGTGAATAAAATAAGAAAAAAGGACCTACTCAAAATAATGTTCTTAATCTCACATCTTGAAAGATCACTAGCTCATTATTACCCTTTTTGACCCTCTATTATTGAATACCAGATCTAATGTAGCTCGTTTTCCTTTTTATGATCCTATAATAATCATAATGATACATCAACAGTATCTTAATGGAAAACCAATATCAAATATGAACAATAATTTCAATTCAAATTTACATCAATCAATTCTATAATGAACTAAATTTAATTATCCATATGACAAAACAAACATGTCCAGTACACAACATATGATCACAATATTTCAAAATAGAGTCTCAATAACATCCAAGTAATATTATAATAGAAACTGAAACAATTATGTATCATGCTAAAAAAAATCAAATGTACAATCAATAGTGTCATAAAAAAGATCAGATCACATAAAAATTGAGGTCATGACATCTTCCCCTACTTAAAAATAAGTTATCCCAACAACTAAAATAACAAATATAATGCCCCCTAAAAATATGCTCATCTTCCCAATTAGCATTTCATTTAGATAATGGATCCAATTAGACCAAGATTTGAGATTTTTTTTAATTTTGCAATCTAACACTGTGATTGTCTAGGATCTTCACTGGTTCCAACTACATCTTTTCCTCTTTTGAAACCTGAATATTTTTCTAATCTAAAATATAGGAAGGATTAGCTACATTTTTTCTTAATAAAGAAACATAAAAAATATCATGAATCCTAGACAAATATGGAGGAAAGTCTAATCAATAGGAAATCAAGGTTGATTCTTTCTGGGATGTCAAAGGGTCCAACAAATCTAAGAGCCAATTTAGAAGATTTTCCAAATTTAATAGAAATTTTCTATGATCTAACATGCATAAATACTTTTTCACCAACATTTAATTGGTGAGGAATCCTTTATAAATTTGCATGGCTGTTTTTTCTATCTGAATTAACCTTTAGATTTTAGTGTATGAAATCCATTTATACATTATATTCTTGCAAAATATCAGGGCTGACAATAACTATATTTTCTAGGCTATCCCAACCAAGAGAAATTCTACATTTATATCCATAAAAAGCTTCAAATAGAGCCATTTTAATCATAGAGTGATACAAATTATTATAATTAAATTCAACTAAATATAATAAATCTTCCTATTTGATTTTTTGGTCCATAACATACATTCTTAGCATGTTCTCAACCACTTGGTTAAGCCTTTCCATTTGACCATCCATTTCCAGGTGAAATGAGGAGCTAAAGTTTCAACTTTTTAAAAATGTTGTAGTTAAGGTTTTCCAAAATATTCAAGTAAATAACTTATATTTATTAGAGATAATGATTTTTGACATGCCATGAATTCAAACTAATTCCTTCAAAAAACATTCAACAAATATGGAAGCATCATTAATTAAATTTATAGAAATAAAATGACCATCTTTTATAAATTTATCAATCACAACTAGAATAGTGGCATGCTTACTACATGACTTTGGTAAACCAACAATGATGTCAAGTGAAATAATAGTCTACTTGCCTTGTGAAATTTCATGAAGATAAAGCAAACCTGCCAAATGGTAATGTTAAGCTTTTACCTACTAACATTCCTAACATTTTGCCATAAAATCATCAATATCATGCTTTAAACTAGGATAATAATAGTGCCTTTTCAGATCATGTGTCATTTGTTAAGCACAAAATATACTGAGAGGGGGGGGGGTGAATCAGTATATTAAATATCTGTTTACTTAATCTAATTTTTTTTCTTTAACCACTTAATCACACATTCAAGATATGTAATAAAATTGAAATAATAATTTGTACCACACAAGAGAGAGAGAGAAAGACACCAAATTTTTACGTGGAAACCCAAAGCAGAAAAAACCACAAAGAACAATCTCAAGTATATGAATGAGCACCAACTCAAAATACAAAGTTCATAAGCACCAACTTACAGGAGCACCAACCCCTTTGCCAAGCACCAACACAACAACTATTTGTGAGAACCAACTCACAGGATTATCAACCCCTTGCAAAGATTTGTGAGCACTAACTCATGGGAGTACCAACCCCTCTTGTGTATAGAACACAACTATATCTCAATGTTGCTTACTCAATAAATGATAGAAATCTACAATATCTCATGCTTTTCTCTCTTCAAAAACAAATACAAACCATGTAATCTCTTGCTTATTACAAATGTCTTCCCAAGCCTTTATTTATAGCTTTACAAATGACTTTTGGCATTCACCCTTTGTGACCTTTAAATCCTCATGGAAAATGGCACCAAACTTGCATGACTCCTTGTATCCTTGCATTTGAAAAGTCATATGGTGACCCTTCATAAGCAAAAGTGTCCTTTCCTCTTTTGTCTTTATCTTGGTGACTTTTCATATTCCTCAAAGTGTCCTTTCATAGAAAATTGTGCCATACCTCTTTTATCTTCACATGGTGACTCTTGAAATTCCTTAAGATGACTCTTCATGAGAAAATGCATCCTATTCCTCTTTCATCTTTTACCCCGTGACTCTTTGAATTCTCCATGGGCCCTCTTTTGACTTATATGAAACCAAAAATATATTGATTAATATTAAATAAATATTAACACACATTAGCCAATATATGAATATTAAAAACACCATTAAATGCAATGGGGCCTTTATGACCAATAATGCTAGACCTTTGACATTAATGACAATATTTCCAACAATCTCCCCCTTTGTCATTGATGGAAACCTCAAACTAAAACTGTTACATCTTGAAACCTACACATACTATCATCTGAAAAATATATAGTAACTCCCTCTTATTGTAGCAACCTATACCTATTCCCTGTACCTATTTTTGCACCTATATATGCACCTGTTATTCTCCCCCTTTGACATCAATAGCAAAGGGCATACCTGAAGCTAACACTTATCTCCCCCTCAACTAATGCTATGCTTCAATAGCAAGAAGTACAATAAATTAATTCCAACTTCTCTCATAGATACTCAAATATGTTTTTTGGTAGTGCTTTGTAAAAATATCTATAATCTATTTTGTACTACTGATATACTCCATCTTAACCTGTTGATCTACAACCTGCTCTCTCAAGACGTGACATGTAAGGGGAATATGTTTTATTCTTGAATGCATCACTAGATTCTTTGAAATATTAATAGCACTTGTGTTATCACAAATAATAGAAATAGGTTCATCATACTTTACCTGGATATCTTCCAAAGTTTGCTTCATCCAAAGCACTTGAGTAAAACATAATACCACTATAATATATTATACGTCAGCTATAGAAAGTGATACTAAATTTTTCTTCTTGCTTATATATGATACTAAGCTATCACCAAGGAAGAAAGATCCTCCACTTATACTCTTTCTATCATCCAAGCACCCTGTCCAATCTGAATTTGTATAAGCAATCAAAGTGAAATCTCTACCTATGGGATACCACAATCTATAATCCAATGTCCCCTTGATATATCTAAATATTCTCTTCACTAACTAAACATGAATATCTTTTAGAGTTGATTGATAACTTGAAACCATACCTACTGCATACATGATGTCTGGCCTTGATGCTGTTAAATATAAAAGATTACTAATCATAGATCTATACAAAGACTACTTTGTAATAGGTGAATCTTCATCCTTGCTCACCTTATTTCTTATACACCTTGGTGTTCCAACTGGTGCACAATCCTTAAAACCAAATTTCTTCAACATTTCCTTGGCATATTTACTTTGAGATATGAAAATTCCTTTATCTGACTAAAATATTTACAATCCTAAGAAAGATGATAATTCTCTAAGCATAGACATCTCAAATTCTTTTTGCATATTATCAAAAGATTATTTTATCATATTTTCAATATTTCCTCCAAAAATGATGTCATCAACATATACCACAACAATCAATTGATGCTCACCTTTTGTTTTGATGTAGAGATTACTATCAACAAATCCTCTCTTGAAGCCTTAATTCTGTAGGTACTTATCAAGTCTTTCACACCAAGCTCTGGGAGCTTGTTTCAATCCATACAATTCTTTCTTTAATCTACATACATGGCTACTAATATTTGAGAGAATAAATGTCTCAGGTTGCTCAATGTAGACCTCTTCTTCTAGATTCCTATTCAGAAAGGCAGATTTGACATCCATCTGAAACACTTTGAAAATTTTAAATGTTACATATGCAAGAAACATTATAATAGCCTCTAACCTTGCCATTGGTGTAATTTTTTAAAAAAAATCTATTCCCTCAATCTGAGCATATCCTTTACATACTAATCTTGCTTTATTTCTGGTCACTTCTCCATTTTCATTCAACTTATTTCTATAAACCTATTTTGTTCCTATCACATTGTGATATTTTGGTCTAGGCACTAATTCCCAAGTATCATTATTTTATATCTAATTTAATTCTTCATCCATAGCCTTAACCCAATGCTTATCATGTCTAGGTTCTGAAAAAGTTCTAGACTGAATTTTGGATAACAAAGAGAAATTAACTTGCTCAAACTGACTTACCATCATTCTTCTGGTATAAATTCTTTCATTTATGTCCCTGATGATGTCACTTTCATTATGATTTATTTGAACATATTTGGATGGAATTTTGGTGTTCTTTTTCTCCTTCTTCTCATCTTCATTTGATTCTTCAAAATCTTCTTCTTCAATGATTTTAGGAATGTCTAATGGATCACTGATTCTTTGTGTTCCATCTTCTTCTATCCTGACACTTGCAATTTCAACAATTTTCTTGGTTCTTTTATTATAATATTTATAAGATTTACTTTTGTAAGAATAACCAAAAAATATACCTTTATCTACTCTAAATTCAAACTTTCCAAGTTTTTCATCAGTTCTCTTTATGAAGCATCTGTTACCAAAAAACTCTAAAATAATCAACTTCTTAGTTTGTCTTTCCATAGCTCATAAGGAGTTTTGTCACTATTGACTCTCAATAATGCTCTATTCTGAATATGCACTTCTATAGTAACTACCTCTCTCCAATATTTATCTATTATCTTGGATTCATTTAGCATTGTCCTTGCCATCTCCTGAACTATTCTATTTTTCCATTCAACTACTCCATTTTGCTGTGGAGTTCTGGCTGCTAAATAATATCTCTTTATTCCATGGTCTTCAAAAAAGTCAATAAATTGATCTGACATGAATTTTTATCTTTGATATGATCTTAGACACTTAATCTTCAAACTGGTTTCATTCTCAACTAATGATTTGAAATGTCTGAAAGCTTCTAATTTTTTCTTTAAAAATATTACCTAAGTCATACGTGAAAAAATATCAATAAGTAACATGAAATATTTCTCATCTTGAGTACTTTGAGTTCTCATAGGTCCACATAGATTAGTGTGAACAAGTTCTAACATCTGAGTGGTCAAGTACTCTTTTTTTTTGAACCGCCTTCTAGCCTACTTCCCATGCTGACAAGGTTCACAAAGCATGTCAGATGGATTTGTAATCTTTGGAAGATTTATGACTGCTTGCTTCTTGATGATGTTGACAAGATTTTTTCAAAATTTTTGTGCCCCATTTTCTTTTTCCATAGCCAAATTTCTTCAATCTAACTCAAACAACATCTTTGACCTTTGATGTTTGATATCATATACAAATTATTGTCTATTCTCTGAGCATCTATAACCAACACATATGAATCTTTTCTTCTAATTTTAAAACCTTTTACATAAACTTTAGTGTGTGGCCCTAATCACACATTTGACTTATACTCAAAATATTATGCTTAAGACCTTCTAAATACAAAACATTTTCAGTTTTAGTTCTAACATTATCTAAATTTAGTGTACCTTTTTCATCAATTTTGGTAGTAGTATTGTCTCCAAATTTCACTATGCCACCATTGATCTTATTCAATATTATGAACTGAATCTTATCTCTTGTCATGTGCCTCAAACATCCACTATTAATGAACCATAGATTTTCTTCATTTCTTGCATGCAAAGCTATCTGTACCAACATAGATTTTTTAGGTTGTTTCTTTTGCCATGAACCTGTATGAACTTTCTTCTTGATGAATGGAGCCTTGAAACTTTGGTCCTTCTTGATTGACTCGAACACGCTTCTATATTACCAAGATATATGTTTGAAGTTGTTTTACTTATAACATATTATGGCCTCTTCATTAAAACTTGATGGAGGAGCAAACGAGTTGTGGCTTCTGCTCGACTTTGTATGAATTTCCTTCTTCTTATTTCTAAAATTATTAGCCCTTTTTCAACATTTTATTTTCTTATGACCATATCCATTACAATAAAAATAATAACCATAAAAATAGGACCTATTTTTGTATCTTTGACCTAATTATCTTTTGTAGCTCTGTTCTCTCCAACCTTCTTTGTTTGAGATGTCCTCTGTATTCTTAACTTCTTCTCTTTTTATTTCTTCTTTTGTAAGAGCTTCAGCATAGCTCTTTCTTTTTTCCTTGTCTATGAAAGTAGTGACCTCATATTTCTCTTTTTCAAACCCAATACCTATCTTATCTAACATTGATCTTTGATTTTCTAATATCTTTTTCAATATATTAATGCTATTCTCAAATTTTGAATCATTGGCTACTCTATCATTGATTGCTTTATTTGTTTTCTCAAGATTTTCTTTTAAAGAAGCAATTTCAATAACATATCTTTCACATTCTTTAATTACTATTTTTAATTGTGCCATTAGATCTTATTCATTTTTCTTGGATTCTTCAAAGTGTGCTTGTAGATCTTCAATAATTTCTTGACTCTTTTTCATTTTTCTTGATCTAAAGCTTTAATATTCAATTCTTATTTTCTAGAGCTTTTAACTCTTTTAAGGCATAAATGAGTTCTCCTTCCAGATTCACTTCTGCTTCATCTTGTTCTTCTTTATCGTCTATACTTTTACTTGAGGAAGCATCTTCATGTATGGCCATGAATATAATCTCTTCTTCTTCTAAATCACTGACTCCACTATCTTCAACTGAGCTAGGATCTTTAGAATATAAACACTTCTTATCGAATCCCTTCTTGAATTTACCTTGAAATTCTTCTTGTATGTAGACTTTCCTTCGTCATTGTCATTATTACCATTATTTGGGCATTTAGCTACAAAATTTCCAATCTTTCCACAATTAAAACATTTAAAAGGTATTTTTCCTTGATATTTATCTGTGCCCTTTTTTGACTTATGAATGAATAGAGCTTTATTGTCATCTTCATTATCGCTAAAACTATCACTTGATTCTTGAATCCTATCCTTCTTTTCTTTGATGTCTTGAAAGCAAATTCTCTCTTTGAGGGTTTATCTTATTCATTCCACATCTCATATGCCATAAAAATACCATGAAGCTCATCCATCTTTAGCTTGGCTAAATTATTCATCTCTTCAATTGCTAAAACTTTTGCATCATATCTCAATGGTAGAGATCTTAAATTTTTTTGAACCACAATTGATTCTTCTAAATTTTCTCCAAGACCTTGAATCTGATTAACTATTTGATCAACCTACAAAAGATAACTTGCTATATTTTCTTCTTCTTCTTCTTCCATCTTTAAACTCTCAAACTATCTTCTGAAAGTCTAAAGCTTAGCTTGCTGAACCTTTCTATCACCTTTGTAAATATTCTCAAGTTTTTCCTAAGTTTCATGAGCATATTTACATTGTATAACTTTAACAAATTTTGATTCACATAAAACACATAAAATAAGATTTAAAGCTTTAACATTATTTTCACTTGCCTTCTTTTCTACTGAAGTAGTTACAAGTATCTGTGGCTCTTCATATTCGTCCATCACTACTTGCCATATGTCAAATTCAAGGGCCATCAAATAAGTATCCATCCTTATGCTCCAAGAAACATAATTCATCCCATCAAACAAAGGTGCCTTGTTTATAGAAAATCCTTTATGTGATCTAGCCATCGTGATTTCTCGATCTACCTTCAAGTTGCAAAACTTTTTCAAAAGGAACCTACTATGATACCAATTGTTAAGCATGAAATATATTGAGAGGGGGGGGTGAATTAGTATATTATATATCTTTTTACTTAATTTGATTTCTTTTCTTTAACCACTTAATCACACAGTCAAGATATGTAATAAAATTGAAACAATAATTTGCACCACATAAGAGAGAGAGAGAGACACCAAATTTTTACGTAGAAACTCAAAGTTGAAAAAACCACAGAGAATAATCTCAAGTGTATGAATGAACACTAACTCAAAATACAAAGTTCGCAAGCACCAACTTGTAGGAGCACCAACCCCTTTGCCGAGCACTAACACATCAACTATTTATGAGCACCAACTCATAAGAGCACCAACCCCTTACAAAGATTTATGAGCACCAACCCATAGGAGCACCAACCCCTCTTGTGTATAAAACACAACTATCTCTTAATGTTGCTTACTCAACAAATGATAGAACTCTACAATATCTCCTACTTTTCTCTTTTTGAAAACAAATACAAACCATGCACTCTCTTACTTATTACAAATGGCTTCTCAAGCCTTTATTTATAGCTTTCCAAATGACATTTGGCATTCAACCTTTGTGACCTTTCAATCCTCATGAAAAATGGCACCAAACTTGCATGAACTTTCGTATTCTTGCATTTGAAAAGTCATATGGTGACCCTTCATAAGCAAAAGCATCCTTTCTTATTTTGTCTTTATCTTGATGACTTTTCATATTCCTTAAAGTGTCCCTTCATGGAAAAATGTGCCATACCTCTTTTGTCTTCACATGGTGACTCTTGGAATTCCTTAAGATGACTCTTCATGAGAAAATGCGTCCCATTCCTCTTTCGTCTTTTACCCTGTGACTCTTTGACTTCTCTATGGGCCCTCTTTTGACTTATATGAAACCAAAAATATATTGATTAATATTAAATAAATATTAACACACATTAGCCAAGATATGAATATTAAAAACACCATTAAATGCAATAGGGCCTTTATCACCAATAATGCTAGACCTTTGACATCAATGACAATATTTCCAACAGCATCTTTGTAACACTTGGATGAGCAAAATAAGGTGTTACATGCACTTGTTTTAGCATAATATTTTACAAATCACTTGACTTGGTCAATTTTTTTTTTAATGCCTTAATAGGCCATCATTCTTAGTAGCAAAATCAATAAATTTCTTTATTACAAGTTCGTCAACCAAACTTGCACTTCCTTAATGGTAGAGCTCATTAGTAAGTTTTTGTTTCAAAACAATAGTTCTAAAATTTTATTATAAAATAGATAAGGCAATGAGATATGTGCACCAGGCAAGAGCATCAGAAACATGATTCTCCTTATCTTTAATATATTTAATGTTTATATCAAAATTACTCACAAATTCTAGCCTTCTATACTAGCAAACATTAAGATCATCCTAGGTAAATAAATATTCTAGGTTATGATGATCATATTTAATTTTAAAATGCTTATCTAATAGAAAATGTTTCCACTAATTTAAAGCATGCATAATAGTAACAAGCTATAAATCATGTGTGGGATAATTATTTTCATGCTCCTTAAGCTTATGTGACTCATATACCACCACTTTGCCATACTGCATAAGAATACCACCAAAAACCTACTTAGAAACATTAGACCATATTTGAAAATTGTCATTAGGATCTAGAATAAAAAGCATATGTGTTATAGTTAACATCTTTTTAATCCCCTTAAAAACTTCTTCACATGAGAAAGTCTAAACTAAATTTTTACCTTTGCATTACAAAGAAGTGATGGAATTAGCTAATATAGAATTTTTTTCCACAAACCTTCTATAGTAATCAGCCAAAACCATAAAGCGATGCACTTCATGCACATTTGTAGGGGTAGGCCACTCTTGAATAACTTTTATCTTTACTAGATCTATAACAATGCCATTTTTAGAAATAATATGTCTTAAGTAATGCATTTTAATTTATAAAAATACACATTTAGAAAGCTTTCCATAAATATTATGTTGCCTTAGTCTTTACAAAATCAAATGCAAATGTTGATCAAGTTTAGCAACATTCTTAGAATAGATCAATATATTATCAAAGAAAATAAGAACAAACTTATCCAAATAATCCCTAAACACACTATTCATAATATTCATAAAGGTAATAGGTGTATTTGTCAATCCAAAGTGCATTAACATGGAATTATAATAGCCATACCGAGTACGAAAAAATATCTTATGATATCCTCTTCCTTAATTCTTAGTTAATGGTAACCTAATCTCAAATCAATCTTAAAAAATATTGCTGCACTATTCATTTGGAAAAAAAATCATTTATCCTTGGCCAAAGATAATGATTCTTGATTGTGACCTTGTTAAGCATGAAATAATCAACACTTAGCCTATGTATACCATCTTTATTTTTCACAAACATAATATGAGCACTCCAAGAAGATATAATTTGTATAATGCTTCCATTTTTTAATAGTTATTAGAACTAAACCTTAAGTTCTTATAAATTAATCACATTCATACGATATGGAAATTTAGATGCAGAGCAACTCTCGGCATAACATCAATAACAAAATCAAATTCCCACCTAGGAGGAAGTCCAGACAAATTTTCAAGAAAAACTTCAAAAAATTCATTTAGAAAAGGAAAATTTTGATAAATAATTTCCTTATCCAAAGTTATCTCATGCATTTGAACAACATAAAGCTTAAATCCTTTATGCATAACCTTTTTCAATTGCAGGGCAAAAAGTAGCTTTCACACTTTAAGCTTATTAAAACCTTGGATTTTAATATTTTTTCTAAGTCATCATAACATTTCACCACTTTAATACTACAACTACAATCCAATGTGGATTTATGTTTCTGTAACCAATCCATTTATAGAATAAGATCATAAGATTCTAAAGGTGCTAAAAATAAGTTTACTCTACTTGAGAAAACTCTTAAATTAAGTTATATTTGATCTAAGCATTCTAAAATAGGCACCTTTTTTCCTAAACTAAATTGAACCTCCCATCCTTCTCTTAGACTAATAGGATTAAATTTACATTTATTAACAACAAGGAGAGATAAAACTATTAGTCACACCAGAATCAATAAGAATTGAAACTAAAAAACTAGCTAGATTACCTTTGATTTCAATAGGGGTGGCTTGAAATTCAACATTCCTATTATCCACAACCACATACACCCTATGATTAGCTAATTATCCTAGTTTTAATTTAGGATAGTCCTATTAGATATTATCATCACATTTCTAACATACTACAATCCTATGAGGTGTTAAACGTACAATATTTGCCCTTGAGGTAGGTAAATTCTGATTTCTTTGTGAATGATTTTTATTAAAAATCGTAGTTTTAGAGGAATTCTAAAATTTAAATTTTTTATTTTGATCCTAAAAATTATTAAAACAACTATTGTTCTTAGTAATTTTGTAGTTCTGATCAAATTTATTGAAATTCTTTGCTAAAGGAGAAATATTTTTAGCATTAGACTACATTCTATTAAGTTTAAAATCTTGTCTCACTTTCTATTAAAAACTTTCTTTCTCTTCTACTCTATGAGTAGATTCAATAGAAATAGTCAAAGTTTTTGGGTTGGTCATATTGATGCCATGCATTGATATTTACCTCAATCCAAGCTTAAACTTTGTTACCTTGGTTTAATCATCATGCATATAGTTCATATGATGTAAAAAATTCAAGAATTTATTTTCATATTTTGTTACAAACATGTTTTCTTGCTTTGATAAGTGAAAATATGTTATATTTTGTTCTTTAAAATTGGTACTAATATACCTCTTTCAAAACTGATTTTAAAAAAATCTAGGTAAGTGATAAAGGTTTATAACCCTCTAAATCACATAGATGGTTCCACTAAATAGCTGCAAATCAAATCAACTAATAAGTATCTATTCTTTCCTTCACATTTGAGGGCATGTTATACATATTTAAGCATTTATACAAGTTAACCAACCATACATCAGCTACATCACCTAATTTTTCACCTAAAAATGTAAGAGTTGGTAAATTTTCAAGTTCCTTAATGATGGGGTCAACCACTGATAAAGACATCTTTTGAATTATTTACTCTACAACCCGCCCTTCATCTATTCGAGGTAATTCTTCTTGTGAAACACCCTCAAGATTATTCAACCTGCATTCTTGGGATTCCAACTTACTTTGTAAGGGATTTAGAGTAGTTAATATCTTGTTGATGACTTATTCTTGATTAGATGTTGGGTTTCCTCTAAGAGTATTAACAAAAAGTTCACCTACATTGCTACCAATATTGTTAACATGAGGTTCTTCTTTACCAAGGTTAAGGTTTTGGGCTCCATGACCTCTATCTCTTCCTTTACCTCTATGTGGATTAACAATTCTTGGGTTGTTGTCATCATCTAAACTACTAGATATTATTCTCACCATATTAAGGTGAAACATGGCAATAACTTAGGTAGTTAAAAGTACTAAACTTCTTTCCCAAAGTTCCCTAGATTATATAAACTTAGGCTCTGATACCAAAATGTAACAACCCAATTTTTTTAAAAAAATCAACATTAAATAACCAACAATGTTTACAAACCTAATAGAAGGGAATTGATTTGAAAAAATTGTGATCAAGTCCATAACCATGTTATTCCAAACATAAATATCTAACTAAGGTTAAAAATTCTTAGAGATACTATCAAGAAGTTACTTTAACCAATCTATAAGCAAATTAGGGTGTACTAGTGTACTAAATATACATTCATACACCCAAATATGTTTACATAATTTATGGCCTTCCTAAAATCACCAATACCAACTTTTAGCCTTAACTAAATGCTTTTAATTGACATAAAACAATATACACTATGACTATGCAGAGAAGCTAAACTCTAACTGAGTATACATGTCAAACCTCAAGAAAATTCACATCAAGTTAAGTAGAAATAATTCAATTCACAACATAAGAATCATCATACTAAGTTTATGCATTCAATGTTTTATATAATTATGTGAACATTAAGACTTAAGATTCAGATTTATTTATAAAAGCAATAAAATGCTATTTATTTGATATTCTACCATAAATACATATTACATGAAGTATATTGTCATCAATTACAGATACCTGCTTATGTCATCATGATTTGAGCTAGGATCACCACTCTCATGGATTTTATAAAGATAACATTCAACAATTTTATCAAGATAATGATCATTACCACATACATGGCTATTACATCAAATGGAATCACTTCCAATTTTTACATAATAACATTAATTAGATTCAAAAAATATATTTAAGTGTATGAATTTAACCATCCCACAATATCATATAGTAATAGCTTACTATATGTAAATTATGCTAGTCATATGGTCTATTTGTATCAAGATGAAGAATGAATAATAATCAAACAATCTTTTAAGACTTTAACATACTATTGATGTTTCAACAAACATACTTATGTTTTGTGTAATGCCATCTCACAATAATTTCTTCATTACTTCAACTTTGTTATGTCAAATATTAATCACCTTGCTATAACTTATTCTATGAACTTGCCATTTTATTTAATGAATGACTAATTTACAAAAACTCTTCTTATTTACTAGACACTTTATCAATTTACTCTTTAGGCATTAATGACTTATTAAAATAATTTAATATAAAAATATAACAAGAATTCAAGTCATCTATCTCAACATCAAGAATTAACTTCAAGTATTGTTTTGAATATTTGTAAGTAATCATTTATAATTAAATTTATTAATAAGACAAACTATCATTAGTAAGACTATTAATAAACTCATGACAACTAGTATTCAAATTATATTTAATCTTTAGACTAATTTGAAATATCAATCCACATATCAAACAAGTTCCAATTTAAGTCTACAAACTCTTGAACTCACATGCTCAGTCCCAAAATAATTATGACTTCATTTCATTGAACCCAAACATAATGGAAACTAAAACAAGATATAATATTCACACTTTGGCTATATCCACATATAACTTAGAATAATCTTACAAAATTAAGATACTATACTATATATATAACATAACTTCATTCTATTTTGTTATCAATATGATTCCAATGAAATGAGAGCAGTGTGTTTTAAAGTTTAAATTAGTCACTTTCTAAAACTACAACTTTCTAAAATATGCAAATACAATAACTAACCAAAAGTATCTTATCAATAAATTAGTTTAGCTTTTCATCCATGAATGAATATGATAATTGAATTGCACTGCTCAGAAATTAACTTGTTAATTTAATTTAACTCATAATATTAATAACACTAAAATTCTTAATATATTCTCCTTTAAGACATCATAAAGCAATTTATTATCTCAAATATAGGTAACAAATCTGCCTTTCAAAACAAAACATTCAAATAGATATTTAAGCAATAACTTCAATGATCATAATCAAAAGATCACCTCAATTATTGAATAATTTTCCATATACATTTGTACTTACAATAAAAGAGAAAACAACATTTATATCCATATTTTATAATAACAACATACATCCACTTTATAGCTAATCAACACAACAACTTATTGTTTCCATGTTTGAATAACATTTCATTCACTTAAAGAATAAGACTATATAAGAATTGTAATTACTATCATACAATGAGACATTGATTTATATCATGACTTTACACTAAATAACAAAATAATAGAAAACAAAATACAATAAGAGTCCAAGCACTCAAATCATCTTCTGAAGAGCAACATGCAAATTCCCACCTGTCTTACCCCAATGAGCCCCCCATCATTGGGCCTAAACCACCCCATCCATCAGTTGGATGTGGAGTTAAACAATAGGGTTTTATAGAAGGGTTAATCAACAATGAAAATTATGAGCTTTGAAATCAAGAACATAAAATAATGAAAAGTAATTGACTTAAGATAATGCATGGAAGAAAATTACTTATGTTTACTATTAGTACTATCATTCAATAGGTGAACTGATCCATTTGACTTCCTTGGATCAAATAATGATTTTTTTATCTGTTGACTTCAAATGTGATAGTCATATATATACCTTTTAGTTATGTAATGGTATGTAATAATCAAATAGTACCAAAGATATTCAAAACTACTTCTACTCAATAATTATCTTTAAAAATAAAGTAGACATCAAATAATCCAAAATCCTATTGACACAAAAAGAGTCATGACACTAAAAAGAGTCACCAAAAGTATACATAGAGTGAGAAGAATCAAACTTAGTATTTTACATGATAATCCATCATAAAAATGCAATAAATTTCCAATATCATACAAACTCATTTTAAAATTCAATAAAACCTTATGCTCATACATAGTCATTTGAATCAAGTACAAGGTTACTAAAAAGCTAACAAAAATATAAAATAAGCACCTACAACTAGGTTACAACTAAATACAATGAATGCCAACAATAATACAGTCATAATTGTTTTTCAATAACCACCCTAAACATCCATTCACCAAAAATAGGGCAAATAGTAGAATTAAAACAAATAACTAGACCCATTATTTTAAAAATGATGGTAATAACATATTTAATGTTAAAAAGCATGCAGATTAACCATACTAAGTTTTTAAGTTCACAATAATACTTAACAAAAAATAAACTACACACTTGAGTACCCAAACTAGGAATTGGATCAAAGGAAAAATACACCCAAAGTATATCCACAAGAGTATATTCAAATACACATGGACCATATCATTATGGGTTCACCATGAAGTCTACAGACTTCACCATGAACTTATAATGGTTCATTTTTCTTCTAGTTATTCTCCATTTCAAAATAACACAAAATAACTACTGTATTTTACTCCATCTCAAAGAAAACAAACCACTTATTGAATGCACCAATAATTCATAAATAATACCATGGCCTCTAATAAAAACAACAAGTTATTTCTTCTTTGCACCTAGTCGAGCCCTCACGAACTCTACTGACTACCATTGAAGCCCATATTGGTCTTGCATTCTTATAATAAAGAACTGAGAATGTGGTCCAACAAACATCTCACATTCTTGCTCAAATGCAACTAAAAAATCAAATTCAAATAGTTCAAACTAGTCCCACTAGGACTTCAATAGATTTCACCAATTTTTTTAACATAGTTTAGCTAAGGTTTGGCTGACGACTTCACCACATTACCAAATGACCAAACAAAAAGACTTCAAAGCTACTCGATAAGATGACCTTGAGATTTGGGTCATCATGACATCATTCACAATGAAGTCAAAAACCAAAGTTTGAAATGATATGATTAAAACAAATCCAAAGTATTAAAGACCCCATGATCTAGTCATGGTTACCTCTTCAAGCATAACAAATTCAAGTCACCAAGACATTCAAAACACCTAGTAAAAGCCATATAATAAAGGCATAATAAACAAAACCAACTCAAAACATTCAATAAAATCTAATTCACATATTCCCATCATAGATCATATTTCAAGGATTACATAATCTCTTGAATTTTCAACAAAGCCATATAAAGATTATTTTCTTCAAGTATTAGGCAAGAATCAACACACATTTGCTTACCACATCAGTCGAGAAGAAAGACCAAGTAATAAAAACACAGTCAAA
Source organism: Torreya grandis (assembly GCA_037957365.1). Lineage (NCBI taxonomy): Eukaryota > Viridiplantae > Streptophyta > Pinopsida > Cupressales > Taxaceae > Torreya > Torreya grandis. The sequence goes on along the minus strand of JARHVA010002431.1, from coordinate 2,255,002 downwards.
TACTTAAATATAAAATATTTTTTCATCAACCAAATAGATAAGTAAACAAAATATTCAAAAAGGATCTAATCAAAATAAAGCTCATAATCTCATGGTTCAAAAGATCACTAGCTCATTCTTACCTTTTTTGACCCTCTATTGCTGAATACCAGATCTAATCTAGATGATTTTCCTTTTTCCTATTACTACAATCATTAGAATGATACATAAATAGTATTTGAACAAACACCAAATATCAAATATGACAAGTAATTTCAATTTGAATTTACATCAATAAATTCTATAATGAACTAAATTTAATCATCCATGTGACAACTTAAACATGTCTAGTACACAAATATCATCATAATATCTCAAAATAGAGTCTCAATAAAATCCAAGTAATGGTTAATTATTAACTGAAACAACTATATATTATGTTAAAATAAATCAAATGTGCAATCAATAGTGCCATAAAATAATTCAAAGAACACAAAAACTGAGGTCATGACATTGATGAGGGACTTATGTGCAATAAAAGAGTAAAATTAAAAATGAAGATATTATAGTAGATCATTGTTGAATCTGATGAATCCTCTAAAGGAATAAATCAAAAGTAACTTATATGAATTTGGATGTGTAAATAAGAGTGACTATATATATGTGCTCCATCTAATTAGATTGCATGGGTAAATATCACAAAGAGGGTTGGCTTAGAAAATGTTTAGAATATTGATTCCACTAAATAATCTTGGATTGGAGATGATGTTATAAATTTTGATGCTATCAATGATGGTTTAGAAATAGTTTTAAATTTTTAAATAAGGATCTACATCTGCATAGTAGGCAAAAACAAACATAATGTACATAACATACTCAAACAATCAAGGAAGCATTGGTAATATACAACACTTCCTAATGTTGACTAGGGAATGAAGACAAAACAACTCTCTCTCTCTCTCTCTCTCTATATATATATATATATATATATATACATATATATATATATATATATATATATATATATATATATATATATATATATATATATATATATATATATATATATATATAAAGTGTCAATAAGATAGGTGTGTATGAAAAAAAAACAAAAATTCTCAAGTGAGCATACCCAATATGCCACATGAAGAACTCAACAACTGGATTATGACAAGGGAGTGCAAAAAAGCACACACATGCATGAAGGTAGACAAAGCTAGAAAATCCCCATAGCACTTTATAAATCAATCTAAACACTACATACATTTGAAAAACCTTCCCAAAAGATGTATAAGCACTGAAGAGTGATCCCATATGAAAATAAGGTGGCACCTATACTTCATGAAAGTAGTATGATTTATAGTTTACAAAAAATCCACTAAGATGAAAACTATAAATTTGACTTAACATCATAATACTTAGATATTAAAGATACAAAGAGTCGCAAAAAAACACATTTAAAATAAACAACATGTAATTCTGAGTTACAAATCAAAACTTATGGCCTCTAAAAAGTAAAAAAAAAAGAACTGGCTAGCAAAACAAAAAATAAACTAAAAATTATATAAAAATGATTTATCAAAATAAAAAAATTAACCTCACCATTGTGTAGATCTTGAAGAATTAGATAAGGTGAAAAAAACCATATGAATAGATATAGATCCAATATGTAGCTATATATAAAAACTAAAAGCTCATCAAAATGTACTACAAAACCATGAAATATGGTCCTAAAAACATGCTTAATGAGTTGAAAAGGCCATTTTTCTTCCCGTTAAGTCATTCTTACCTCTGTGAATTCTCTAGATCTACATAAAACATGATATACATGGCTTGAAAAATGAGCTCACAATGTCATATTTAGGTGAAATAAAAGTCAAAACTGACTTTCTATGGTATGTTGAATGCAATGGGAATGTTTGATACATACCAAAACACTCAAAAATGAAAAATGACATAAATATCTTCAATGGGACTCCTCCATATGTAGATCTCCGACAACTACAGGAATCCACTAAAGGAAGAAATTGAATCTAAGTAACTAAGAGATGCTACATGCAAATAACCTCTCATAGAATATAAATCACTCCATGCAAATGACCCTATGTTCTAAATTTTGAAACCCACCAAAAAAAGAATGTCTTAAAAACCTACTTGTTTAGAATTTAGAGAGCACCAAAGAGGAATGGATCACAAAATGTTGTTTTGAATTTTGAAAACACCCAAACGAGGAATGGCTAATAAACTTTGTTTTGAATTTTTTAAACCAGCCATAAATAATGATCACTTAGAAGCTTCTAGAGGGGCTAAAGGATTTATGTTGGAATGTTGAGCTTGCTGAAAAACTACAAAAACATACAATAACTATCTAAGAAGAATGAATATGATCCCTAAGCTTTGATGCCATATTAGAATAGGCTTTGTATACCATATTGGGGGGAACATCTCTTATCATTGAAACCATGTCAGGAAATAAAAATCCTTATAAATTTAAAGTAAACACCATTTACATAAAGTATTTAAACAATAGAAAGAGATTCACTAATAAAATTAACTGTATTAATGAAATATAATATACATTATATATGGGAAACTATTAATAGTAGCACTAGAATAAGATGTCCTAAGAGACTACATCTCTACTAGCTATGGATAACTAACTCTAAGTTTTATTCCAAACAAGAAAAAAAAGGTTCCTTATATAGAAAAAACAAGAGGTGGGTGGGAGACTATGAAAGGTGGGGTCATTCCCAAAGTTATGTCTAACCATTCTCACACATATGAAGATAAATACCACATTAAATGTGCACATAAAACTTGTGTACACTAATAAATCGCATATTTTTAACAACATTACCAAAGGTGGACTTTACAACTAGTGTGAACATAACACACACCAATAATGAAGCTAAGTTTAATTTTTAGATAAATTTAGAAAAATAAAAACTCCTCAATCCTTAACATTAAGCCAAATAAATTATATTATTCATACATCTGATACCAACATATGTTAAAATACTTTAAATAGAATAAAATATTTATCCTTCAACTAAAAGAGTTTACATAAGCATTTCTCCTTGAAGCCTCACTCATGTATTTCCTAAGTTGTCATCTCCAAACAAGTGATGCTTTTATCCCATAACTTATAAGTTGCATTAAACATATAAAACATCAAAAATATAAAATAAGACCTAGGTTGTGTAATGTATACCTTATGATTCTTGTAAGTTTAAACAAATCGATAATTTTAATTCTTTCTAGCCTTGTCTCAATCATGGTCTTGGATTACAGACTCCATTTATATAATTTTATACACCTGATGGCTCCCTATATTATCTCATTAATTTGGTTGTTAGACACTTTATTTTTCATTTTGTTATTTTTCTCATTATGGATATCTACATTTATTTTAAGATATCCAAGTCCTTCAATATTATCCTCAAAATTGTCATGTAAGCTTGGATGACTAGGTCCTCAACCACAATTTCCTTTCTCTTCTCTCTATAAATACTCACATGACTACCTTAATTTCAAATTCATATAGTTTATTTCATACACAACATCGAGATGGTAATCTTCTTATAAAATTTATATGTTTAAGTTGTAGTATGGAAAAAATGGGTTTTACTAAAAATGCACTACATATATTTGTATACATTTAACTAGATTTAAAATAAATGTAATAATAAATCATACCTAATTAATATTTCAAAATAAATGATTGGAAGATTGTTTAAAAGAGTATCTTAATTTGTGGATTGATATGGAAATAATCACTAGTTTGATAACACAATTCGGGTCTTTATGGCAAGACAATGAGAACCTTGAATTTTTTTTTGTGATCTAGGTACCTCTTCATAACCTTACACTCCACTTTTTTGGGCACCAAAACCATGGAATTCACATTTATGAAAAATGACATGCAATTAAAATGTTTTTCAATGACTATGTTTGTTAGGTTTGGGGTTTCAAAAATGTTGTTTAATGTTTTGAAACTTCATGCCAATAATTGGGAAATTTCTCTTCTTGAAACCTTAATAGGGCAATTAAACTTGTAAAGACTAAGGAAAATGATTTTTTTGGTGGCCCCTACTCAAGGTCAACAAGGTTTTAAGCAAAAAATACTCATCAAGCCCCTCAATGATACAGAATATTGAAGACAACACAAGTAACTATAATAATGAATCAACCAATTAGTTTAATGTAATGTAAATGTATCACTACCATGAATTTTGGTGCTACAATGAATGTTCTCTAAATGCTTAATTCCTCTAGATTGCTGAATATAATGTTATGAAAATAAATTCTAGATACTCTTTCAGACTTTATTTATATTTTTAGATGTATTTTCTATATGATTGGATCGTGTCCTAAGTACACTAGTGTACCTTTATATTTATAGACCATTTGAATTCAAATTAGGACCCTATTGGCACACAAAACAACATCAAATGGGGTAATAAAATAAGAGACCATAGGACTCATGTGCAATCAAATAGACACACAAGATAAACTTGCCCATAAACATACATTGTATATTTATGGACCTTTGAAACATATAGTGTATAGTTCTTGGGTACTATTAGAAATAAAGAGAGAAAAAAGAGGAAGGGGAGAGAAGAAACAAGGTATGGTAGAAAAGGATAATGTTATATCCTGATTCCTCACTAAGAAAACTATTTGACTATTTATGAATGGTTATACTGGATGCACATGATATTGGTTATATTTCTAACTAAGCCTAAGATTTATGCTATTATGGGGTAGTAGAATGTTGCTTAGTTAGATGATGATACATGATTGCTTACTATGAATTAGTTAATGTATGCATTTACATTTTAAGCATATTAATATATTATTTTAGTTATATTATTGCTTTATGTTTATCATGTGATATGATTTAATTACATGCATGTTTTGAAGTGGATGTGGGAAAATTCATCCCTTGAGTGTACCGAAGGAAGAGCATCATTGGAGAGGGTGATGTAGATGGAGACATCGAAGGATGATAGAGAGCTAGTGAAACCTTGTACACACCACAATAATTAGTCATGGTAGAAATGCATTTAAAAAAATAATTTCTTAGGTTATGTCTGGTACTTGTTTGGAGTGTTATTTTCTATGGTTATCTAGAGTAGGTAAAATTTAGAAGTGAATTCCTTTGCGTGTTTAGTATGTTTTGCCATTAATAATGATACAAACAATTTTAACAAAGGTAAATTTAAAATATGAATTATTTATAAATTTTAAAATTTGTCATTTAAATTTTTTGGATATATATATATATATATATATATATATATATATATATATATATATATATATATATATATGTGCCAATTTGATTTAATTAAAAATATGAAATTGGGTATTTCATATTAAAATATAAAAAAAGGAAAAAAAACAGTAAAAATTATAGAAAATAAATAATTAAAAACTTAGAAAAAACAAAAAAAATTAAAGGTTTTAAATTTAGCAAAAACAAAAAAGACAAGGAAAAAACAAAAATCTTGTAAAAAAAAAGATGAGAGAAAAGTTACGCCTACCTTACTTAAGGAAAGAGTTGATGTAGGCTTAGGGGATATGCATTGGAAAAGAGAAGAAGGGGGGCATAACTTTAAAGAGGAGATCAAAAAATAAGCAAGGGATGCAATTTTGGAAAAGAAGACAAAGAATACTAGGTAGGTGTTGTAATTCAATTGTTAAATATTTACCAACCCATTAATTTGTGTGTTTTGTGTATGATTGAGTTTGGATAATGAAAACATATATAAACTTTCTTAAAACCTGCTGTATGCTTATGTATAATATATACTAGCACTAGTATGAGCAAGAATAGTCTTATCACCTTAACCGTTATCTTGAAGAACTAGACTATATATTAAGTGTATCATATTGTAGATCCACATTAGGAAGAACCAATACCACTTTGATTTTTGTTGGAAACTAGAAATACTTTGTGGTATCACACTCAATATACAACTAAACATATTGTTTTTCAAGGTGTCACAAATTGTATTATGCATATAATCATCTAATCAAGTCTTGGTAGGATGTAATAACAAGTCTATTATGTGTTAAAAAGGGTAGAATGAAAGGGCATCGAACCATAACAAAAAAAATACAAACTCTTAATGCCTAAGACAACTAAGACTTATATTTGGAAATATAATCAATATGTATATGGAAATACAAATATATATCTATGGGAAATTATATACATCTATGAAATTGACCCATAAGAGTGGTGGAAATATTAGAGTACTTCACTAATATACACTTTAGTCCATTGATTTATATTCACTAGTAATAAAAAAACTAACTCTACGATATGACAACTCTAAGATTATATTCCAAATACCATCCTTCTTTCTAACCAACACATTTAAGAACTATCATCTCTAAAAACAAAAAAAATGGATACAACTATGGTTTGTTGTACTTAATTAATGGGTGTATGGAATTCTATGGTGTTGAAATAATTATTTTGTTGCATCTCATATACCCTGCTACGTTTCTACCTGCCATATAAACTAATGGCATCCAAATTTAGTTTGAGTGTATATTGGCCTCACCCTATATTCTCTTTCCAACCCATGGAGTTTCCAAGAATATACAAAGTGTAATAATAATACAAGCTGAGAGGTGATTATATAAATTTATGCTAAAAAGCGGCTTTTTTTTTGTATTCATTTAAGACTATTTGTATACTTATAAGAGTATATTTTAAGTGTGGTGATAGGAGTTATAATTTTTATCTATTTGTATATTTGTATACTTATAAGTGACTTGGATATTATCATTTGCATATGATAAATTTGTATATCCAAGAGAATTTAATTGATGAAGTGAATGGGGTATATAAACTTGTATGTCGAAACTTATCCTAGTTTATATACACTTTATCATGGTTATTAGTGGATACATATACATATAAGATAAAGTCATGGAGATTTATTAAGCTATGTTAAAAAAAATAATATCTAAAATGAGTATGGAAACTATAAACTATTATAATGGTAAGTTGATGTATAACATTGTTATTTATTGACCCATGAGGAATAAACCTTGAACGTAGTGGATAAGTGTCAAGTAAACATACATTTTAAGTAGGTGTGGGTCAACGCTAAGGGAAGTTTCATAGATAAAATTTATAAATTATTCATCTTTTGAAGTGGAACTTGAATAGGTTCTATTGATTGATTTGTGTAGAGAACATAAATAAAAATTTGGATTTTAATATAAACTTCTCTAGTCTTGTAAAAAGATTTCTGAAATAGCTATAGTGAGATTAGTTTTGAAATTGCTTGGATATGCATAAGTCATTTAGTTTGTGACTGTTGTTTGGGGAGTGGTAATACATGACCATCCAAGATCTTATCTCTTGATTTGTAATTAACCATAATGATTGTATTTCCTAACACAACAATGTGTATGTGGTTATAAACTATTGATGTCAAATATGGATTGGATTAATCAAAAGAGTTAAATGGTTAAATATAGCTACCTCCTATCATGAGTAAAATCTTACAGAGATTTTAAGATTTATTATTATATGGGAACCGTCACATGGAATTTAACATTGTATTAAGTTATGTGTTTATGACTATTAGCATAATTAGAAAATTGGGGTAGATTCTTTTAGTTATTATTATCAGGTGAAATATTAAATGAAAATTTAAAGAATTGATTAAAGTTAACAAATAATTGCTTATAAATCCCTAAATATAAAACAATTTTTAGATTGGATTTCTTGTGTGTTGAAAAAATAAAGTTTTGGTGTTCTAGTTGTTGTATGCAATGCGTGTTTCCATGTATTTATGACTACTTCATTAGCCTAACTTTAAGACTTAGTAGTTTTGATTTAAAACACTAAACTGTGGTTTAGTAGCTACATAGCATTAGAGTACTTATATGTGGTGCATGTTATGATGTATAAGTGCTTATATATAGGGATTAAACCTATAGTTCAATAGATGAATTAAGTCATTAAGTTTCTTAGAAATCAAAAACTATAACCTTTTAGAATAATCTCCTAAAAAAAAATTAAATTGTTGAAATGAAAGATCATAATGGGTTTATGAATTCACTATTTCTCTATAAATGATTGATTGGCTGTGAATTTATATGTGTTTTGTATTTGTTAAGTTGTGGAGCTAAAAGCTTCAATATTATGCAAATGTGGAGGTTGCTGGGCTTAACCAGTAACCGACATCGACAGTATCACCGACATCGGTCAGGCATGGATCAAATCTGACCAACATTGGTCAGGGATCGGTCGACGTCGGTCACCTGTGTGTGTGCATTTGCATGCGTTTCCAGAATTAGATTTGTTCTAATTTTAGGAGGACAGAGTGTTTGCATGTAAAGACTAATTTTAGTCTTGAGTTTGTGTTTCAAATTATTGTATGCCTTGGATCTTATTTAAGAGACCCATGGGGCATGTATTGTAAGCAAGCAAGTAAGCAAGGTCAATTAGATCTACAAGGTGCAAGATCAAGAAGATCAGCTGAAGCAAGGGAATAACAACTCGATTATTGAGTTGATTGTAATTGATTGAGAGAGAGAACTCTTGAGAAAAATACTATACACCTAAGAGGTGTGGGAAGAGTGAGCTTTCTTCATTGTATTCTGGAAGAGTTTAATACAAGATTGGTTGTTTCTTGTATCTCCTATTATTTGCTATTTCTGATTTCTAGTTACTTATTACTTCTAGTTCAATTCCATGTTTAGTTGCTTATACAAAAGTAATCAATTGTACTCCAAGTTTCTAATAGCTGGTATCAGAGCTAGGATCACTAACAAGTGGTATCAGAGCTTGGTTTGGAGCAGGTTAGTGTTTGTTGATTATAGGTCACTCTCAGGAGTTTCTGATTGAGTGGGAGTAAAGCAATGGTAGAAGAAAGTACACTAATAATGGAGAAATTCAATGGCAAAAATTATCAATTATGGAGGATGTAGATAAAAGATTATCTATATCAAAAAGATCTATACTTACCATTGGGTGGGGTTGCATGCAAGCCCACAAATATGCAAGATGAAGAATGGAATGTTCTTGATAGAAAGGCTCTGGGATCTATAAGGTTGAGCCTGGCATTGTCTGTGATTTCCAACTTATCACAGGCAAAGACAATGGTAGAATTAATGGAATCTTTGACAAATTTATATAAAAAACCCTTAGCTTCAAATAAGGTATATCTTATGAAACAATTATTTAGTTTGCAAATGTAGGAAGGTGGATATGTATATAGTCATCTTAATGATTTCCATGAAATTGTAAATCAATTAAATTCAGTCAAAATAGTTTTTGATGATGAAATTAAGGCTCTCTTAATCTTATGCTCTTTACCTGAAAGCTGGCATAGCTTGGTAATGGCAGTTAGCAATACTACATCTACTTCAAATATCTTGAAAGTTGATGATGTTGTTAGTGTAATCTTGAATGAAGAAATTTTCAGGAAAAGCACAGAGGAAACATCAGGGAATGCTTTAAGTGTTGAAATTAGGGGAAAGCAAAGAGAGAAGAGCAAGCAAGGGAAATCAAGATCAAAGATAGACAGGAGATCCAAATCCATAAATGGAGGTATAACCTGTTGGAATTGTGGAAAGAAAGGGCATGTAAAGAAAGATTGTTGGTTGGTAAAAGATCAGCATGAAGGAAATAAAGAAGCAAATGATGCAGGTATTGTTGCACGGGATGCTCTTATATGTTCCTTGGATAAAGTAAAATCTTGGGTTTTAGATTCTGGTGCCTCTTTCCATGCAACCCCAAATAGAGAATTTTTCCATGATTATGTCCATGGAGATTTTGGAAAAGTTTATTTAGGGGATGGTGAGCCTTGTCAAATTGTTGGCAAAGGAAAAGTGCAGCTAAAATTGTAGAATGGCAACACATGGGTGTTGAAAGATGTCATGCATGTACCCATCTTAAAGAGGAATTCGATTTCTACAGAAAAGTTGGGTGATGAGGGTTGCACAGTAACTCTCACAACAGAATCTTGGAAAGTTTCCAAGGGTGCACTTGTATTAGCAAGAGGTAAGAGAGTAGGTACACTTTATCTATCTACTTGTGTTACTGATTATTCTCCTTTTGTTTTATCTACTTCAGATGTAGATGCAAAGATGTGGCACTATAGGCTTGGTCACATGAGTGAGAAGGGAATGAATGTTCTTAAGTCAAAAGGTAATTTTTCAGATTTGAAAAACATAGATCTATATTTCTGTGAGCATTGTATTTTTGGGAAATAGAAGAAAGTAAGGTTTCTCAAAATTGGGTCAACAAAGAAGAAGCACAAGTTGGATCTTGTTCACACAGATGTGTGGGGACCAGCTCAGGTAGCTTCTATTGGAGGGTCACAATATTATGTTTCTTTCATTGATGATGCTACAAGAAAGGTATGGGTTTATTGCATAAAGAGGAAATATGATGTTTTTGACATATTTAAGAAATGAAAAGCTTTGGTTGAGAATGAAACATGTTTGAGATTGAAGTGCCTTAGATCTGACAATGGTGGTGAGTACTGCAGCAATAAATTCAACAATTTCTATTCTATGAGTGGAATACACAGGGAAAGGATGGTTCCAAGGACACCTCAGCAAAATGGAGTTGCTGAAAGGATGAATAGAACAATAATGGAGTGTGCATGGATTATGAGGTTGCATGCTGGTTTGCCCTTAAAGTTTTGGGTAGAAGCTGTAGATACTATGGTTTACCTGATTAACAAAGGACCTTCTACTACTCTGGATGGTGGAATTCCAGAAGAGGCTTGGACAGGTAAAAAGGTAGATCTTTAATTTCTCAGAGTTTTTGGTTTTGAAGCTTTTGTACATGTTGATAAAGAAAATATAAAGAAGCTGGATGCTAAATCTATGCGGTGCACTTTCATTGGTTATGGCTTTGGAGATTTCAGATTCTGGTTGTGGAATTTAGAAACTAACAAAATTATTAGAAGCTGTGATGTAGTTTTTAATGAGAGGATGATGTACAGTGATTAGCTTAAGAGGCTAAATAATTTTGAGCAGGGCAATCTTGATTTGGATGAGGTAATTATCCAAAATGAGCTCGCAGGTAAAAATCATCACTCACAAGAAAACACAGAGACCGACGTCGGTCAGGTAACCGACATCGGCGGTCAAGTAGGAACCGACGTCGGTCAGGTTGGTCAGGTGGAACTGATGTCAGTCAGGTGCAGACTGAGAGTTGACCGGGATCGGTCACTGACAAAGAATTTAGGTAGACAACAAGCTGTAAATGAGTCTTAAATGCCCATAAGGAGGACTGAAAGGGTAAGTAAACCTCCAATTCGTTATTCCCCTTCTTTATACTATGTGTTGCTCACTGATGGTGGAGAACCTGAATGTTTTGATGAGGTAATGCAGGTAGAATCCAAGAAATAGTGGGAGCATGGCATGAATGAGGAAATTGATTCCTTGGAAAAGAACCAAATGTGGGATTTGGTTGAGTTGCCAGCCGAAAAGAAAACATTGAAAAATAGATGGGTTTACATGTTAAAGGAAGGAGAGAATGGACAAATGAGACATTAGGGTAGGTTGGTAGTAAAGGAATTTGCACAGAAACCAGGTATTGACTTTGGTGTAATCTTTTCTCCTGTAGTAAAGATGACTTCTATTCGAACTGTATTGTCTTTAGTTCCTATTGAGGATTTACATCTTGAGCAGCTTGATGTTAAGACAATGTTTCTTCATGGAGATTTGGATGAAGAGATATATATGAATCAACTGAAAGGTTTTGAGGTCAAAGGTAAGGAGAAACTTGTGTGCAAGTTGAAGAAAAGCTTATATGGTCTTAAGTAAGCTCCAAAATAGTGGTATTTAAGGTTTGATAGGTTTATGACAGAGCATGGCTTTAGTAAATGTCAATCTGACCATTGTGTTTATTTTACTAGATTGGATAATGGTAGTTATATTATCCTATTGCTGTATGTAGATGATATGCTTGTTGCAGGTTCACACATGCAGGTAATTACTAAGCTAAAGGTAAAATTATCTCACACATTTGCCATGAAGGATTTAGGATCAGCAAAGAAAATCTTTGGCATGAGTATTAAAAGAGATAGGAAAAATCATAGGCTGATTTTGTCTCAAGAGGATTATGTGAATAAGGTGTTGGAGAGGTTCTATATGTAGGATGCAAAACCGATAAGCACACCTATGGCTGGACACTTTAAGTTGAGCATAGAATAGTGTCCTAAATCACATGATGAGGTTGAGTACACGAGCAAAGTTCCATATGCTTTAGCAGTTGGGAGCTTAATGTATGCAATGGTATGTACTAGACCTAATATTGTCCAAGCAGTGGGAGTTGTCAGCAAGTTTATGGCCAATCCAGGAAAGGAACACTGGAAAGTAGTTTAATGGATTCTCAAATATCTGAGAGGGACCAGCAGTAGGTATTTATGCTATGCAGGGTCAAGCATTTCTCTACATGGGTATGTAGATTCAGATATGGCAGGTGACTTAGATGGCAAGAGAAGCACCACAAGATATGTGTTCACTATTGGTGTAATGATGGTTAGATAGATTTCAAAGTTGTAGAAGGTTGTTTCCCTGTCTACTACAGAGGCAGAATACATTGCAGTCACAGAGGCTAGCAAGGAAATGATATGGATGACACGGTTCATGGAAGAGTTGGGAAAGGAGCAAGAGAGTTGCAGATTGTACAATGATAGTCAAAGTTCAATTCATTTGGCAAAGAATTCAGCCTTTCATTTAAGAACCAAACATATACAGCTTAGGTACCACTTCATTCGACAGGTATTGGAGGATGGACAATTGAAGCTGGAAAAGATCCATATGGATAAGAACCCTGCAGATATGTTAACAAAGCCGATAACAAAGGAGAAGTTGAATCTTCATTCAAATTTTGTTGGTCTTCAAGATTGAACTTGAAGAGGGAGAAACAAGCTAGAAAAATAAGACAGAGGATGTTGCTGTACAGGTATAGGTGCAGCTGTTTATCTCCAAGTGGGAGATTGTTAAGTTGTGGAGCTAAAAGCTTCATTGTTATGCAAATGTGGAGGTTGTTGGGCTTAACCAGTAACCAGCATCGATAGTATCACCGACATCAGTTAGGCGTGGATCAGATTTGATTGACATCAGTCAGGGATTGACTGACGTTGGTCATATGCAGGCTGACAATGATCGGCGTCGGTCACTTATGTGTGTGCATTTGCATGCATTTCCAAAATTAGATTTGTTCTAATTTTAGTAGGACATAGTGTTTGCATGTAAAGACTAATTTTAGTCTTGAGTCTGTGTTTCTAATTATTGTATGCCTTGGATCCTATTTAAGAGACCCATGGGGCATGTATTGTAAGCAAGCAAGTAAGCAAGGTCAATTAGATCTGCAAGGTGCAAGATCAAGAAGATTAGCTGAAGCAAGGAAATAACAACTTGGTTATTGAGTTGATTGTAATTGATTGAGAGAGATAACTCTTGAGAGAAATACTGTACACCCAAGAGGTGTGGGAAAGTGAGATTTCTTCATTGTATTCTGGAAGAGTTTAATATAAGATTGGTTGTTTCTTGTATCTCCTATTATTTGCTATTTTTGATTTCTAGTTACTTATTACTTCTAGTTCAATTCCATGTTTAGTTGCTTATACAAAAGTAATCAATTGTACTCCAAGTTCCTAACAGTATTGAATACTTGTGTGCATCACATATTATGTATATGTTAATATATTTTAATGTTTAGTCATATTTAACATGTAATAGTGCATCGTGATGTGTGCTTATATGTTATATTTCCTTGAATGTTAGTATGACATTTAGACTTAGGGTATATCTGGGTGGTATAGGTCCATACTTGCTTAATTGCTATTATGTATATGTGCCACTTTATTCTTGAAATCATAAGTTTGATTATGTGTTATTATGTAATTGAGAACCTATGATAGTATGGGATATCATAGAGAACTATAGTATAAAAGTATATTGTACTCAGATGGTACATACTATAAATGGTATGCCTAGACTTACATCTACATTTGATTGATTTGTTATATACATGCTAGTTATTGTTATGAATAGTATGTTTTATAACAGTTAGTAAGACTTTATGTATGCATGCATGTAATATTTGTGAGTTTAACAAATGATGTGATGGTATGTTATTGTGTTTCATGGGAATGGAGACTTGCTTTGTCAAATTTGGTTAGTTGTATCGATGCTTATGTTTCTATGTTTATAAGACTACTTTATATAACTATTTTTAGAAAACTAGTAGTATGTCTTAGTACACTATACTATGGTAATATGGGTTATCATGGGGTGTATTATGTCATAAACTAATTATGGTAGTGAAAATTTCTAGTTAAATATGTGTTTACCTGGGTGGTATAAGTTGTAGTCATTATATCTAGTATGGAATAGAAATTAATGTAGAATTCAGTCATACATTTGAAGGAATAAATATATGCTTTGGTTACTCCTATGTTTGGCATGTTACATAATGTGCTTGATAATAAGATGTAAATTAAATGTTTCTTGTGGTTGAATTGTATTAGACAAATCTACATTACTGATATGTAGTAAGGAGTGAGATGTAATTTACTAGCTTACTAATGCCACAATAGTAGGTGAAGACAGTCCAATCAAGTGGTGGGTATGAATTTGATTGATTTAGATCATTATTATTTATTATTTTTAAAACTTTGGTTTAAAGTATGTTTAGTGAAACATTATCATTTTATGAGTGTGATTCACATGTTTGTGTAATATCTTGTAATAGAATGGATTTCTATGATACATTGCATGTTTAGTTTAGAATCATACAACAAATAGGTACTTGCTTGTCTCTCTATATTCTCATGCCATCACTATCTACTTATCTGTGAAGGGAGGGCCATATCCTAATGGGATTAGTACAAGGGATTTTTATTCCTTGATTGGTGTGGAAAAGCACTTGGATAATGCTCTCCCTCCCCATAGCAGTACTACTTATCGAGATGACACTTGAGATTGCCATAGACACTTGAGTTCAGGAACTATGCTTTAGGAAGCCATGTATCTTATAAGTACGTTGTATTGTTTTTTACTTATTTTTGAATATAGTCATGAGAGTTGTAATTACATGTTATTATATATTGACAATAGTGGATGTAGACTGGTATCAACTATGCTTGAGTTAATATGGTGACTTTTTATATTTGCATATTGATGAACTCTCATGTTACTAAGGATCAGTGATATGTGATGTCACATATTGTTATGTTTATCACATGTTGAGTATTTCATATGATCTATGTATATTATCATGGTGTAATCTATATATGGTATATGTGTTTAAATATTTTTTTTCACATATTTCTAGTTGGAACCCAACGAGGTTGTTACAGATAAACAATGCACCAATACAACTTAATTTTGACTAATAGTCAACAAGTATTCTAGCACCCTATAATAATGCAATTTTATAAATAATATATGCATAGGGTCTATTTTTAGGTGTCTACAGAATGCCCCACTTTGATGTGTGTGTGTGTGTGTATAAGGGATTACAAATAGTAAGTTATATGATTTTTTTTTATAGTTATGGGTGTAACATGAGTATATTTTTTAACTGATGATGTATATGAATAGGACAAATGTAAAGTTAAACACTTCCTAGGAGTTAAAGGAAGTAGAAAGGTAGAGTCAAGAAGCCAAATAGTCATGTAGACTCTATAAAATGTGTATAGTCATATTGGGAGAAGGTTTTTCATTGTTATGTGTTTGGTAGAAGTAGATAGACAAAATAAATCACTTTGCATATTGTTGTATGATGTATCCCTAGCCAATACTTTACTTGAATATGAATGTGTGTGTGTGTGTGTATTTATATTTATAAGTTACAAATTAATTATTATTAATTTTTGAAGTTTCTTGGGTAGTTTTGGTCTCATCTAATGGAGAGATTGAGGAAAAGCAAAAACTTTATGAATTTAAATCCCTGTTCTAAGCGGGAAAAATGAGATGGGGACAAGTCTAATAAGGAAGATGTTGAGGGGATAAATTTAAGTTTGAATATTCAAGCATAAGCAACCCCACCATTTGATAAATTTGTTGGAGGATATGTGAGTACAAGGTTAGAACAACTCAAAGGAACATATCTTGCTCAAAAGGTGTCCTCATAATTGGATGTTTCCTTAGAACTAAAGACTATTAGCCAAGGTTTTCATCTTGATATCCTAACTTCTATGGTGAGTATATCCTCAACCAAAATGTATAATGTGCTGATTGTAAAATTATTTTGTACTAGACTAAATATTGATGTTGTGAGAAAATAGGATGAAAGGAAATGGCATCCTAAAGGCCATATTGATATCTCAACCATGATGAAAGGTTTTTTCTTGATTAAATTTAATGATGAAGATGATTGTTCAAGAGTATTAGTATGTTGTCCATAGTTTTTTGGTAGAATGGGCCTATTTTTTAGAAAATGGAAGCCTTGATTTGACCCAGATAAGGAGGATATAAATCTCATGCTAGTATGGTTGAGATTACTAGAATTATCTATTGATGTTGGGAAGAGAAAACCATGATTGGAATATCCAAAAACTTTGACAATTTGGTAGCATTTGATGTTGCAACTAGAGTAAAGACAATATGGATGTATGCATAGTTTTATTTCAATGCATTTATGGGAATAACTCTTAAAAATTCCATAATGATACATTCCATCTTTGGAGACTAGAAATTGAAAATAGAATATGAAGATTATTCTTTGAAGTACAAAAACTATCATAAATTAGGTCACATCTATAAAGCCTATCCTACAAATAAATACAAATAGTGCCCTAAAATAAAAGAGGTAAATATTTGGAAAAGAAAAAAGAAATATCTAAATGATCAAGATCTTGAGGATTTGAATCAATAGGTAAAGGAAGCAAAAAAATATAAAGAAGATCATATAATAGAACATAATCAAATGGAGGTGATTATCCCAAAAGAGAAATAATTGGATTTAGATAAGATTGAATACCAAAGGGAAAAAAATGGAAAAAATGGAAGATGTTAAAAATTAATTTATTGCTCATGTTATCCTAATTCAAGCTACTGAAGGCAAATATCTGCTCCTCAAATCTAAGGAAGACAAAGAAAAAGGGGAAATTTTAAAGGAAGGTATGAAAATTTATTTAGATATCTTAATGTATTCTAATTTAAATTATTAGAAGTTCTTAATGATTATTTAATTATAGAATAAGGATATCTTAAATATGAATAAGATAAGATGTTTTAAAAGTATGAATTTTTACTATGTTCCCTAGTAAATGATGAAGAGTTCACTTCGATCTAGAGGAAAGGTAAGGAGGTGTTTGATCTAAGTTGTAGAAGGAATAAAAGGTTTGGTGTGGGGAAAAAGGTTGTTGATCTAAGTTCTAATAAGAAGGTAGGGAAGTTGAATAAGAGGGAGATGATGGAGAAATATACTAAAAATGATATAGTTGATCACATCCAGGAAGCTTTAGAATTGTCTAGAAACTTGATTTTTATTTATAAATGATTATCGTTTCTTGGAATATTAGAGGTCTCAATAATTATACCAAACAAAGATTTATTAGAGATCTAAAATCTAATATTAATCCTAGTATTTTAGCTATTTAGGAAACTAAAATGTCTTCTATTTTAGTTTTAGATGCTAAAAATAATTTTTCGAAGGAAGTGTCATGTTTGGTGTTAGTGTTGATGAAGATTTGGGAGGAGTAACTATCTTTTGGGATCAATCAACTATTAAAGGGGAAGTTTTATTTAGTAATAAATGCTACATATCAATTATATTTACTAATGAGCTTGATAAATCTATGTGGATTTTCTCCAACACCTATGCTCCTAATGACTATATTGGTTGAAGAAAGCTTCGGGTGGAATTAATTACCTTTAGAATTTTGTTCTTGATTTTCAAATGGATGATAATTGGGATTTTAATACCCCTCTATCACCCTTGGAAAATAAAGGTGGGACGAAATATTTTAGTATAAGCATGGAGGATTTTACTGATTTTATAATAACTAGTGGTGTACTTGATTTGGAATTGAGAGGGTCTACTTTCATGTGGTATAATAAATGGTTATGGGAGAATTTGATTCATGTGCATCTTTATATATTCCTAGTTATTCCTGATTGGGTGATTGGTCATAATCTATGCTTATCTTCCTTACACATAATTGGTTCAAACCATAATCCCATATTACTTAATATTGATATGGGGAATAAAAATAATACAATCTCTTTTCGATTTGAAAAGATGTGGATATGACATCTTGATTTAGAGAATAAAATTAAGGGATGGTGAAATTTAGATATTAATGGTTTGACTATGTTCAGAGTATATAAAAAAACTTAAGCATGCCAAAATCTAGATTAAAAAATGGAATGAAGAGATTTTTGAGAATAAAAATAAAATTATGGAAGAGTTGATTGCCTTAGAAATGAAAATTGCTTCTAAAGTATGGATTAGATCTCTTATTGGCTAAAAAAATATTTTGAGTATCACTCTATTACTACTAATGAGGATGTTTTTTGGAGGAAAAAGTCTAGAGCTCTTTGGTTTAAATAGGGCGACAATTTTTTTTTCCATATTTTTACCCTTAAGCATTGAAGTACTAACATAATTATAGAGATTATCAGATATAATGATGAATCTAGTTTTGATCCTTTGGTGATTAAGGATGAAGTTATTAGCTTTTTTAGAAATCTCTTTTCTAGAGAAGACAAAAACAATAGGAGTGTGGTGAATAAAGTTTTATATGTTATTCCCTCGATTCTCAATAATGAGGATAATAAGAGCCTACTAAAATGGATTACGATGGAATAAGTTGAATTTGTTGTTGCTTCCATTAGAGGGAACAAGGCACTTAGTCTTGACAGATTTCCTGTAGCTTTCTTTCAATAGCATTGGGGGATAATCAAGGGGGATGTGGTTGCTCCTATTATTATCTTTTGGGAGTCTTCTGAGGGAGTTGAACAATACATTCATAGCGTTGATTACTAAAAAACTAGTGTCAAGGGTTTCAAAAGTTTTAGGCTAATCAACCTTTGTAATACCATCTATAAAATTTTCACCAAATAACTTGCTCTTTGTATTTAGCCTCTTCTCTTGTATATTATTTCAAATCATTAGGGTATATTCATAATTAAAAGGTATATAATAGATGGCATTATCTTGGTTAATGAAACACTTCACTCTATGGGGAAGGGGGAAAAATAACGTATGGTACTTAAGTTCAATATAAATAAGGCTTATGATTGGGTTTCTTGGGATTTCCTTGATATTATTTTAGAAAAATTTGGATTTTAGCTGCAATTTAATAAGCTGATTTTGATTTGTATCTCTATTTCTATGTTATATATTTTGATTAATGGTACTCCAAAAGTTTTCTTCCCTAATGAATGTGGTTTTAGGCAAGGAGACCTGTTATCTCCATTTATTTTTATTATCATGGTTAAATATCTTAGCATAACCCTATCTATTGCCATTAGAAGGGGAAAATAAAATAAAATCAAGCCTTCTTGCAATATAAATCCTATTTATCATCAAAACTTTATGGATGACACCATAATATTAGTTGAGGCATCGATGAAAGAAGCTAAAGAATTGAATTTTTTTTGGAAGGACTACGAGGAATCTTCGAGCCAAAAAATAAATATTAGTAAGAGCTCCCTATTATTTATTAACACACCTTTAATTTGTCAACATAAGATTTCTAGGATTCTAGGATGTTCAATAAAGAAAATGCCTACTTCATAATTTAGAATGCTACTCTTCCATGACAATATGCCTATGGATGTTTAGAACTCTTTGTTGGATAAGTTTCAATGTAAAATGAATGGATAGAAGGGAAGCATTCTCTCTTATGTTGGTAAATTACAACTGATTAAAATCACTTGCAAAATCTTTTGATATATATGATGTATTTGTTCAAAGTTCCTAAATTTACTACTGATAAGATGGTTTAAATTAAAAAGTGATTATTGTGGTTCAGTACATAGTATAAAAATAGGTTCTCTTTGGTGGATTGGGATAAATTTTTACACCAAAGAGTCATTGACAATTGGGCATTCATAAAATTAAACACATGAATATAGCCTTGGTGCTAAGATTGGATGGAGATTCCTTAAAGAAAGAAACTTGTGGATAAAAGTTCTAAAGGAAAAATATTTAGATTTGTGAGAGGGTGAAAAATGGTTGCAAGATGAAACTCTTATGCATGGATATTAATTTTGGAATTGGTTGATTAAATATGGGAATATGAATTGGAAATGATGTAAATGGAAGATAGGTTTAGGCAAAATAGTGGTGTTTTGGGAAGTCCCATGGTTGATCAACCATCCTATTCAAAGTGTGGATCTTTGGATTAGGGTTAGTGATAGTTTGAAAAGGAAATGTTGGCTTAGAGTTGTGGATTATATTTGTTATAAGGACTAGGTCAAAGAGTGGAAAGTGATGGCCTTAAAAGATACATATCATGAGGATCATGTTATGCCTATTTTTGGCACCCCTTCTCTTTTCTAAAAAATTGAGTGCACTAAGTCATTTTGTCATATTGATGACTAAAGTTGTAATACCTAAAACTACTTATGGGGAGTCTTAATTCATTGCTTAATTTCAAATAGTCATTATTGTACTAAATGTTTATTATGACTATTGCATTTAATTTTTTATTTTAATTTAACGTTAACAAGTGATTTTGAAATCATAAGTGGTGAGCATTGAAAATACACTCAACATTTTTATAATTAGATATGTAGATTGGTAGTTGTTTTGTGGTTTGGTTTTGGTTTGAGTAGTGACAATGGTGAGGTGTCAACATTTTATTTTCAGTTGTAAATAATATGGTTCTAATTTATATTGATTTAACATACATGAAAGTAATGAGTTGAAGGTCAAAAAATTTAGAACTTACATATGGAGTTCTATTGTTATCAAAATTTGTCTTCAAAGGTTTGAGTCTTATGTTATTGGACCTAAACATTTTTTCATGTTGATATGCCTAAATTTTAAGTTTATCTTAACTTTCATGTCCATCAGCTAAGTGTAATCAAAAGGATCAAGTTTTAATGTAGATTTTTTTTTGACTATATCATTTTGGATATAGAACTATTGAAGTGGTCGAGGACATGGTGTAACCTTATGATAAAAGTTAAATTAACCTTGGTTAACATGACAATTTGATGATGAGTTCAGTAGCCTATGATTTCATATAATATGACATGTGCAATACAAGTGTAAGATATTAATTTTGGATTCTTTGAGATTTGTTAAAGTTGGTGGTAAGAGAAAATTTATTACAAGTCCTTGAATCGATATTGGATGTTTAGGTATTAAGTTGGTAAGGAAGATTATGTTTCATTACTGCTGATATAAGATCACTAATTTTGCTAAACCTATAGATTTATCTACTAAAAGCTTGAAGCCAATAATAAACAAACACATCACAATTATGTGTTAATGCTTACTTGATGATACAAAAAAGTGGTTATTTTGTATATTGTTGTCATTTGTGCAAGCTTAGAGAGAAAGTTAAACTCTGCAACATAAAGGAAAACATATAATTTTCAATTGGTTTTGTGATGTCGAGGTATGGATGTCCATTTATTCAAAGCTTGCATGATAAGTTTTAGTATTTCATTTACATTTCAAAATAAATAGTGATACACAGTGGTTGGGATATGCATGTATTATAGGATAGTTTGACAAATTTTTTATAATCTTTTGATATTTTTCCATTCAAATTAATTCTCAAAATAAAATAGTTTTCTTGATGGGTTTTGATAATATGATGTGGAGAGGTTATTTTGTCATGCATGCTTACTTAAATCATGTTTATAAGTTAAGTATTCATAAATCTTTGGTTGTGAGGAAAGACATGTATTTTGGTTTAGATGTTATAGTGATATATTTAGTTTCTAGTGTATAGGTTCTGTATACACATTTGTTACATGTTAAATAATAATTTTAAGTTGTTTGATGATAAGATTTGATATTTTATTAGGAAAATGTTTATTTCTTGAAGCCACTTGTAGATATTTTTTAGATGAGATAGATGGAAGATTTTTTGGGAAATGATAAATGGTTGAATTTTCTCATGCTGTGTAAAATTTGCATTTTGATTACCTACAATAATTTTTAGTGTGTTAAATTTGATAGCCAAATTACCGTCACAACAGTCTATATTTTTCAAAGTATGATGATCATTTGAATGTCACATTGTCCTAAACATAAAACCTACAAAAATGGATTTTTGTGTCAAAATTAATTTGTCTTGTACTCATGATATTTTCATCTTTCAGATCCTATAGTCTGAAAAATAATTTGAAGAAGGGATGGGTATAAATTTAGTAAATGATATGATGGGTATTTCTCAGTTGGATGAAAATTGATTATTTTCAATCATAAGTACATGATTTGGTCATATAATGTGTATTTTTGTTAGAAAATATATAGATGAACTCATAAGATTAAGTTTGTGTGGATTTGAGTTCATTTAGGTTTTTAATGATGGTTTTATCAAAATGACATTTGGATTTGAAGAAAAATATCGAGGTTACTAATTTTCACCATGATTATATTAGATATTAGTTGGCAAATGTATATGTGACTACGTTAGTTTATGTTACTTCAGATATGGGTTTCTTCTTGATAATTGAGTTATGAACATTGATTGATTATTACATGTTAGTTAACATTTAAAATGTATGTGCATAAGCTTGTGAAGTTTAATGTCTAGTTTATACACTCAAAGTATATAGTAGTGGTGTTTTCAAAATAAAAAAATTACCAAAAGATAGACTTCTCAAGCACAAAATGTGATTATCCTTGTGTAGATACATGACAACAAATTATTATATATTTATTGGAATTTTATGGTTAATGTATATGGAATTAGCGTTTTAGTATTTTAATTTTATTTAAATGTTATATTCATTATAATTATTTGGTATGCTTGAGTGTTTATTTTAAATGTTTGTAATGATTAGAAGGCCCCCACCCATTGTGGTTTATCTTTCATCTATTAATATTTAATTTTAATCTTATAGACGCATTTAAGTCTTAAATATAAATTTAAGTTATAACATAAATTAATTTTATTTAAAAGTCAATATACTTAAAAAATAACTAACTAAAGTTAGTTATATCTTATTCTTTAAACCATCTCTTGAGGATATTGTTATAAAAGAATGTCAAAGTGACATATCAAAAGGAGGAACATCCAACATATATTTTGAAGACTCTAAGTTATATCAAAGTTATTCATCTTCATATTTTTCTGTGTAACATCTCTGAGATGATACAAATTTTATAATTAGATCAATGATACATTCTTTGATAGTTAAGTAACTCGCTCAATCAACACAGGTATATCCAAGTTTACTATTCAATTTATTAATTGATTATTTGAAAGCAATTAAGTCTAATATCCTATGATGATTGTATAAAAAAAATAATATGTGCAGTATTCAAAGTACTTATCCTAAATAATAATGATTACATCACTATGTATGACATTTTTTTGATCTTTTCAAACTATAACAATTGTCTTTTCAAGATATTTTGTACATGTATTTTTTTTTCTAAATTTGGCACCTTTACAAGAGTCAAAAGTATATAAGTTCTCCATTGAATTGGTACCTTGTCCTTCAATACCAGACAATGTTGAAAATTTTCAAGTGTTTGACGATGATTAGTAGATTGTCTAATTTTTGACAAATTTAGGATAGTTCAAATCTCAAATAATTGATGATGAGGAATGAAACCATAGGTGCCATGAAGAATTAGATAAATATGGTGTTATCTAAATAAAGGAAAATCATATCCCATTGGGAATGGTTGCCTTAGAAAGGACCTTTGATATAGATCCTCAAGCACAATCATAGAGTCGACTCTTGTTTCAAGACTCACATTTTATTATTTTGTAGTTATGTTTTCTTAGATTTAGTATTTTCAGTAGATTTTTTTAGCTTTTAGATTTTGATTTTTAGTCAGTTTGTTTAGTTCATTTGTTTATTTTTTCAATTTACTTTCTTTGAGGTTTAATATTTTGCTTATATGTTTTCTTCCTATTATAGTTGTATATTTATAACTTTATTAACATCTAACTTACAAACAATAGTTTTAATTCTTAATTAATTTTAATTTCTAGATTAGTTTTAGTTTACATCTTTTCTATTTAGATGTTTGATTGCACTTCTTAGTTGTTGTAGTTTTCTTTCATCCTTGTGGTGTGAGCATGCATATTGGATACATCTTTTCAGTAATCTGAGTATTTTATCCTTTAAGGGATTGCCTAATTCATAGAATTTTCTCTATTAGATAGGTCAGATAATAGTTATAAATCAAGTTTAAGATTGATTAATTAATATAATAGAGTAATGACTATCACATTTGATCATAACATTGTTTATAAGTATATTATTCTTGACATGATCAATAATAATGTTATGTTTGATTGATTTATACAAGTTTGATTTAAATTTATTATTGAATATATTAATCCCCAAAACTTTAAAAAACCCTTCTATGCATCTTTGAAATCAATTGTCATTCCTTAGACCCTCATGATTAGACTGGTACGATTCCACTTTAACCTTCACGAAAGGCAAAAGGATTGATTTGTTGTCATGGAATTTTTTATCATCAAAAAATTTGATGACTCCATTGGGGACTTTTAAATTAAGTTTTATTCTTTATATGATTATTAATTCTTGTCTTCAATGTTTCATATTACCATAACTGGTTGCCAATTTTTAGTTCATAGTTTTATTAACCGGTAGCCTACATTTTAATTATAGTTTAGTAATTATCTCTTGCTCAGTTATGGAGAATATAAATGAAATCACTTGAGAATGGATTTAAATCATAATCTTAATCAAAATTAAAGTAGACCAAATTCTGATACCCTAATTTATGCTTTATGTAGAAGAAAATGAATCCATAGGGGAATATTTGTTGTGCTTTCTTTAGAAATTAAATGACATTATTGTTTATTTCAGACCAAGTGGTGAACTTTTCTTTCTCTGTTGGAAGAATAGTCTACCTGATAATTATATTCAAATTATTCATAAAATTGGTATTGTTGACTTTAGTTTAGCCTCAATATTTGTTCACATTTGAAGATAAAATCATGATTTTTGTAGGATTTATTCACTTGATCATGATATGTTCAAATACAAAAGATTCCATGCTTTAATGTTAGATTTGAACATAAATTTCTTAAAGTATTTTTTTTTTGTCTATGATCAAATCATGTCAATGGATTTTGAAAATGATTCTCAAGATTAAGCATACAGTTTAGATTCTTCATCAGAATGTTATGATATTGATTCTTCATCATAATCAAAATTAAATCAATTCTATTCATTTGATTTGCTTGATCAATCATCTAATAATGTCATTTATCTTAATTATGATTTATTTGATAATGACAATCCTTTATCAGATAGAGTTATTCCTAAATTTATTTCATATATAGCTAATGGAGAAGATGATATTTTAAAAAAATTTAAACAAAAAAATGTTGACTTAGATATAAAAACTTCTTTGTTATCAGAATCTATATGTTTTTCCAATAGAAACAATTTATCTCCTTATGATTTTATTACTATCTATAACAATGCCATATCTAATTTAGATTATTCTGATAACTATCCTATTTCTCTTAATTCAAAAAGCTACACTCAAGATAAAAATTATGAACTCTTTGATACTGGATTTAGTTATATAACAACAATTTTTTTTCAAAATCTTGATGTTGCAGATACTAAGATGAGCAATCAATTAATAGAAGTTGAATATGAAAAGTTCAATTTTCTGAATTGTCTAAATCATGATACAACGTTATTAAATGAGTATGACACATTTCATTATTCTTCGTTATCTAAATCAAAAGAATTGATAAATAGTATTGACTATGAATGTTTTGAATTTGATGATCCGCTAGAGTTTGAAATAATAATTTCTATGGAATGTGTAAAATCATAAAATATTCAAAAATTATTTGGAGACACCCACACAAACAAGTCAATTTCTTGATCTAGATTCTCTCTATCCTAACTTGAAAAATCTTCATTTTTTTTCTAGATCATAGATATAATCTTTCATATACAATACATGAATAATAAATAGCTAAAAACACATATAGTTATGATTCAATTTTGCTTATTCAAGGTTATATGATATGTCTATCATGTTTTCTTTCTATTTGAAAACCTATAGTTTGATGTCTGATGAATTTATTCATGATGAAAGCAATAACTTACATTATAATGCTACTAAAATAAAATTCATACCTTTTATTAAATTATTCCTTTTATGGGTTAAACCTTATTTATTTACTTTTGATATATTTCAGTATTGGTTTATCCTTTATCTTGTCTCATAATGGAAGATTTTTGATGTCGATTAGCTGTTTCATTTCTCTTTAGTTTGTATATATTTTACTGTTTTGATTTCCTTTTCCATTTTGCTGGTTTATTTTTGGTTTGTTGTCTACCTTTTTGTCTTTTGTTTTGGTTTGGATCAACATTTTTTTGAGTGGTCAAGTAGTCATTATTCTGAGGGAAGAGTACAATGAAAGTTATCATATCACTATAAGCTTATGAATTATGCTAAGATATTTTACATAATAATGCTTAGATTTTCTTTTATGAATAAGCATGAACTAAGTTATAAATGAGTTGAAAACATTACTAATTTTCATAATTTGTACTTGAGGCTTTTGCACTTGATTATATATCTATCCTGAAATCCCTTGTTTTATCTATCCTATTCTCTATGCCACACTAGTTGAACACTTCATCCTCTAAATTTTTTTTCATTATGAAAGGGGTTCATGCGTAGCTGCTTGAGAAATGATCAGACTTAAATCACACTCTCAAGTGATTTATTTTTTAATAGGTAATTTATTATTGTTTCCCAATGTCCTTGTTAATATCAGCTAGTAAGTTTACTAGTGTTATGCCTATTTTTGGCACCCCTATATTTTCTAAAAATTCAAGTGCACTAAGTCATTATGTCATATTGATGACTAAAGTCATAACACCTAAAACTAATTATGGGGGTATTAGTTCATTGCATCATTTTAAATATTCAATAATGCACTAGATGTTTATTATGACTATTACATTTAATGAAGTTTTTACTCTAACATTAACAAGAGGTTTCAAAAGCATAAGTGGTGGCTAATGAAAATACATTCAGTATTTATATAATCAGATATGTAGATTGGTAGTTGTTTTATGGTTTGATTTTGGTTTGATCAGTGATAATGGTGGGGTGTCAACATTTTTTTAGTTGTAAATAGTATAGTTCTAATTTATATTAATTTAACATACGTGAAAGTAATGACTCAAAGGTCAAAAAATTTAGAACTTGCATATGGAGTTATATTATTATCAAAATTTGTCTTCAAAGGTTTGTGTCTTATGTTATTGGACCTAAACATTTTTTCATGTTGATATGCCTAAATTTTAAGTATATCTTAAGTTTCATGTATAACACGTAAGTGTTGTTGTCAAAAGGATCAAGTTATAATGTAGATTTTGTTCTAACTTTATCATTTTAGATATAAAACTATTGAAGTGGTCAAGGACATGGTGTTAATCTTATGATAAAGATAAATTAACCTTGGTAAATTTGACATTTTGGTGATGAGTGTAGTAGTCTACTATTTCATTGAATGTGACATGTGTAATACAAGTGTAAGATATCAATTCTAGATTCCTTGGGATTTGTTAGAGTTGGTGGTAAGAGAGAATTTATTATGAGTCCTTGACTTGATATTGGAAGTTTAGGCATTAAGTTGGTAAGGAAAATTATGCTTCATTATTTCAGATAGTAAGATCACTAATTTTGCTAAACCTCTAGAATTATCTACTAAAAGCTTGAAGCCAATAATAAGCAGACATGTCATGATTCTATGTTAATGTTCACTCGATACAAAAGGTGGTTATTTTATCTATTATTATCATTTATGCAAGCTTAGAGCGAAAGTGAAACTATGAAACTCAAAGATTTGGGACTGCAAAGGAACACATATAATTTTTATTTGGTTTTGTGATGTTGAGGTATGGATGTTCATTTATTCAAAGATTGCATGACAAGTTTTAACATTTTAATTACATTTAAAAACAAATAGTGATACACAATGGTTGAGATATGTATGTATTACAAGGTTGTTTGTCAGATTTGCTATAATATTTTCATGTTTTTCCATTCGAGTTTCTTTCTCAAAATAAAATAGTTTTCTTGATGGGTTTTAATAATATGATGTGGAAAGGTTTTTTTTCCATGCATGCTTACTTAACTCATGTTTACAAGTTAAGTATTCATAAATATTTGGTTGTGAGGAAAGATAAGTATTTTGGTTTAGTTATTGCAATGATATATCTAGGTTTGAAGAAAAATATTGACGTTACTAGTTTTCACTATGATTATTTTAAATATCAGTTGGTAGATGTATATGTGACTAGGTTGGTTTATGTTGTTTCAGATATGGGTTTCTTATTGACAATTGAGTTATGAACATTGATTGATTATTACATGTTAGTGAACATTTGAAATGTAGGTACATGAGGTTTTGAAGTTTAATGTCCAGTTTATATATGCAAAGTATATATTAGTGGTGTTTTCAAAATCAAAGAGTTATTAGATGATAGACTTCTCAAGTACAAAATGTGATTATACTTGTGTAGATACATGCTAATAGATTATTATATATTTAATGGAATAATATAGTTAATACATATGGTATTAAAATTTTAAGATTTTAATTCTATTTAAATGTTATCATCATTATAATTGTTTGGCATGTTTGAGTGTTTATTTTAAATTGTTACAATTATTAGATCCCCCCACCCATTAAAGTTTGTCTTCGGTCTATTAATATTTAATTTTGATCTTATAGACTTATTTAAGTCTTAAATATAAAGCCAAGTTATAACATAAATTAATTGACTTTCTTTAAAAGTCAATTAGACTTAACAAATAACTAAATAAAGTTAGTTATAAATTATTATTCAACCATCTCTTGAGGAGATTGTTATAAAAGAAGATCAAAGTGACATATCAAAAAGAGGAACATCTGATAGGTTTTCTGAGACTCTGATTTATTTCAAAGTTATTCATCTTCCTATTTTTTTGTGCAACATTTCTAAGATGATATAACTTTTGAAAATATACCAATAATAAATTCTTGGATGGTTAAATAACCCACTTAATCAATACAGGTATATCCAAGTTTACTACTTATTTTATAAATTGATTATCTGAAAGTGACTAAGTCTAATATCTTATAATGATTAAAAAAAAATAGTCATATATGTAGAATTCAAAGTACTTAGTCATAAGGGCACCCTAAACTTCTCCCTAGAGGACTCTATTGGCCAACATAATAGAGAACTTGGCATTTTTTAGACAAGCTTGAGAATGTTGGGATGATCATGTCAGATCTTATCACTAATTGGAATCATTTGAAAGTAACAACTATGAGACTCAAGAATGATTTGGATATGGTGCTAAAGATGCAAGACACCCCACTAAAAAATATGAATGAACTAGTGGTGATATTTGAATAAAATTCCATTACCTAGACCACTTATCATCCTAAAGGTACACCAAGCTCAATTTAGGAAAAGACCATCCACACCTCTATTAAAGGCCCCTCAAAATGCACTAGCGGTAGAATATAAAAGGTTATGCTGAAGGAAATCAATCAGGAGATGGAGCAGGAGGCTACACAATATAACACTCGCTTTGAGGAGCTACCTAGTTCTAACTAAGGCTTTGGTTATGGTCTTTTTGTGTTTTGGCTATCATTCTATTCATCTTTTTATTTTTGGTTATTACTCTGTTCTTGCTCAATTGAAGGCCTTCTCTGAACTACAACTGATATTTGGCTTATCTTTCATTATGTATTACTTTTGTTTGGACCAGTGGTTATAGGATCCCTATAAAACCTACTTTATTCACCCTATATAATAAAAAAATAATGATTACATCACCATGTGTGACACTTTGTTGATCTTTTCAAACTATAACAATTGTATTTTCAAAAATATTTTGTACATGAGAGTTGTTTCTCAATAAATCTTATTATATTTTTTGCTAAAGATGACACTTGTTTCAAGACTTATATTTTATTGTTTTATATTTATATTTTCTTCTCTTTCCTTAGATTTAGTATTTTTAGAAGATTTGTTTTAGCTTTTAGATTTTGATTATTAGTCAGTTGGTTTAGTTCAGTTATATATTTTTTTGATTTAGTTTCTTTGAAGTTTAATAGTTTGCTTATATGTTTTCTTCCTATTATAGTTGTAAATTTATAACTTTATTAATGTCTAAATTACTAACACTATTCTTATTTATTAGTTAATTTTAATTTCTAGATTAGCTTTAGTTTACTTCTTTTCTGTTTAGTTGTTTGACTACTTTTTTTAGTTGTAGTTTTCTTTCATCTTTGTGGTGTGAGCATGCATATTGGATACATCTTTTTAGTAATCTAAGTATTCTATCCTTCAATGGATTGCCTAATTCATAGGCTTTTCTCTATCATATAGGTCAAATAATAGTTATAAATTAGTTTTAATATTGATTAAATAATATAATAGATCAATGACTAGCACATTTGATTAGAGCATTATTTATTAGTATATTATTCTTGACATGATCAATAATAATGTTATATTTGATTGATTTATATAAATTTGACTTAGATTTATTATTGAACTTATTAATCCCTATAACTTAAAAAAACCCTTCTATGCATCTTTGGAATCAATTCTCATTTTTTAGACCCTCACAATTAGACTAGTATGATTCCACCTTAACCTTCATAATAGGTGAAAGGGTTGACTCATTGGCATGATATTTTTCACCTTCAACAGATCAAAAGATCATATTTGATATTAATCATTTGTTAAAGGGTTATTTTTCTAGTAGGTCTACTATTGAGGATGAACTAATATGAGGGATTCTATTGATGGTAAATTCAATGTCAAATATAGTTATAAGGTGGTCCTTGGATATTTTATTGATGGTTTTCCTTGGGTTAAGTTATGGAATAAGAAGATAATTATGAAAGTTAACATCTTCTTCTTGCTGGTTAATCAAGATAAAATAATTACTATTGAGAATATTATGAGAAAGGGGATGGTAATTCCTTATCACTGTGTTTTGTGTGAGGCTATTACTAAATACATGACTCATATGATGTTGGAATGCCCTTTTGCCTTTTTGTTTCTTAGATTTATCTTATCTAAATCTGAGATTGATTGGGTTCAACAATCATATCTCTTTGATATGCAGAGTCATTGGAAGGCCCATTTTAAGAGTGATAACCTAAATATTTTATGGCATTTGGTTTACCCCATGTTTTTTGGGGTTTATTGAAAGAAAAGAACCAATTTTTAAAAAAGGTTTGAAGAGTAGTTTTGAATTTATGGCATTGAAAGTGACTAATTTTATAAAAGAAAAATTTGTAACAATTAAGTCCAAGGATAATAATAAAATTAAAAATAATCAATTAAGGATTTATACAAATTGGAACATATATAATAATGAAAGGAATGATATTGACTACAAGAAACACTTAATGAGTTTGACTAATTGGACTCTTCCCTCACTGAGATGGGTCAAAATTAACTATGATGAGGCTTCTAAAGGAAAGCCTGGGAAATTTGGAGGAGGGGGGTTATCAGAGATAATGTGAGGGTTGTGATAGTAGTGTATGTGGAGAATATTAGGTTTCAATATAGTTTTATGGTTGAAGATACGATGGTCTTATGGGGTGTCACTATTGCTAAGGATGTTATCTATATAGATCTAAATATAATTAATTTTTTCAATAAAAAACATGTTCTTAGTTGGAATATAAGTAACTTGATGCAATAAAATATTGGTATTGTCTAATATTTCTAACGAACTTTGATCAAGCTTATATACAAATAGGGGAATAAGATTGTTGATTGGTTCACCAATAGAGGAGTCAATGATTAATATTTTTCCAAGTGGTGCAATTCCAATGATCTTCCATTGGAGGTGATTTAACTCATTACAAAGGAGGGTTAACATGCCTAGACCTTGGTATATTTTTTTGGATCTGATAGCTAGTGGAAAAAACTTTAGTTTCTTCATCCAAAAATACATGACTTGGTATTATTGTGTTTGCCAAATGGTGTTTGATATAGTGGGCCTTGGGTTTATAAATTTCATTATGGATAGAGGTAGGAATCATAGACTTATAATAACATTTCCTATCAGTTGTAATCATGCCATAAATTTAATCCTTGGTAATGATGATCTTGGGTTGTAAATTCATATTTTACATCATGATAAGCTTTAGCCTAATCCCAAGGACATTAACCAATGTAATGTCATTAAAGATCAATCATTCCACATAAAGGCAAAAAATAAATGATCAATGGCCCATATCTCAAGTGCAAAATTTATTTTATAAGCAACAAGATTGAAGGTAACCTGAGTTTCATTCCGAACAAAACTATTGAGATGGGATGATATCTTTGTAGAGTATATCCCATTAGTGGAGGCATACTTAATAAAAATAAGGAAGTTTGTTCCATTTTAGAAGATGGTGGTCTGGCCAGTTATATGGAAAACATTTAGGGTAGTGAAATTCACATCTTGATTGAGTTTTTTTAGAGGATGGAAAGGGTGGACAATTTCAATGAGAGATGTGACTATTCTGGACACTAAGGAGATAATTTATCAAGTCACTAGAATGAGTATGCATAGCAAGAAATTATACAATAATAAGCATGTAAAAAAAGAAGAGATAGAGAAATTCCTTAAACTTGGGAAGTAACTAATTGATTTTCAAGGGGGATATCTTAGAGAATCTCTGCCTAATCCATATCATGAAGTCGATTAGTATGTAAGTGAAGTACCAAGTCATCTTCTCCTATCAATTTTCACTTCTGAATCACTTTCATCATAATATTTCTTTAGTCCACCTTTATATTTTCTCCTTTCATCAAAAAAATATATCATTGATGTGTTGCTAGGAAAGATCCATTTGCCTCTCCATCAAACATTTATTTTTATACTATATAATCATGAAATATCCCTTGGGATTGGAAATTTGTCACCATCAAGTTGATTAAGCATATGAATATGGATAAGGTGATCCTAAAATGGAAAGGGAAGGGAAAGATTTCAAGAACCATGCCTATTAAAATTCTTATAGAGACTCCTATTTAAACTCCCAGCAAGAAACCCCATATGTTTGTGGTGTTAGACTCATAGGAATAAGAAAATGAGGAATAATTTGAGGTGAATTTAGAGGACCCTAATCTATCAAGTGGTTCTCATAGTAGGAATAGACAAATTATAGATTCCCTAAAGCAAACATTTTTAATGTTCGCAAAAGAAGTCTTGGATAAAATAGTTAAAGCTAAGTTGGAGGCAAAAAAGAGAATTGGGGATTTGAATAAAAATGAGCTCCAAGAGAAAATTATAACTCTAAATACTAATATGGAACTTCATAAGAAAATCCTCAATTGGATTATGAAATAAAATAATAGCATGAAGGAATGTATCAACTTGATTAAAAATATCTCATGTGGTAGCATGAGTTTTACTAGGAAGGTACTTGGTCAAGGGGACATTGTTCATCATAATATGCCAAGGTTGGAAGAGAGGGTTTTGTCTTTGGAGACAAAGAAGGTGAATATGAAATATAATATAAAAAACTCATCCAAATGATAAAAATAATAATAAAAAATTGCATCTCCAATATCAGTGTTCTGAATGAGGTTATCAAAGTTGGCAAGGAGAAACAAAGCAATGTGAGGACCATTAAGATGAATACAAGATCTAAAAAGGGGAAGATTATGGAACAAGAAGTGATTATCATGGGTGACCTCCATAAAGTACTCAATGATCTATCTAAATAATAGAACACTATCCTACATGGGCTTGATATGCAATTTCTATTTTCTTGTTTTATCTTTTGGTTTTTTATTGTGTATCGGATGTTGATTTGCTATTGATCAACAACCTATTTATTTTTTTGGATTTTTGCTGATATTTGGTGTGTTATTTATGGTCATGTGCCTTTTGGTTATAAATGGGATGAGACCCATATAAATACCACCTTTTAACTTCATTACACACACACACACACACACACACACACACACACACACACACACACACACACACACACACACACACACACACACACACACACACACACACACACACACACACACACACACATGCATACATATAGATACATTTATACATATACATATATACATATACATATACATATACATGTGTGTGTGTGTGTGTGTGTGTGTGTGTGTGTGTGATGTTAGTTTGCATGTTTCTATTGTGTTTAGTTTCATTGTAATAAATTATATGTGTCCTTGGCATGTATATAATATTTGGATTTCACACTGCTTGAGGAATGAATTATGGTGGTAATTAAGGGTTAGTGAAGCTAAAATATCTTGCAAATATGTATTTTCACAACTGCTATCTTGAAACTTTAGGTGACTTCTAATAAACTATAACTTTTGTATGTCCTAATGAAGACTTATATAGACTATGCTAACAATGATTCAGTTTTTTGGACCCATAAGATGCTAATATGGTTACTACGTTAGATACACATATAGATGACTAGAGGAGAAGATACATTGGGTTTCTAAGGAAGAATTTGTTATAATATGGATCCCTATGGAAGGAATTATTATTGAGCATAAATATGGTGATTTATATGAAATATTTTGGTGCAAAATTCTAGAGGTGATAGTAGCATGGTTGTTAATATTTAAACACAACTATTTTTGGCCTTGCAGAATGGATAACTTAGAATGGAGGAAGGGAAAGTGGAAAAGATATAAAAATTGGATATTGAATAGATGATGGAAATTGATCATTAGGTGAATAATAATGTTCATGGGCACTAACTAAGTTTTTAGTTTAATGATATGTTTATTTTGATATCATAGATGGTTTATTTGTGAGGGGAATAAGGGTATTTTTTTTTAATAAGTTCTCTATGCTAGTGAAGATGTTGGATATGGTGCCGATTCTGATAGACATGGAGTAGTGAAGTAAGGAAACATACGCCATTATTTGAAAAAATGTGAATGAAGGGGAGGTGAATTGTTGTAATTGGACATAATATGAATCCCACAACAAGTAATATGATATATATTTTTAAAAAGATAGAAGAGGAAAAGTAGATAAATGGGCTTCAATAAGAGCCAAGATAATATAAGATATGGGGGAACACAATAATGTTGATATATAATGTTTGAAGAAAATTGTGAGGAGGAATGTAAAAAAGGAAATCACATGACCTGGAAGGCAACAAACATCCACTGAAAGTGATTATGTTTGATACTTAGAGTGAACCAAATAAAACCAAAGGGATCATAGTAAGAGACTGAGAAATAGAGTCAATTTCATAATGGGCATGGGAAAGTGATTAGAATATCAAAAGCATCGAGTTGGGTGATGAAATAGAATAATGTAGAAGTAGATTTATCAGGCAACTTGATCTTCAAAATGTTTTCATTAGATGGGAAGAAAACACATTTAGTGACAACTAATATAGAGAAATGTCCAGTTAGGGAATGAAAACAACTCATTCATATTTAAGGAGCACATCCCCCAAACCACCATAATTAGATTGAGTGGTAGAAACAAGAAATTTATATTTTTTTATAAAATTTTTAGAAGATATGAAGTGATTAAATGAAATTGGGGAATGATTAGCTAGAAGAAGAGTATAATCTAGATCAAAGACTATTGAAACATAGTTTTCCAAGAAGAAAGTTCAGAGCACACATATCATAAGTAGTATCAATATAATAATGAAAACATGCATTAAGTTGGTGATCAATCCTCATATCATAGGAATCATGTTGTTTCACATAGGAGATTTTTTTACTCTACAATTGTATGATGAATTTATTGATCTAGAATAATAGCTTGTAACTTATGAGATGAAGTGGGGAGCCAAGGGTGTGTAAGATGATGGAATTAGAAGTTACAAATTTATAGGAGCTTTAACTAGACAAATTTTGGAGTTCATAGACAAGTGTGGGGGAACTAAGTTAGACCTAGATGGGGTAAATAGTAGAATAGACAATTTTTTAAAAATAAATGTGTAAAATAGATTATCCATAATTGGAAGGAACTTAAGCAAAATCCAGGAGAATCTATGTTGGAATATGATTCGATGTTATTGAACATGATGAATAAAGTGCATTTTTCATTTGAGGATGTAGATAAGGGAGTTGGTTTATAGAAGGGATATGAAGAAATATAAGGTTTAAAATAGTGCAAACCTAGTTCCCCAAAAAAGTGGGATCCATTATAGTTGCAATTTGGGTCAAATAAATTTATGAATTCAAAGAAAATTTGTTAAAAAACTAGACACTTCGTAATAATAAATAACCAATAATTTAAATAATAGAATACAAGTTTGCAATAATAAAGATAATTCAAATAGATAGAATACTAAGCATGCATGATACAAAACACCAAATTTACATGGTAAAACCTTAGTAGAGCTAAGGAAACATCCATGATGAAAGATATCAAGATATATCAACTCAAGGTAAATAAATTACACGTAAATTCATTATTAGCTACTTTGGCTCTCCACAAAGTTAAATACATGTAATTGGAAAAGTATTTTTAGGATTCATCTTCCTAAAAATAAATTGGAAAAATGTCATTAGGATTTTCCTTCCTAAAAATAAAATCTGGTAGAATTCGTCTTCCTAAAAATAAAGGTTTGACTCCTTGATTTTTGGCCCCTCAACCCCCCTGTGACACTAGTTGTGGGGGGGGGGGGTGGGGTATCCCCTTGCACCCCTTATTGGGAAGTGGGATATAAACTACACCACAAAGGGATCCAACATTTAAATTTATTATCATATATCTAACATAATTCTTCAAGAAGTTTGAAAATGAATTTCAAGCTAGATGTGGCATTGCCAAGAATGGACAAAATGCAAGAAGGAAAGAATCAAAAGATGATATAGTGTGGGAAAGGAGGACACCATAAAAAATATTGTATTTATATTTAGAAAGAGTTATGCATGACTTATTGTAATAAGGATCTCCCAACTACAAGTATCATTTATTACGACACAATGTGTGATAACCTTAGAGTGTGAACTACATATTTGGTAAATCTAACATGCACAAGGATAATAATTAGAGAACACTGTAAGATTTTAAGGATGAAATCATGATGAATGTATATTTGGTAATTACAAAAAAATCATCACCATAACCCAATCTAGTATCATAATATACCTAGATGCTTCATCAATAAGTATGGTCATCACCTTCTCCATAATATCAACTAGCATGGGTGCCACCTTCTCTGAAACATCATCCAGGGTGGATTTTGCCTTTACCATAATATCAATGCAAATTGAAACCTACACCTCTATAAATGTGACATGAAGGATATCAAAATCAACAAAAAGGCTTGGAATCTTTGTAAGGCAGGTAGATACCAAAGGGGTTATCAAGATCATAGATAGGGGACCAGGAAGCCAAGGTAGCTTATAACTTTTTATTTATATGAAGAAATAAACAAAATTTCTTACAATTATTCAAGTAACACATAGAGATAAATATATCATGTGTTTAATAGAGTTTCTGGCCAACACAATATGAATGATTTACCTATACTTAAAAAAATATAAGGATAAAACATTGTGAAATATGAATATGAATAACACCCATTCTAAGGAACATGCATATATAAATGTTGCCTCAAGGATGTAACATGAATAAAAAGGGATCAAGCCTTTGGATATGCCTATAAATAAGCAAACTAGGGAGATGCAAGAGGGTAATCATCCAGATCCAAGGAAGGAGAAAATGTTGATGAGTGAAGCAGGTGATTTGTTGTGATCTATGAAAACTGAGCATGGAAGCATGGAAAACATTGAGAACATTGAAATGCAAGTATATGGAAAAATAATGTGAAATATTAAATAATATGGTGTGGTTATTATTCTTATGGATATTATTTAAATGATCAATATATTATGAAATCAAGACATTTTTCAAAACATTATAAAATTGTTGTATAATTTGCTAAATTATGTAGTTAAAGGCTAGGGAAAGACAAATGAGATGCTTTGGTATGTGAAAAATAAGAAACTATGGGACATGGACACCAGGGTGGACATTAAAATTATAGTATACAAGGTTCTTAATACTATTTTTGATTTTTGAAGTGTAGTCAACATGATGCCATGATCTACTTGGGAAGACATTGATAAGCCTATGTTGAGTTACATCATACTAACATTGAGTTTGGTGAACTATGGCTGGGTTGGACCAACAAGAAGGCTAGAATATGTAGAAAATAAGTCAGGTGATATAATATTATGAGGATATTTTGAAATCATGAAAAATAAGACTGATGAGATGCATTACCCTGCATTGATTAGTAAGAAGTGGGCTTATAATGGTCATACAATGATAAAAACATCAGATAATCAATTGGAAGCTCATTAAAATGATGTGATCATTATCATACCCATAAAAAAGTTAGAAGATAGGATGTATACCAAAGGAGATGATATCACCCTATGCTCATATACTTGATACTTGGTCTAAAGTATACAAGGAGCCAAGGAAGGAAGTTGAAAAAAAAATAAAAATTTCCTCAACTTTCACAAGTTGTGCATGATACATAAGGGTGTAAAGGATCATAAAAACATAAATGATAACTTGTACATATCCCTCATGTTAAATAATATTTTTAAAATATTTTTTACAAGTAACCAAAAATATGATCACCTATGAGATAAAAATAGATAAGACCTATTAGTTAGCTATGACTAAGAGCCAAATAATGAAAGCATAATACCATGGGTTTATGATTCTTCCATTGATGGGGATTCTAATTTTGATATGGCTGATTGGGGATGAGGTGACCAAAAAATAAATACTAATTAGGATGGTGTTCACTATAGGCTAAAAAAATAGACAATATTTTAAGACATAGGATTTGATAGTCATTACGAAGATCAAAGCTCACATTCCAAAAGTAGATACAAGAGTAAGCACATTAAACCATGCATTTAAAGGAATCATAGATACATGGTTAGATGTATATAAGAAAAATTATTTATATTGGAAAATATATTTTTAAATGTTCTAAATAAGGTTTCACATAGTAACCTGATTATCAGATGAATGGCCAAAGTTATAATACGGACAATTCCTAGA
The DNA here is from genome assembly GCA_037957365.1 of Torreya grandis. Taxonomy (NCBI): domain Eukaryota; kingdom Viridiplantae; phylum Streptophyta; class Pinopsida; order Cupressales; family Taxaceae; genus Torreya; species Torreya grandis. The sequence continues at coordinate 2,215,785 of JARHVA010002431.1, read as the reverse complement.
GGTTCATGTTCACTCTTGTGCAGATATTTGGAATCAATGAGTAGATCTGAGATATTAGGTGAATATATTCCAAGGTAAATTGAGACCAATACCTAAGGCTTGGTATGTGCATCAAGAGTGAAGAAGGGAAACAAGTACTTGGTTAAAATCTCAACAAAATTTTATTTAGAATTTTGTGTTTGAGGATGATAACCTTGATGGTGCATAAAGATCTCGAGGAAATGAAAATATTCTTATGATATGGAGGTTTAAATGCAATAAATAGTAAAAATAAGGAATAATATTAAACAAATAATGATATTAGCTTCCACTAAAACTATAGAGAAATGTTATGACATATGGGAGGGCAAGGGATTTGTACTCAAGTCTTATAATATAATATGGAATAACATAGGTATAGGATTTGTACCTAAGATAAGTGTAAAGTTTACAAATGAGGATGCATCAAAGGCTAAAGAATAAAAATTTTAGAAACTAAACATTGAGGAGAAACCAAGTTAGATGAATGTTATGGATTAAATGAAATTAGAGGGTATCAAGATCTATACAAAACTACTGCAAATTAGGTTCGATAACATTGGTATTGAATAAGTACCTAAGATGGCATACATGAGAGAATATTATACTCAACGACAAATATCAGAGGCCATGCAATTGTTGTAATATTACACATACATTTTTCCCACAAAATTCATTGAAGGGGAGTAGACCCATCTCTAGGAGAAACGTGCATTGATATTAAAGAATGTGCAAGGCCAATCAAGAAGTGACCATATTATTTAAATCCTAACATTAAGTTGTAGTGAAAATAGTGATTGATCACATAGTCAAAGTAGGTATCATCTACCCAACATAAAAATTTGATTGGGTAAGTCTGATGGTGGTTCAACCAAAGAAGACTAGGGAAATCCAAATTTGCGGTGACTATCTAACATTGAATGATGCATGCATTATGATCAGTTTCTAACCCATTTCATTTATGAAGTTCTAGAAGATATCATAGGTCATGAAGTTTATTCATTTACTTATTGTGTCAATGAGCATCATTAGATCCCTGTAGTAAAGAAGGATCAATAAAAAACAATCTTTACAACCAAATGGGATTTATTTGATTACAAGGTGATCCAATTTTATTAAAAAAATACACTAGTTGTGTTCTCTAGAGCAGTGGTCACCACATTCAAAGACTTAATCCATTATTTTATTAAATTATATTTAGATGATTGGGGCATGTTTTTCTATTCAAAGAACATTTTTCAAAGTTGAAAATCATGTTGGAAAGATGTAGAGCCTTGAAAATCACACTTAATCTGAAGAAGTGTTTATTATTTATACCATTAGAGTGTTTTAGGACATGTGTTTTTCAGTCATGGGATTATGGTGGATCAAGCCAAGGTCATAGTCATCATTGGGCTTAAAGCATCATCTAATCCTTCAAAAGTATTATATTTTATAGGGTACTTAATATATTACCATAGGTTCATTTGTGAGTATGCATATATTTTCATACCAATGGAGAAATTATTTCATAAAGATATTATGTTGGAATGGACACTTGTGTGTTAAACTATATTTTAATAACTTAAGGTAGAGGCTGGTCACAACCCCAATTCTGGTCTTTATTTATTGAAGTAATACATTCTATGTTTATGTAGATTCTTCAAGATCTATAATCGGTGTTATGATAACACAACCAAGGAAGGGAGAGAACACCTTATTCACTTTGCAAGTTGAAATTTATGAGCCATAAAGAATAACTACACCATGATATAAGGAGAAACTCTAGCTATGGTTTTTTCATCACATAATTTTTTTCACTATCTATTGGAAATTCCATTTGATTTTTTCACATAATAGCCCTTCCAATATTTGGTGATCAAGCCATTATTGGGTGGAAGGATTTTGAGGTGTTTGATGTTGTTCTAAGAGTATTAGTTAAAGATTGATGTCAAACTAGGAATATAAATTGTTGGACTGGATCACCTAAGTATAATTTATATGAGATATCACTAGAGTAATTGTAAGAGGATTCACCCAATGTGTACTTATTTAGAGCAATCGCCATCCCAAAAAAATTGGAAGATATTAAAGATTTTTTTTTAATATGGGATATTTATAGAGAACTATACATAGAGATAAATAAATAATAGATTGTAAGAGCTTTACCATTCACCATATTAAATTATTTATATATAATCTAGATAAAGATAATGTGCTACGTAGAGTGGCTTTGAAGCATGAAAGAGAAATATTGATTGAAGCACATAAAAGGGTAGCTAGAGGTCATTTTGTAAGAGAGCTAACTGTGAGGAAACTATTTTAGAGTGGATTATGGTGGCTTATAATGTTTTAGAATTCACACATTGTTGTGAAAAATTGAGATGTATGTCAGTACATTATCAAGCCAAATCAAAGGGATGAAATACCATTTAATCCAGTTCTCATAGCCTAACTATTTAAGAAATTGAGGATTAAATATTTTGGGCTTATTACCCCACCCTTAAAAATTTAAATTCTTTCTATATTATTATGAGAATAAATTATTTCAAAAAGTGTGTTGAAGTAGTTGTGACTTCAAGTCATGGGGTAAAGGATGATACAAAGTTTATGTATGGTAACTTCGTCACCCCATTTGGATGATAAAAAAATCTCATCAATGACTAGACCATGTGATTCCTCAATAACACCATCAAAATTCTCATCGAGGAGTTCATAATTTTACTCCACAACAGTATCTTGTATCATCTACAAACCAATGGTTAGGTTGATTCATCAAATACGGTATGGGAAATAATACTGACAAATTTTTGTAATGTGCAGAGAGATGACTAAGAGGGCTGCATTCCTATAATATTTTAGGCATACAAAAAAAAATGCAATAAGACATACTCGATTTTAGTTGGTTTATGGCATGGAAGTAGTGTTGCCAATGTAATACATTGTTCCTAGTTTGTGAATCACAATGATATCATGTCTTGGTAATAAAGAATCATTAGAGAACCATATTTTGGAGCTATTTCAACTACAAGAAACCATGAACATGGAAAATTTAAATCAAGACATTTAGAAATGTAACCAAAATGCCTAACATGATCATAACTTCTAAAGTAAAGAATTCCAACAAGGATAATTGGTACTCTTATATGAAATCAGGTACAAGGCACACATGTGGAAGTGGTGAACAAGATGGAATGGGCCATATGTGATCCACCACATGAAAAATTGGGGTACTATTATCTTATGAGTTTTATAGGGGAATGCTATTCTAGGAAAATTGAATGGTATTAGGATTAAGCATTACCATCACTAGTCTACACAAGTAGAAAATAAGAAGTAAGTGCTAGATGACACAAGTAGATTAGGATTTCAGTTTTCAAAAGTGTGGTAGGGTAGTAGATTAGTGTAGATAGGTAGAAGTTAGTGATATAAAGTAGAGACATGGTTTAGATGTGATAAGGTAGAAACAACAAGGAAAAATGGCTCAAAGGATAAAACAAATTCTCAACACCACACTTAATGGTATGGATGGTTCAGATTCATGAGAGGAATCTATGAAAAAACACATTGAAATAAGTCCAGGAATGGCATGCAAAGGAAAGTATATGTAAAATTTTGAAATTAAAAAAAAAAGTAGATGGAATGAGAATTAAATGGTTTCCAAATTATAAAAATATTAAGTCCCAAAAAGGAAATAAAATTTAAAAAATGGTGGTGCACCAAATCTTTCTAATAAAGGAATTTAAGTATGAATCCATGAAATGGCAAGTGTCAACTCATCAACGACTAGTGAGCTAATGTAAATAAAATTGCATGAGAAGTAGATGAATGGATATTTTTCAAGGTGGAATGATGCAAGGATAAAAGGGCATAAAGGGTTGGTCTACACACTTAAGGAATCAAAGATCAAAGAAGCTTGTAACTAAAATAATTTATTATTCAAAGAGTTTAATGTTCATTACAGGGTGAAAAGAGAAAATTCATAGTTGTGGTGTGGAATGGTAAGAGAATCCAATATAATAATATATAAAATAAATAAAAAATAGGGAAAGTGATTACAATAAACATGATGTCAAATCTTTTCTTAAGAACACTATTCACATAGATATAGGCTCACATGGCACAAAGTGGTATTAAATTATTCATATTAGGAGCTGCTAAGAAAGAAGAAATGGGGATAAAAATTGCAATGCAATGAATGAAATACAATGATATTGATCCATTTGAGTTCATCGAGAGGCATAAAAGCATAGTAGTTCACCAACCAACAACCACAATTAACACTTGGCTAGGCTAAGGCTCCCATGACACCACATAATCCACTAAAAAGGTTCTGATGTAGAAATATTTATGTGATTACCAATATTTTTTAAAAATGAAAAATATTCAAATGTTGTTAAGCAGATACAACGAGGGTGCAATCATTATTATATGATGTAAAATTTGTGCCATGAGTAAGGTCAGATTTACATTTGAAATTGACCTCTTTTGATTTTTTTGATGACATAACCTTGAGGAATTTACATAAATTTTTGTGGTAGAAAGATAACACAAAAGCTAAGAAATTAAACATTTTTAGTTGCTTGAATTTTGTGCCTCATTTGCATGACTTTTATGCCTAAAAAAACACTTTTTTGCATGATATTAACATTGGCAATTAGAAAAATAAATTAAAAAATATATGTAAATAATTAAAAAAAAATTACATGAGTGTTTTGTTGCTTAAAAAATTATCAAAAAAAATGAAAAAATTACTTTTTTTTGTCAGAGATATAGGCCTAATAATGTGGCCTTCTCAAATAAATAGGCAATATGATATGGTGTAACATGAAAATGAATACATATCCTACCATGTTATCTTTAATGTCACCTATTTTATTTTCATTTGCAAATAAAAATAAGGGTCATGATGTAGTTATAGTACCTACCTTTGAGAACAAGTATATAGCCATAATCACTATCCCAATGGGCTTAGACATTGACACACATAGAAGCCATTTATTGTGGATCCATCAAATGGTTCGTTGCAATGCCAAGTGTCTTTCATTCAAGATATATAGCTTTCTTAGAAAAAACACATGACTAATATACAGAGAGTGGTAGTGCATATTCAAAAGTTTTTTATTCAAGGAAAAAACATATGACTAACTTAATAGAATGTGAACTTGTAGGTATATAGTGTAAACAAAATAGAATACAAGAACAAAAATTAAACTACAAAATCTCAAATGAAGTCATTACCCTGCCATAAGAACATAACACAATAGAAGAATGGCATATCTTCATTGATTATTATATCTAGTCATGATGTACATGCATTCCATTATGTGGGCCTGACTCTCATCAAATATAATAATAGAGTGTTAGATTATTAAACTTTTTATATAACAATAGAGTGCTAGTTATTTTCCATATAATAGGTTGGATCTGAAACTGATCATTCATTTGAATCTTAGACCATAGACACCTCTCTTTCAAAGCTCTTCATGAAGGGATCTATCCTTTGCATTTCTAATGTGCTTCTATTATAATGTTTCTTCTCAAACACAATGAAGAATTCCATGTGGATAAAATTTCCCTCCACATTTGAATTGGTATAAAATCTTGTGGCCTTTTCCAGCATCATTATCCCAATGGCCTTAGGCATTGACACAAATAGAAGCCCTTTATTTTGGATACACCAAGTTTGCATTCTATAAGCCATCCCTATATCAATAATTTCTTACAAGGAAAATAGGATTATATTGATTATGAATGTATGCACTCTAGCTATAATGCTTACTGAGTATGAAATGCTTATGACATCAATGTCCCAATTTTTAGTTGCCTATCAAATGTCTCATTGTAATTCCAAGTGTCTTTCTTGTGGATCCATTAGATGAAAGCAGTAATTGACAATTCAAATAATTCAAAATAAGAGCTTATCCATAATAAGTAATAGGGCCTGGGCTTGTCCCTGTGTTAGAGAAGGTGTGGTTGGATTTAAAGCTTATATCTTGATTCTGCAATGAACATATTATGCTTTCCCAAATATTTCAAGCAAAAAGGTGTGGCAATATTAGGTGCATATAAAAATTAAAATTCAAAATACAAAACTATAAACCAAAAAGGTACAGGAAAATAACAAATTTTAAGACAGTAGCTAAATTACAATGCTTTGGATATCTAGGTTTAAACCAAAAAAGGATTTAGAATACATGTAATGCAGACCTAGAAGTGGGTTGCCCATATAATAGGTATAAAGAGGGAAGTTAAAAAAAGATGTGGAGTAATAAAGAAACAAAATAATAGAAAAAGAGTCAATCATCGAAGATAATCATTCAAAGTAAGATGAAATAATTTTTTTGAAAAGACCTATGATGGTGTTGCACAGTAGGGTATGGCATCCCCATGTTGGTTGGTAAATGACCTACATATTAAGACAAATAGTCATATGAATTTTTATTTATGTCTAACCACTTTGTTTCTTAACTATAAGGATGTGGTCTTCCTATACCAAACACACCAGAGTCATCTTTGCATCCCCAAACTTTGAGTTCCATGATGTTTTTGATAAAGTTTTTTTTGGTTAGGTTTTGCAGTCATAACGCCAAAATATGTGACATTAAAATCCAGAAAACAAACAAATAATCTATACACAATAATGTAAACACATATATTAAGACCCTTTGCTCACGGTAAAATCCATTGTAACATATGAGAAAGGGCCCTAATTGATTTTTGTAAAATGTCTATTAAGGATGAGTAAGGCAGGGGAATAGATATTGAAATTAAATACACATAAAATGAATGAATGCCATGCCTTTGGATCCACCAAATAAGAAATATGATTCAGATGGAACTAAAATTTTTGCTTATATACATTTGCAGGGTAAGAGTAATTTTTTTAATTTTTTTTCCATGTGCCTAAGAAAATCTCTCATGAAAAAAGGGGATTTTTGCCAAAATCATAACCATCCATTTGATCAGTGACATGAAATAAAATGAAAATTTGAAAGCTATATTATTATTAATTAGAGGTAGATTAAATTTTTGAAGATCGAAAGTGATGGAGGGCATTTGCATGTGTTGGCAAGTGAAATGACATGCATTTGCATGGGCTTCCATCTACAATCACCCCTACAAACACATCCTATAAATGGATGCCATAACTACCAATCACATCAATGTTGTTCCTAAAGGGGTCAAAAGGAAATAAATGTAGTGAAATACTTTGATTCACTGCTTGTCAGATGAACTATTACTTGTTTAACTACAATTAAAAAGACAAATAAAATATTAATATTTTGTAGTAGACTGGAAAATGATTGCCATTTCAATGAACAATATATATGATTGGTAGTCAATGGATAGGGAAAATCGATTAATATGCATGGGCCTTCATTATAGTACTAGGTGGGTACTAATAACTTGACATATTCCTATTATTATAAATAATGACAAGGAAGGAGGCAGGCTATGGGAATATTATAACCGAATTTTTTTTTACAAATATTTGAAAATGAACACATTCTATTCCAAGTTGTTAAAGAAGAGATGCATCATGCGATTCAACTTATACCTATCCACTCCAATAAAATATCCTTAACACTTTCTACAATGCATCACAATAATCGCAAAATGCCCAATTATAATCCATCAATATTGGACTTTATCTTTAAAAATTAAATTATTATTACACATTTGAATAAATGGATTGCTTATTAACTGGGGAATAAGTTCCATCATACATGCATATATGGGCATGTATTATTTTTCCTTTATATTAACATAACCCACATAAATAGCAAGATCAAAAATAGATCAATGATTGAATTTTATTTTAGATACATTATTAAAAACTCAACTTTAATAATTAAAAAATAATAATGATTAGAGGACTTACATTTACAAGCTAACAATTTAATTTCTATATTTTTTTTAATGGAAAGCTAAAATTCAATTTGGTAATCTTATATTTAACTATTGCATACTTGCATTTTAAAACACCATCTATAGGCAAAGACACATTGCACATCTGTAGATGTCATTAAACATCTCACAAATCACCTTGACAATGTTCTTAGGTCTTCCATTTATTTAAATATTTATCTCCCCAATTTGGGTCACCTACTATGTGTTAAGATCCATAGTAATCTCCCAGTACACACTAATTAATATGTGAAATTCTTGCAAGTGAAAACAAAACCTTAACAATTCTAATGACATTGACCACCTAGCTTAAATTGACTGCCCAAATTTAAAAGGAAATGCAAAATTTTGGTGGCATAACCAAATATTGAAAAATATGTAATTTTAATATTTGACACGCTAATGTGACACAAATATGATGTTACATGCTTTGGATTTGTGTTGCTTTTTTGTGTAGTAGTTGTCAGAATTTTGATCAAGTAAAGGATAATAAAAAATAAATGATGACATTAAATTGACATAATTTTGGTATTAATTACATGAAATGTAGTAGTGAATTTGACTCTTAGCCCAAATAATTATTCAGATCAATACAACAATAATTGTGAAAGAAATAAGATTATCATAATAAAGTTGTTGGAATTGTATAAGAACACTTATTCAGAACATCCCCATAGATGTAGTCACTAATATAGTAATGAAAGTGCTAGCCATATCATGATGTATACCAAAAAACAACAAAAGGGTCCAAATTAGTAACCAAGGGAGTTATTGATATCGCACATCATATGATTATAATGGGAGATCAATTCAACTAGATAGAGTTTTTGACCTTAGATAACATCACAAATGTGGAGAAAGTGGTTTAAGGAAAAAAATATTTCCAATATCATTTTTGAATCATGTTGGTTTGTTTCACTCAATGGAAGTCACTTGAAGGGCTAAAAGTGGTGGGAGAGTATTTTTGGATGATGGAAGCATTTACGAACTATTAGATATGTGAAAATAAAGTTAAATGTTGGATCCTTTTGTGGCATAGTTTATATCCCACTCCTTGATAGTTAGAGTGTGGGGGGAATAGTGCCCCCACTATTGTTGACAATGGGTCTAGGGGGTGATGACATTTTATGGATCCCCCCTTGGTGGAGGTTTGAGGGCAATGCCCCTGAAGCAAAAATTCAAGGAGTAAAACCCCTATTTTTAGGAAGATGAATTCTACTAGATTCTGTTTTTAGAAGGAAAGTCCTAATGATGTTTTTCTACTCTATTTTTAGGAGGAATCCTAACAATGCTTTACCAATTAGGCATATTTATATTTGTGAAGTTACATAATGAGTTCACATGCAATATTTTCATCTTGAATTAATAACAGCTTGATATCTTGCACCGTGGATGTTTCTTTAGCTTGATAAGGTTTTATCATGTAAATCTTGTATTTTGTCTCATGCATGTTGAGTATTTTATCTAATTAATTATCTTTGTTATTACATTCTATTATTTTCTATTACTATAGAGTCTATGGTTTCTTGACATGTACCTAGGATACCCAAATTGAATGGACCCTTTGATACACAAATAATAGTTTAGGAAGTGTCTCATCAAAACTAGAGAGTAGTCAATGCAAACCCAAAAGTCCCTAAATAAGCCATCTAGTATCTTGCACCTTTGGCTAATTTTTCTCAATATCACAATGGTATGATCATTAGAGCATGTGGGTTAGGGACTTGATCAACATACCCACTACCATTATTTATCAAAATGGTCAAAGTGTAGACATAGATCCTTAGAAAAAATAATATGATTACACATAAGGTGACTTCAATATAAAAAATACCATCATAAGAAACATCACAACTAATAATGTCACAAGGACCATAAACTATAGTCTATAAGCCACCACCAAAGTTAAGGAAAAGTTGTTATATTGAAATAAATCTCCTCTATATAGGAAGTCTCACAAGACAAATCACCCTAATTAATATCAAATTTTATCCAAGATCTTCATAGGAATGGACTATGACACCTTAGGGGTGTCATAAATAGAAGTACAAACATCCTAAGTGAGAATATTAGTAATGCTTTATATGGTGAGGTGGAGAAGGAATGGTTTTTTTGGAAGTTGGTGTGTATGGTTCAAGTTAATAATAAGGTCCCTAATGTTGTAGATTTGGATCTTCCCACCATGCCAAAATTAATCAAGATAGACATGCATGAAAAGGAGTGATAATGTAGGGTAGTGGCACAAGCCATTTTTATTGCACTGGTAGGTATATAGTCATAAGAAAATATGGGTCAATTAGATGTGATTGGGTAAGTGGAAATGATCCCAAGTTGACAACTCACAAAGAAATAAAATGAGGAACTTACGAGATAAAGCTCACAATAACTATATATGTAAGTAAATTTATCCAACAAAGAGAAGGAGGATGACCCCAACACAAGTCCACTTAAATTTCTAAGAATTTAACTAGAGACATGGGAGAAGAAACCACACACTCTTAGGGAAGGAAGGCCACAAACACTTCATGGGGGGTGGAAATAAGCCATTGTATCCAAAATCACAATATCATAGAAAGTATATCTGGATGCATAAAAAAGAGAAATGAGGATGAAGAAATGTGAGAGGTAGAATAAAACATTAAAATTGTTAGACTAAATAATCAAGTTTTTAGTCCCTAACGGAGCTACTCTAGTCTCTCAATAGGAAACTCCACCATATTCACCTTCAGGTAATTCTAATATATTGTAGTTACACCATCATAATTTACACTACCATCCCCATAATAGGTATATGATTTTACACCTTTTCTTCCTTTATTTGTCTACATTACATATACCCATCCCAATTTCCCGTCCACATTTATCACCAAAGGTTATAATTCCTCTCCATGACCTAGGTTCACTTTAGACTTTATCAGGGACATCCTTTATTCCTTTAGTGTTACTTATGTAATAAGTCAGAGGAGATGTCTCTGATGAGTTCATAGAAGCTACCCCTATTAAACTTGAGTATCCACCCTCTCCTACACATCTAGATAAACCCATGAATCAAGTAAAAAATGAAGAACAAACCTTTGTCAAGTTTTTGAAATCATAGATGTAAGCTAAAAATGAGGCTAAAGAAGAAGCTAAAAAGGAGAAGGTGAAGCAATAGTAAGAGACAAAATATAAATTGGTAAAATAAAAGATAACTCAAGAAAAAGTGTTGCATGATAAAGTTAACAAACATGAGGATGAAATAAAAGAAGAGGAATCTCACAAACAAGAAGAATCCTAGAAGAACACTAAGTAGGATAAAACTATGCAAGTGTAAGAAGAGAAGGAAATAATAGAAAATGAGAGAGTTGTGAAAGAGGAAGAAGATAAGGAAAGGGTCAAGGAGGTGAAGGGACATAAAGAAAATATGTTTCAAGAGAAGTCATACAAAGAATTGGAGAATCAAAAAATAGAGGAAGAATGAAACAAGGAGAAATAGGACAAATAAAGTTAATAGTGGGCACAAGTTGAGAAACATAAAGTAATATAACTCAAAGCTGCAAGAGGAAATAAAAAAGGGTAGGCACTAATGAGCTAATAAAAACAAAAAATGACAACCTTAGCCTAGGATATTGACATATCCAAGTAGTAGGACCAAGGCAAGAGTCCCATAGATCAAGAATCACATACAAAGGCAGTTAGGAAAGGTGATTCACAAGCACATCCAGAACATACAAGTGCAAGGTTCAACTCAATCAAATCAATATCCTAAGAGGTAGGGTCCCAAGGGGGTGATGTTAAATTTATATCTTGGTGGGTGGATATGCAATGCATCTCCAAAAGTCTCACAAAATTTATGATTTCAATAATCCATTTATGGATTTCCCCAATAGGATAAAAACAATAGCCAACACAATTCGGGTTGGAAATGCTACTTGAGAAAATACTAGTAGATGTGACATAATTTACTTTGAAAAAAATTTAAGGATGTAGATAGATTTATCACTTATCTTACTCAGACTGCACTCCAACTAAAATAATAAAACACCTTCCTTAAGGATAATATTACGAAGGCAAGGAAGATTATGGAGGAGAATTCCTTAGAGATAGTAATACATGTCCTTGATGATATGTTGATGTTGGATCACCTCCAACTAACTACATTGGTAACAAAGATATCACAATATTATATGTCCATAGGAGACTACAAGAAATAAAGTTGCAAGTGAAATGACATAGGAATGAGGCCCTGATGATATTCTTGTTGATGGATGAATATAAAAAGGTGCTAATAGGGTAGTTTTTAAACATAAATATATCTTGGTAAAAACCTTGGATTGGAAAGTTTAGCATCAAGAGATGATATAGGAAAATAATGAGAGTATGAAAAAAAAACACAAGTTACCATTATGGGAGGGAAGATCCAAACAAAAAGGAATCCACTTTGACCAAGTCTCTATAGTGTAAAGAAAATGTGATGGACCATATAAGGATATGTGAACTTGAAATGTTGTGAAGTACATTTGTAGGAGTAAAAACTCATAGATTTATGGAATTATTTGAGTACATCAAGGTGACATGGATCATATTATTGTGATCCACATGCCACACATTAAGAATGTAGGTGAAGATGATGAGGGTGGAATCATGCAAAGCTTGGTATAAATGCACACATTATTCACAGTGGTACAAGAGGCCCTAACATACTAATACACATTTAAGGTGTACCTATTAAACATTATTCCATTAGTGAAGGATTTAATATAATATCTAACTTATGATGCCCCTGTGGAGTTACTCAAAGCATTATGAGCTCAATAAGTTCCATAAATTTAATAAATAAAAACCACCTATAAAATTCCATAGGGTTCCCCAACACATCCAATGCTATATATCTAGGCTACCCTAGGAGTGTCTTCACCCTCAAAATAGATCTCAGGGAAAGTGAGTCAGTAATTACCTCACCATGACCACTACCACAATATGGTATATAAGGTTTCTATAATTTTGATCAGTTTTGGGCCATTGTGAGTTTTGGAAGAGCAAGTTTTGGCAAAGATTTTGTGAGTAGGGCCAGGAATGTGAAATCCCATAAAGGGTCACCTCATGGCTATGCTAACTTATTAAAAACCCATAAAAGATGTTATTTTGGTACACTACTTAGTTAAAAACCCAAAAGGGTGCCTAGTTAGTGCATAAGAAGTGAAACCAACAAACGAAACTTCTTAAGAAACAAAGATTTGAAATAGGGTAGAAATAAATATTCCACAAAGATCACTTAATGATCAATCAAGATGAATGCCAATACACATTCAACTTTAAACTTTTCCTCAGGAGGAGATACTTATTTAAGTCCATGAAAATGTTAGTAAGGGATTAGAAATAGTAAGTTGCAAGCATT